>VZTA01022883.1:0-48406 GCA_013398855.1 Mohoua ochrocephala | reverse complement strand
TGTTTAGCCTGGAGAAGAGGAGGCTCAGGGGTAACCGTATCACTCTACAACCACCTGAAAGGAGGGTGTAGCCAGGTGAGGGTCTGTCTCTTCTCCCGGGCAACAACAGGACAGGAGAGCACAAGTGTTAAGCTGTGCCAGGGGATGTTTAGCTTGGACATCAGGAAGAATTTCTTCACAGAATGGGGAAATAGACATTGAAATGGGCTGCCCCGGCTGACATCAGAGTCATCATCTCTGGAGGTGTTTATGGAAAGACTGGATGTGGCACTTTGTGCCATGGTCTAGTTGACATGGTGGTGTTGGGTCATAGGTTGGGTCATACTCGATGATCTCAGAGGTCTTTTCCAAACTAATCGATTCTGTGAAGTGTATTGTTTCTGTGGAGTCTCTTGGGCTGCTTGGTCCTAGAAGCTAATGGAGTACTAATGTGCTGTTTGGTCTTTGTTTCCTTTTGTTGTCCGTTAAAGGAAAAATGCCAGCTGTGGGACAAGGAGTGCAGGCCGTGCCACGTCCACAGGGACTGGTGGGATGTGGCGGTTCTACACTGAGGACTCTCCAGGGCTCAAAGTGTAAGTTGCATTAATGGGTGGTGGCAGGCTTGGGGGCTCTAGAGTTCCCCTGCTTATGCAGTCTTGAAGTCTTTGAATTAATAATAATCTGTCAGTGTTCTGGTGTGCATGGGAAAGCTTGCCGAGTTGATGGTTGGGATGACATATTTAATCTGTAACCCTGGAGAAGTAGTTTTTAAAGTTGCAGTGGTTTTTAAAAGGTAGGTACAAGTTATATTTTGCAATTGCCAAAGCTTACCCTAAGTGGTCTTTGAAGACTGTGAGCACCACTTTGAAGTTGAAAAAGATCACTTGTCTCAGTGAATTTAGGCATCTATGTGCATGTTTCCATTCTCTTTGAAGTAAAAATTTTGGGGTTTGTTGTATAATAGCTGTGTTGTGACCCTGTGCATCCCCTGAAAATACAATATAACTGATATACCATATGCTTGCATCATCTCAGGTGTTTTTATTAAAAAGCTGCAGATAAATTACTTTAGCTGAACCTGCCTGGCAAATAGCATGCCAACACCTTGTAGATCTCCATTTTTACAAGGCGAATATTCCAAGATTATGGTCAAATACCTAGTAATAGCCCTTAAACTATAAAGAGGGCCTAAGTTTTTACTTTTTTGACCAGTTTGAGTCATTCAGAGAACTTTCCCAAGCAAACCTTGCAGCCTAATGCTTGGGTAACAAAAGTGGAAGGTGTATTTCAGCTGATGAGTGCCTCCTAAGTTATATCCTGAGTAGGAATCCGTGCTTATTGTAGAATTACAGTTCATTACCTCTTGTTCTTACTGGGTTGAAAAGTCTTGAGATGCTCAGGGCTGACCCTGTTGCTTGGGTTTTTTTCTCAAATCCATTAATATTTTCTTTTGGAGTTCTTTAAGAGGGCTGTTGCTGGCTGCACAAACAGAACATTTGGGAAAGGGCTGGTCACAGGCTACTTAGTGATAGTTCCATGAGTAATTCTTCCTTTGAAGTTGTCTTATGTGTTTTCATTTTCATATGTGCTTTACACTTCAAAAAAAAAAAAAAAAAAGGTATCCAGAAAGGAGACAAGGCAAAGAAAAGACAATGAGCAGCAATGGTGTTCTAGAGCAAATCTATGCAGATAGGCAGGGCAACTGTTTTCTCTGTTGTTTGGTCTACTAAATTCTTTTAATTGGTCTTCAATTAAAAACCTCAATTAAACCAAACAATAAAAACCAGAAGGGCGTTATGATTTTTTTTTTAATAGACTTGTGATACAAGCTTTAACAATTTTGCTAGGTTTCCTTGTGAATCCTTTGATTTCACTTTTGGTGCTGAATGGCCACTCAGTTCTTATCTTCAGTGCAAGCAGATCAGTAAAGAGATTATCCCATCTATTTGTGTTGCATCACATTAGTGGTTCCTAATTTTAAGGTTTGGAACACTGGGAGTGTTTTTTTTTGGAAGCTACTTTGGGTAACTGTATGCTCAGGCTTTTAATGGAAGAATCAAAACTATAAAAGTGAGTTTGTTTTACAAATCACTTCACACTAGATGTAGCATTTTCTGAGCCATGGCTTGGTAGCAACTTTCTTGTTTATGGCTTTCCATGTATTTTTCTTAATTTTTTTTTCCACTGCAACCAATTGTTACTATCTCTGTCCTGTTTAGTAGGCTTTAAAGTGAGAATGGGTTATCGAGGGTTTGTGATTGTCTCAGTGAAGTGCTTCAGCTGAAGTTGTTTTTAGACATGGTTGTGATCACTACTGCATAAAGCAGTGTGAAAGCTTATCCTGGTAGTGGTGGTAGGTGGGCTTTTTTGGCATTTTTTCCTATTGTTTAAAATGCAAGTTCTTAAAATTACTATGAAAAAATACATAAAACCACCTGAAAACAGGCTAATTCATACTAGCTACAATGAGAAGAATTCTGCTCTAGAGAAAAAAGTTTATATATTTTATATTGTGCAGAATTATATTGATGCTTTGGGTATTTTGTATCTGTATTCAACATCCAGAATAATAAATATATTGAGTAGGCAAGTTGGTTCCCCTCAGGAAAGATCTTTTATTTGCATTACAAGATGCTTCAGGATGTGTATGCCTTTAAAAACAACTAATAGCAAAAGGGAGTTGTGGGGGGTTTGGTTGAGAGTGAGATATGATATTTTTCTCTTTAAAGCTTGGAGATTACATGCTTTGAAAAGAAAACTAAATCCAAACTTTTTCCTCTTTTTGGGTCACTTGGTACCTGTGGTTCCTGTATCTTGTCTTGGGCTTTCCTGCTTAAAGAGCTGTAGGCAGCGTTTCCTGTGGATAGAAAGTCAGATTGGGCTTGTGCCCAATGTGCAGCCTTGTGAAAGACATTCTGAGAATGCACAGTACCAAATCCTTAGAGGTGTCTGAATCCATTTATTTATTTGTGGTGGGCTGAGAAGATGCAGTTGTGTGGAGGAGAATCGCAGGGTTTCAGCAGGTTTTCTTTGGGACTGGAGGAAATGAGAGATATGTGTCAGCATTGGAGAGCTGATTATTCTCTAGGGGTTCAATGTCATCTGCATGTTTAAAAAACACACTGAACACACAGTCAGTCCCCACTGTTTATTTCCATGTAGCTCTGTTCTGATTAGTGGTGCTCCTTTGTTCCTGTGTGTCTTTGGCGGAGCAGCTTACCTATTCCTACTGCTAAAGGCTCAAATGAATTAAATACTAGTTCAGATACAGTGTAAGGACCTTCTGCACCTAATATAATTATGATCTATACTATGTGGCATACAAACTTACATGCATAAATATATAAAAATAAATTATAAAGGAAATATATGTATATGTATAAATATGTATAAAATTCTGCGGTTTGAGTATTGCTTTCTGTTGCTTAGTGAAAGATAACCCTTGAAGGGGTTGCTTATGTAGTCACCATGTATGTGGACTTTGTTTATTTTGTTATTGGTTTATTTGCTAAATGCTTTATGTCTGTGTTCAGGGTTCTCCATACCAAAATAAGTCTAAGTATGATAGATAATAATTGAGTTTTAAAACTCAACCTAAGATTACAGTTGTGAACATTTGAAGTATGTGAATCATGATCTCATAGAAAAATATGACAGTAAACTCTTTGAATCCCTTTTCAGTTCCCTTTTTTTTACTTTGTATTCAGGTAGCATTTACATGCTTACATGCTTAAAAACAGTACCCTGGAGGGTACCAGAGGCTGGATAACAGATTTCCCAATAGCATGTTGAAAATCAGGAATGAGACTGTATGGAGTGAGTGGTATGAAGGAGCATCGAGTGCGTGTACTCCTGTAATTGTTGTATCTCAGAACAGCATGAAACAGCTGATTGAAGCTAGCGACATGCACCCTAAGATTAACCTGGTTTTTTAAAACATCACTATACAATTTCTAAACAATATATAAAAGTAAGAAAGAAAAAAAATAATTAGTTTATTCATTTGAGGTAAAGATTTAACGATGGAGCTTTGCCACTTGGTGTATGTTTTTCAAGAAATCAGAAGTCCCTGTCTCTCACCCACTGCTGCCATTGTTTTCAAATGAAATAAAACCCCTAAAATAAAAACAGCTAATGAGAATTTTATGCCAAAATTTTAGTAGCCGCTAGAGGACTCTGTTGGTTTTTGCATCGGACTGCATCTCTGCTCAGGTGGCTATCTGAGTAGTAAACTGAGAGGGTATTTTTCCAGAGACCGTGAAAACAGTGACGCATAATAACGAACCATTAATGGCTTTTTAAACAAGTGGGGGTTTTGTTACTCTGTTGTGCTTTTTTATGTAACATTTAGGGTGTGTAGAACTGTCTTTAAAAACAGTGGCAGCAGCAGCAGTTTTTGATAGAGATGGCTATCTCATTTCTGTGTGCTTTAAGGTATTTCTGTGGGAAGGGAAGAAGAGTTTTCTTGTACAATTTCTTATGAACTGATAAGCTCACTTGGCTGATAATGACTGGCCTTTGGGCAAGACAGACTTCTTTTTTATGTTAATGTATTTTCTCTTTATTTTTAGTGGACCTGTTCCAGTTTTGGTCATGAGTCTTCTTTTTATTGCTTCTGTGTTTATGCTGCACATCTGGGGTAAATACACTCGTTCCTAGACTCAGCTGCCAACTTAAAGCATACATCTTGGACCAAAACTATGGTGGATCCTGGTTGTTCTTGGAGAGAGACTGGGGAAGCTTCCTATCACCTGTTGAAGTCCTGTCAACTTTGGCTATAATACCGAATTAATTTCTCAATTTGCTACTTGGGCAGCTTTAAAGCCTGTCGTGGGTCATTTTATATTTGTATCTGTACACTTAGAATACAGGTATTGCAATAAAAGTTGTATATGGAAATAGAAACAGTCTTAACTGTATTTTTTCCTCTTCCAGCATACCACAGCTAACACGAGATACTTGTGGTTTTCATATAAAATCGTATTTCTGAGTGAATGCTATTTGACAGTTCAAACCAGATTTTCCTATACTGTACATTGCTATATAATTTTATGCTAGAAGATCTTTTTTTTGTGGATGGAAGAGACGAAATCAGGTTCACAAATATGAGAAGGTAACCAGCATCCCTGTTGAGATAAAACTGAGGTACTGGTGCTGAGATGGTCATGTTCTGTTAACTCCAGAAAAATAGCTGGATTTATTTAATTTATTTCCTAAATGCAAGTTAAACTTTACTCAGTGCTCATTATACATAAAAGTTATACAAGTATGCTTTTTTTTCAAACTGCACTTGAGGAACAACATGAACTGGTACCTAACTGATTTTATAAAGAATAATTGCACAGCTGTCAAAGACATTTTTCACCCTCAGTCACATGGTGTGATTCTTGGGGCTGTCCTATGCAGGGCCAGGAGTTGGACTTCAGTGATCCTTGTGGGTCCCTTCCAGCTTAGGATATTCTGTGATTTGATGACTGCAGGTCCAGACTCTTTCAAGGAGAATTAAATGGAATGGGAGGACTGGAAAAGAAGTGACTGCATTTTAAATAACAGGACATGCAAATAGGCTGAGAGACAGCTAAGTGTTGCTTCAGATAATCATTCCAGTTCTGGATGTTCTTTGTTTTCCTTTTGAACAGTCAGACAGCTTTTCCTTCTCTTTTTAAAGGTGTCTACATATTTGTGCATTAGCATTTCTCACTGCTAGTACGGTCTTGGAGCTGAATAGAATTATTTTAGCCTGCTGTTCATGTCAAGTCCTGGTTAAATATCAGCTTATCATGGGAAAACAATGTTCTTGCTTATGCAGCCTTGATAGGAGTGCCAACTGCATGTTGTAGAAGCAGCCTCCCTTACCACCTTCCTTAAAGCAGTTCTTAAATTAGCATTACTTCTGAAGAGACCAAATTGTTCAGGACAGAAACAAGAATAAGGAATGTGGTCTCGGGGCTGTGGAGATAATTGTTTTGAGCTGTGCTTATGCCATAGTACCCAGTATAAATGTGGAGGGAAAGATAGAAGACTTGGAGCAGAAACTGAAAATTATCTTAGAAAATGTAATAGTAGGAAGGTTATGTTTTCAGAGGTTTGGAAGTTGAGGAACAGGGAATTTTGGAGACTCAGAGGCAGTGGAGTAGCAGAACACTAAATTGCTGGAAACTGATACAAATAAATCATATATCAAAGGGAAAAGGATCCATAAATCATTTACCTCTATGCATATGGAAGGGAAGTTAAAACACGAGGGAAAATGAAGTAAGTAGGGGGGTTAGCTCACCACTTCAAAAGGTGGAGGTAAGGATCCCTCACTTAAATGCTTTGCTTAGCAAGAAAATAAAATCTGTACAGTCAGCAATTTCATCTTAAGGCAAGAAAATGTAGAGAGAAGACCAAATGCAGGTCAGTTGTTCTGCTGACCATGTGAACAGACTGTGCTGAGCTAATTTGTGGTACTCAAAGGAAAAGGAATGGAATACTCTAAAATAGTGTAAGGGTAAGAAATAAGGAGTAACAGTAATATCGAAGTAGGTAACCTCTTATTTACTATTTTTTATAATACACCGTTTGACTGTTTTCTAATACAGCAGGAAACAATTTTCTTTGAAGCACTTCCAGTCCCTAAAAGCTGCTTTCCCACATCAAATAATTCCATTTAAAGCCCTCCACATATTTTTGCTTTTTTTTGGTGTCCTGCTGCTTCTAAAGACCAGCATTGATGATGGTCTTGGAAAAGTGATGAGCGGAAGGCTTATTGCTGTACAGTCTTTTGATAAACTTTTAGTACATTTAAATACATTTAATTCAACTGAGTATAAAAATGTTGACTATTTTGATAGTGCTGTCCTTGCTTAAATATTTTGTTTTCTAGAATGGCCTGTGTCATGGATTTTTGCATGCACTGTCAAAAGAGTCTAGTGTCTCTAGTTTGCACAAATTACTTCCCACCCTTTCTTGGCTTTATATTTTGTATCATCTTACTTCTGGTGATACTTCAGTTGGATTCAGCTAGCTGAAACATCCATAGTTTTATATTCCTTGTACTTCATTAAAACCCAGATTTCTCTATCGTATGTTTCCAAGTTGTGATTATTTTAATTATTAGTGTGAATGTGTTGGGTATTCATGCTCATATTCTTAGTGTTTCGTGTACACGAGTTGTAGTGTAGTCTTGCAACTGATGTTTATTAAACTTCAGCTCCAGAGAGGTACAGATAAAGAAATGCAGGTTGCAAAGACTTAACAGAATTTTGGCTATAGTGTGAAATTCTGTTTGATCTGGGTGAATAAATTATAGCCATACTGATAAACAGTAGCTAATCTGTGATACAGAAAACTAGTCTTTCAGTAGTGGGTAGAAAAGAAGAAAGGACAGTCATTTGAAAAGCTTTGTATCAGGTGACTAGGAATTAGTAAGACTTTGGATTTTTTATGCCTACTGATATGTGATTGAAATACAAGCTTGACTGAGCTGACTGTTGTAAATATCTTTACTTAGGTGCTGCAGAAGGCTCTAAGTCCTCAAAGATCTTTACTTTGTCTCCTTAACAATAAAGATTCAAGATATCTGGAAGAACTTGTATTTCCATGGAAGAGATGATAAAGAACTAGAATCTTTTATCCTCGACTTAAAAAAAAGTATTTGCCACCTCAGACTCCATTATCCCTCAGCTGAAGACCAAGTTTTATAAGGAGATGGTTCTGTTGCACACGAGTGCCTCTGTGTCTTAGGGTTTCCCTCCCTCTCCCAGCGATAGGTCTTGAGTATGTGAGCAGCTTCAATCTAAAAAAAAATCCTTGCACTTCCTTCTACCTAGGAAGAAAAGGGGGAGAGAGTCTTCTTCCTTTATGAAAGGAAAATTTTAATCTTCGCTCTTGACCTGTTTGCACACTGAAGTCAATCACCCACGAGCCGTTGATCTGAAGGTGTATGGGCTTTGTTAGTTCAGGTGTTTCAGAATTGGCTTTTACTTTTGCCATCTGTTTGGAAGCCAGCTCTACTGCACAACGCACACACACATGCACACACGTGCTCTTTCCATTGGTTTTGTTGGTTTTTTCCTGGAGAAAGAGATGACTTCGAAGTCTAACTTGTTATATACTTCCTGCTTTGGTAATAAGCTGCATTGGTATCTTTGTATTAGCTGTTTATATAAATCTGTTTCACAGAAGGCTCTTTTCTAGACTTGGCATTGGGAATATACCAAGAGTATTAATGATTCTCAGCTTAAGATCGCCTTTGGCTTTTTTTTTTTTTTACTGAGGGGAAACTTGTACAGCATTTGTGATTTCTGCTTTGATTTCAGAAGCTGCTGAAAGGAAAGGCAGGCAAAGCAAGAGCAGGTGTGAAGTTACTGATTATAACTCATCCCTGACATGTAGTGTTGTCTTCTCTTCTCCTTCTGTGCTCTAGTTACCTCTTTTTCTCTGGAGGCCTCCAAAGATACTGAATTGTGCTATGTAGTAGATAAGGTTCTGATGCAGAGATATGCCAGGTGGTAACAATAACGAAGAGAACAGACCCATTTTACTTAAGTCAAAAATCCAAGTTCAGACGTGGATCACCACAGATTTGATAACCGCTATCGCACGTTTGGCAGCAGGTTGCAAATAATTATCCTTGTTTCTTATTTTGAAGGATTTTTCACATGGCTGCCTTTCAGAATAGTATCAGCGACTTTTTTGACCAAACAAAAATTAAAGAATTTTTTAAAGTTACACTTTGCTTAGTTCTATTTTATGAAATAAAAGCTTCCCATGCACTGCTTCCTCCAAAGAGCTTCTTGTCTTAAAAAAGTGAAATTCCAGCTAGTTTAGTGTGATTTTTTTTAATAATTTTTTTTTTTTTTTAAGTTCAAGCATTTATCACTGAGTAAAGTTACTGACCTGGTTTTCTTCTCAGATACTACAGAGAGATAGAAAATATGTTTACAAATGCTGCAGAGGTAAGACATTATCTCAGTGAAATGCTTCCAAAATCAGAACTAAATTTGTGGTTAGTGCGCTCTGGTTTCAGAAGGGCTGCATTCCCAACATCGCTTAATTATCAAACACTGTTCTGTGAGACCTTCCAGTTTATTAGCTACTGCTTTGATTGTTTTCCTGGTAAGGTAATAGGAAAAGAACCTAAAGCAGTGTTGCCTTAAATTCCCAAGATTGGCTGGTAAGTAATGTTACTCCTGTCTTACATTAATGCTCCATGCAGTTAGAGCATGGCATTTGTTGAAGTCAGTGAAGGAGAGCATCTATGTTCCTCAGCTCAGGAAGACATCTGTGAGGGAGAAAACATAGCTGCACAGAAGTTTGTAAAGGACCAAACTATTGGAATTCAGTGTGAATCTGAACCTGATGCAGTTGTGGGGTTTGGTAGACCTCGCTTTCTAATTTTGTTCCATTTTTGTTTCTGTATTCCTTCCTTTACTTCAAAAAGTAATTGATGAATAAAATTAATTAAATGTAATATTAAATATCTTTTTAACTTTCTTTAATCTCAAAGCAATTTGTAAAAAATTCTTAATGAATTTTTTTTTGTGTGATTGAAATTACAATGAAAAGTAATTGCAAATGCCAACATTTTCCATGAAATGGAAATTCAGATTGGAACCTGCACTTGCCACTGGATAGCTACGGCAGTGTGAAATAGTATTGGAAATATGGGTATAGGTCATAGCAAAATGCACTTTGGTAGGAACTTGTGGGTGTCTTTTATCCAGCTCCCTGCTCAGAACAGAGTAATCATCAAGGCTCGATCAGGTTGTTGAGGGCCTCGTGCAATTACATTTTGAGAATCTCCAAGGAAAGGGTTTCTCTGGGTACCCATCCCTGTGCTTAATCACTCCCTGGTGAAGATATTGTTTATTATATCCAATTAGAATTCCTTTGTTGGACCTTGCAGTGATTGCCTCTTGCTGTGCATTGCTACCTCCATCTGCTCTCTAACCTTAGGTGAGGACAGCAGCTTGTTTTACCCTCAGCCTCTTGAGCTAAACAAGTGTGCTTGTCTCTGTCCCTGTGTGTCATGTGCTCCAGCCTCCACCATCTAAATGTCCCTCTCCTAGATTCTCCAGTTTCTTAGTGTTTCTTTTGCATGGGGGGCACAAAACTCACTTTTCCAAATGAGTGTGTAATGAAGGAGTATCTTTACGAGTGCTTCGCTTGACACGCTTGTTGTGCATCTTGCTCCACGGCCTCGCTGCAAGGGTGTGCTACTGGTTCATGTCCAGTGTGTCCACTGGGACGTTTTGTGCAGAGCTGCTGTCTGGAGAGTCAGGCCGTGTCTCACTGCATGGAGTTGATCACCCAAGATACAGCACTCAATATTTGTCTGTCCTGAACTTCAGGAGGTTTTTGTTGGCCCATTTTTCCACACTGCTGAGGTCCCTGAGATTGCAGTGCTCTTCTCCGTCAGCTACCACTTTGTGAAATTTGGTGTCCTCATAAACTTGCTGAAATGCAAATAATGAGACCAGTTGCCTTCCTGCCAGCAGCACGACAGTGAGTTTGCATCACTGCAGGATTACTTTAAGCTTCTGTCCCTGTTTATGACCATCCTCAAAAAACCTGATATGTCTGGGCTTGAGTGTAGTCCTGGCACTGAGATACTGGATTTCACATAAGGACGGGCTCTAGCCTCATGCATGGAGGATGCAAGTGAAAACTCAGACGTGCTTGAGAGTGCCTTCCCAAAATTCACTAGGCACTGTTCCCAGGCCTTCTGCTTATTCATTTCTCACTCACCACCTGTGCATTCAGATCTATCTGCTGGCTCATAAACTGATTTATATAAAGTTCTAACTTCTCAATAGCCTGCACCATTTCTGTTATGTGTAGATCTCGCACAGACTATACTAGAAGATGCCTACAACATGCACTAGATGGCCAGAGCAACACATAAAAGTTAATTTCTGGTATGATTTCAGTTGAAAAGTATGTTTTTCTGAATTTCCTCTTAGCATTCCCAGTGAATCCAGAAGAAGGAAGAAAACTTCCAAGTATATACTCACCCTGTATTCTTTCTCCCTTGAACGGACTGATTCTATGAAAGGAAAAGGGGCTCTAGGAATACAACTGTAACCATTCTTCCAGGCACTTCTTTTCCAATAAAAAAGGATCTTTAAGATATTCTGCTAAAATGTGTTAAGGCCAGTGCATACCTGTGTGATGTCCAAATGCTCCATTTGGCGGACAGCTTCTCTTCCTCTCGTCTCCACACAGGTTTTTAGGTAACTACCAGTGATCCTGTTTCCCATCCCGCTTGTTTGCTCTCTGGCTTAAGAGCCTCTGGCAGGCTCACTGTTTGTTGGGATGAAAGTCCTGGTTCTTTCTCTTCGAACATTTTTGTGTTCAGAGTCTCAAGGCTGAGTGGTTTTCTCCTCATTCTCAAGTAGGCAGGAGGCTAAAAGCATCGAGAAAGAGCTGTCTTCATATAATGCCAGGTAATTACCAGTGCTGACCAGCCAGGTCCTGTGTAGTTGCTGAAGCATGGATGTTTTCCAAGGAGTTTGGGTACAGATTTTTGAACGTTTACACCTGACTTATCTTTGCCATATAGATGTGAAAACCTTGTGGGAGAAAATAACACCAGTGTCTCAGAGTTCACTTTCCCTGCTCTTGCAGGCAGTGCAGCGTTAAAACATTTTGCAGACTGGTCAGACTCCACAATTTAAGATTTATGAACTTCCCATGTCTTGTCTGAGAAGGTACACTGGGATAAGTACAGCAGTTAGCTACCTCCCTGTATAAAAAGACACCTCTTGGCAGTGAAGTTGTAGGTGTAGTCATGCCAGGTTTAGTAAAATCTGTAGCTGATTCACAGGCAATGTAAATATGCCTGTGCTTCAGGAAGATGGTGTGGGTGGAAGTCAGTCTGTGCCTTACCCCTACAGTGCACGAGCATCAGGTAATGAAATGAGATATCTTAAAAAGCCACCTAATCACCATGTTGTGTAGGAAAGTGCTGTGAGACGATTGTATTCATGCTCCAAAACCTGTTCCTCCGCCATCTACTGTAAAACAGTGGCTTTCAGATAATGCTGAAGTTGGGAACAATACTGCTACTGATAATTCATGGATCAGATTGCAAGGAACTTTGTCATAAAAACTGGCATACATTCCAAACACAGCATCCTATCTTACTCTAAGTGTCTTTGTGAAGTACCCAACTGTGAAAAACCTGCAAAGGCAGATTAACGTGGGAGAGTGATGGCACCATGGGTTCTGGCATTCCAGTGTAGCTCCGTTGTGCTGTTGTAAACCAGCACATGGATGGAGTCAAAGCCGTACTTTTGCATACAAAGTCCCATTTTTTCACTGTGCATTTAACACCATCAGGTCCCAGATTTGAAAGTGTAACTGCAATGCCTAATTAGCACGCCCATGCTAAATATTTCCAGTACCTTCTGTGATGGAAGAGCTTTCATGCAGTGCTTCCCATCCTACATTTCCCTTCTCACCCTCATTTGATGCTGCTGGGTAAAACCCCTATAGCACTAGAAACCATTGCTACTTCCTAGCTATTAGTAATAAGCTATACCACCATCATTTCATTATTCTCCCCGTTTCCTGCCTTCAAGCTTTGGCCAGACTAACTCCTTAAGTTCTTTGCTGTTTTAAGCAATCATGACACTTCTGCTCACCTCCTGATAACGTCCTGATAAGTAGCAGTTGCTACTTTGTAGGAGGGCATCATTTGTGTGTCAATGGTGAGGTGGTTGGAACTGGATGTTTTTTAAGGTCCCTTCCAATCCCAGACATTCTGCAGCTCTGTGATTCTATGTAGCTGAAGTTTGGATGTAGTTCACAGAAGAATTGACTTGGTCTTGGTCTTTGTTGGTCTTGCACAGGCAAGACCTTTTTCTTGCTGAGAAAGGCAGTAATCACAGGTCATGTTCTTTGTTGCTGTGTGTGAGATAAAGCTGTTTACATCACAGCAATGCCAGTGCTTTGCTCCAGCTTTTTAATAATCACTGCATCAGTGCCACTACCAGTTTCTTTGTGTCTGTGCCCACCTTTGTTCATTGCCAGAAACCACTGCTTGGATTTCTGCTGAGGGGATCTAGCGTCATCCTGCCTTTTCCAGGAAAAAACAAATTGACATGAAAGCATTGGGTCGGTCCCACCTTATCACATTTGCTTCTAAAACTGATCTCTGTGCATTAGGGGAGGTGTTCTTTTGTCACTTTAATGAAGAAGTAATAGTGTTTGTCTCAGGCCAGACTTGCTGAGTTGGGCTGAACCTTATGTATTTTCTATGAGATATATGCTGTCCTTGCATGGAAGCACTGTAGAAATGACAGAATTTAATCTTTTTTTGTATAGCAATTCAGTGACACAGTTCTGGCTGGAATTCAGGATTTCTGGGGTCCTTAAGTTATAGATATTCCTCTGTGTAATGCTGTGCTTGGCATAAAAGTATAAAGTCCATCTGAGTTAGCCGGTGCACGAACTCTGAGCACGAGGAAATACCGGAGGATAGTGGCACAACGTGTCAGTTTACAGCAGAGATTGGCTGTGTCCACCTCTCACCCTATGTGATCACCCTCAATATAGGAAAGACAGTGATAAATTGGGGCTTAATAACATCCTTCCTAGAGCTAAACAGAAGTCATGAAGAAGTTGAAGGCAGTCTTTTCATGGCAGTCATGGCAGGAGGACAAGAAACAATGGGATTAAGTTGAAATGAGATGTATTGTGTGTAAGGGGATACCTTTTCACCATGAGGATGGTCGAGCCAAGGTTGCCCCTACCAGTTATGCAGTCTCCTTTCTCCACTGGATGTTTTCAAGATCTGGTGGATAAAGCCCTGGGAAGCCTGGTCTGATCTCATGAGTGACCTACCTTTGAGGTATAGGTAACAGAGGGTTGCACTAGATGACCTTTCAAGGTCTCTTCCAATCTGAATTATCCTGTGACCGTATGATTTTTGTGGAGCCTTTTTGACGCTGACATGGATGTCTGCATCCTCTGAAACTTGTGATGTTTCTGCTGCTCTGCTGCACAGCAGGTGATGGATGCAAAGAGCTGAAGGTAAAGCAGAACCTCAACAGAAGTCACGTCAGATTTTCAAAGGTCTTGGAGAGTTATGGAGAGAAAGAAGATTCTTAGTTTTATCTGTTATTTTATTCAGTCTTTGGAGCTTGATCTTTTGATAGACTGAACCAAGTGGAGTTCCATGGTATTAGGTAAAAACATAGTATGCATTGCAAATAGATATGTCCCATAAATAAGTCTGCAGGAATCATCAAAACTGTACATGCTACTCCATCTGCTGGGGAAATCAAT
Organism: Mohoua ochrocephala; assembly: GCA_013398855.1. Lineage (NCBI taxonomy): Eukaryota > Metazoa > Chordata > Aves > Passeriformes > Acanthizidae > Mohoua > Mohoua ochrocephala. Next base: position 34,150 of record VZTA01022883.1, on the reverse strand, counting down.
AACAGCTTCCAGTATTTAAGAGGTGGAGACATTGTTCAATCACAAAGGCAGGGTTTTTCCAATTTGTTTTGTATCTGTAGGCAAGTGTCTTTGCTTTTGCAATACTTACACTACACAGGATAGACAGGAAATCTTAAATTGTTTGGGAAAATTATGATTTTTGAAAAATTCTGCAGGTATAATTACTGTTTTTTCTCCTGTTCCCTTTATTTCGAGATGAGTTGCTCAAGTCGATGTGGTTGAGAGGTTGCAAACGAAAGACACAGTCCTGAAAAGTTTGGCCTCTTCTTTTCTATGCATTGCAGACTCAGAACATGAGAACATTTGCTAAGCTACCCAGAGCAGATCTCAGAAGTCAGTCTCTGTGGTCCAGGACTGCATTCTGTCTGTTCATGAAGGGCTTAGCTCAGTGGTCCCTGATTAACACCTCTGTAAACAACACCGTCCATTGGAATTTTCTTCACCGAATTCTGTAATGGCTCTGCACAGAGGTAAATGAGAATGATGGTGTTGAAGGTGCCTGAAAATAACATGGAGCATGTTAGCATGAAATTACAGTCTCATATTTTTGGAAGGCAATAGGTGTAAAGGTCACATAGCCTCCTCATGAGCTATGAGACTCCACATCTGATAGTAACTTCTCTCTTGAAATAAGAGAACCTCACAAGAAAAGAACCATGGAAGAGTAAAGGCTGAGCTAAGAATGATGTGGATTTCATAGGTGTCTTTTTCTTTCATTACATAATCAGTAACAACCACTTTTTTCAAAGTAACACACATTGAAGTGGAGCTAGAGAGGTCAAAGACAGTGAGCTTCAGTCTAAATCTGCATTTATGTTTTGATATGCAATCAGAGACTGAGGATTGTGTTTACTGTCCTGAAGACTCACATCTACTGTTTATTTCCATATTTTGAGCTAGAGAAAGAGCAGTGAGCACCTATCAGGAGTACAATCACTTCATTCTGGTGAGAAGTAAGCTTTCATTTGGACCAAAGAGAGTGTTAAAGTGCTCTTCACAGCCATGAAGTCTTCAGTTGTGCTCTTCTTTTGCAATGAATAAAAATGTGTGTTTGTTTCCTGTATGATGGCAAATTTGTAATTCAGACATTTGTCATGGAGACTGACTGATGAGTAATGAAGTCTAGTCCCTTCTAATCTAGTCTAAATTGAATATTTGATCTCAAAGAGAGCATTTGCATCACAGTCCCTGTCACTTCCCAGAGGTTCACTTGATCTGAAGACATGAATTCTTGAGAGGTTTTTTCAGGCTCAGAATTTGACTGGAGACTCCGTCACAAGGCCAGGGTTCAAGGAACTGCTGTAGCCTTGTAGCCAAGTAGATAAGGTGTTTGCATTTATTGTAAGAGGCCATAGGCTTTGTGTCAAGTTAACAATGGAGACTTCTGAACCTGTTGGGCTTTGCATGGACTTGTCTTGGCCTACTTGTAGATTTATTTTAGCTTATTTACCTGTATTAGTGATTGTCTAATGACCATGTTACTGTTAACTACTTCATTTTAGCTTTTGATCACTTTGTACAACTGTGTGGTATAACACCTAATCTTATATATTTTTTGTAACTAGAAGATATTAATAACAAGCACTTATTCTCTGTAGAATGAGCTGTGTATGACTGATCCTGGAATAAAGCACCTTGTGGGTTACGGGGACAGGATGATACCAGAGGCCCCAGGGCTATGAACAGCTTACCAGAGGTCCCTTGAAGAAAGGCAATCTTTAGAAATGGGTAAAACCAGTTAGGGATAACAAAAGAACTAATACTAAGTATCCGACACACGTAATAGGCACCTTATGTAACAGTGTTACACATGTGTAACGCAGGGTTGGAGAAGAGTGAAGAGCAAGGCGCAGAGGGTGCTAGAAAACATGTAAAAAGGACTCCAAGCAGATTCTTCCAAGTTGAGAAGGAAGAAACCATCAACATCATACTGGCAAAAGATTTGAACACTAGGAGCTCACTGTTCCTGTCCCCCTGCTCTGAAGCTGTCATTGTTAAGCCCCAGAGGTGCAGTGGAAAGGAAAGCACACTGCCAAAAAATGGGTTGTTATTTCCTGGGCATAGCGACCACAAAATGATAGAGTTTTCAGTTCTGGGTGAAGTTAGGAGTGGTGCGAGCAGAACTGCCACCTTGGACTTCCTACAGACAGACTTTGGCCTGTTTAGGAGATCGATTGACAGAGCCCTGTGGGAGTCAGTCCTGAAGGCCTAGCCAGCTTGGGTTTATGAAAGGCAGGTCCTGCTTGACCAACCTGATGTCCTATGACAAAGTGACCCACTTAGTAGATGAGGGAAAGGCTCATCTCTCTAGACTTCAGTAAAGCGTTTGACACCTTCTCCCACAGCATTCTCCTGCAGAAGCCGGCTGCTCATGGCTTGTACAGGTGTAGCCTTTGCTGGGTAAAACTGCCTGGATGGCTGGGCCCAGAGAGTTGTGATGAATGGAATTACATCCAGCTGGTGGCTGAGCACAAGTGATGTTCCCTAGGGCTCAGTGTTGGGACCAATCCTGCTTAATATCTTTATTGACAACCTGGGTGAGGGGATCGAGTGCACCTCAGTAAGTTTGCAGACATCACCAAGTTAGGTGGGAGTTGATCTGCTGAAAGGAAGGAAAGACCTGCAGAGGGGCCTGGATCTGCTGGATTGATGGGCTGAAGACAACTCCGTGAGGTTCAACAATGAGAATGCAACAACCCCAGGCAGTGCTGCATCCTGGGAGCAGAGTGGCTGGAAAGCTGCTCAACAGGAAGGGACTTGGGGGTGCTGTTTGACAGCGGCTGAACATGATCCAGCTTGTGCCCAGGTGGCCAAGAAGGCCGATGGCATGGTGACTTGTATCAGAAATAGTGTGGCCAGCAGGACAAAGGAAGTGATTGTCCTGCTCTACTCAGCACTGTTGAGGCTGCAGCTCAAGTCCTGTGTTCCATTTTGGGCCCTTCCCTTCAGAAAGGACATTGAGGTGCTGCGAGTGCCCCTGGTGAGGGGTCTGAAGCACAAGTCTTATGAGGGTCGGCTGAGGGAGCTGTTGTTGTTTAGCCTGAAGAAGAGGAGGGTCAGGGAGGACCTCATCACTCTCTACAACTCCCTGGAAGGAGGTTGTACTGAGGTGGAGATTGATCTGTTCTGTCGTGTTTCAAGTGCGAGGCTGAGAGGAAAGGGCCTTAAGCTATGCTAGGGGAGATTCAGATTAGATATTAGAAAAAAGCTTTCACTGAAAGTGTGGATAGGCACCGGAATAAATTGTCCAAGGAGGTGGTAGGATTGCTGTCTCTGGAAGTATTCAAGAAGCATCTACCTGTGGCTCTTGAAGCTATGGTTTTGGGGTAATACAGTGGTGCTGGGTTGATGATTGGATGAGATGATCTTTAAGGCCTCTTCCAACCTTAATGAGTCTGTGATGCTAAAATGTTTGTGTATATACAATTTTAAGTAATCTAATCGGAACTGTGAAGCATTAGTGTCATTGTGACTGGATGGGTAGTTCTTTCATTAGGCTGTTAAGACTTCAGCTAGCCTCACAGTAAGATCATGGCTTTGTATGTATGGTGTGTTCCCTTTGCCCTTAACTTTTCAAGTTTATCCGACTGATGGGAATTCAAGCAGTCTATAATATAACCTAAATGCAATGATTTGGTAGCAAAGGTTAGGGAACAGTCACGAGCTGTGTATCCCTGACTGATAAAGCAAAAGTATCTTGGGGTGGCCTGTCATGAAGGGGTACATGCCCACCTTTTGTTATGCTTAGCTGGAGCAAATGAATCTGTTTCCAGAGATTTTTTTTTATTTTTTTTTTCAGAAGAGGGGAAAGGCGAAAGCTGTAAAGGTAAAGCACTCGAGGCAGGAGTGTGGTTATGTCACGAGTTGCCCTCATCCTAGAGAGGCAAGCTCTATGACTTTTCTGAGTCTTTAGGAAAACACAGCTTGCACACTCTTCTGGATGACACTACTGGATTTGGCCTTCATGCACTTGGCCCAAATACCCTGAATGTGTGGTTTAATTTATGAGATGTTATTTGGAGATGTTTCAAGCAGCCAGCATCCTCTGATACCAGTATTTGCCATCTTTCAAGATATCCTTTAAGTGCTGCTAGAGCCAATCTGGTTAGGTCTTGTGAAGTCTTCTGCTGTTGAGGCTTCTAAGGAAGAAGAAGGAAACCCACTAGATTTAGAGCTTATTTACTTTGTCTCGCAGTGTGTGCAGTGATTTAGGTAGAATAGTCATTACATTTCAGAAATTGTACCAAGACAGCTTAGCTTGGGAGCAGATCTGTGAAGGAGAAGAGTCTGTGATGGTATTTAAAGGAGAGCATCAAAGACAGAGGAAATTAAGCTGCTACCATGCTGTTTTAAAAGATTGGAGAACAAGCCATACAGATATTAAGAGGAAATATTGTAAGCCATAGGCTGTTTCCTGTGAGGCCAAAATTCAATCCCTACAATTCAAACTGCTCTTCATATGTGTGAAGGACAGATTTAGACCCACGAGGGAAAGAAAAGCTGTGAAGAAGAGGAGGAGGGCTAACAGCTTACTTCTTGGCTGTTAACATTGAATAATTAAGCACTAACAGCCAAAAGGAAAGCTGTTGTTTTCCTAGTCCAAATACCCAGCCAGGAATAAAACATTAAGCAGCTATAGAAATGATGTCTTTCATTTTCTTTCCATAAAACAAATGACTAAGTTAAACAACATATACTTTGGATACGTGGAATAAAAGTGTATTTCATATAGCCAGAATTGTAATTTCTGGAATTTGGGCTTTGCATTTCATGGGTAAACTGAACATGGTGTGCTGAGTTTTTTCCCTTAAAATTCCTTGGGAATCTGTGGGAATAAAGGCTGGTATCTAAAATACTAAAGCTTTAAACCATGACCGCTTTGTGGTAAAGAATCCCCTAAAGTGCTCGTGTATACCAAATCTTACCTGTTTTGTTTTTTTCCAGCTGTGCTATTTGGTTCAAAAATTTTGTTATTTACTAACCTTGTCCTGCTTCTGGAAAGCAAGTCATTAGTCCATGCTTTTACTGATGGAGGGTCTGAAGGTGTGGCATTAGGCTCTGGCCCCTGCCACTTTTGTAGTCTTTTTACAAAGGCTGACCTTTTGAGACGTTCTCAAGCTGCAGCTTAAGCTTACCAGAGAGGGGAATAAAACAAGTTTTTTACTGGTAGATTTTACTGGGTCTAAAGTGAGGATTGTAAAAATTTGAGTGAAACAGAGACACCACATTCATGATTTAAGAGTACAACCCATACCCATTCACACGTTTTATGCTGTAAGAAAACTCAGTGGGGAAAAAAAAGCCTAAGGAAAAAAGACATATGAAATGAAGGAGATATGGCATTCAGCATGTCTGACAGAAGAAATAGCCCCCAGAGCCAGAAAATTGTCATCAGGTAGCAGTGATATCAGTCTAGAGCTCCTTCCAGCTTTGGATCACAGGGCCCATCAGCAGAGCTCCCTGTATACAGCACCCCTTCACAGTCACTCGTCAATCACACAACTCTGAAAATAAAGACCACATGTCATCAAATTTGTGGAATTCTTCTCTTCCTGTTTATGCAAGAACTGCCAGATCACTTATGTTGCTGCACCAGCTTTCTGTCCTTAGAGATGTGGGTGATTTTCTTTTCCTGGTGTCAGCGTAGATAAGTCCTTTCACTTCTGGTGTGAAAATTAAATGTTGTTGTTGTAAGACAATTTCACGCTGCAAGGGACACTGAGGACCTTTGTAGGAATGCAAAGGCAGTAGCTTTGAAAGGCTGTTTATTCACCTCTGTAAAGCCCCTCTGCCACCATGGACAGGGAGGAATAGAAGGATGGACCCAGAATACCGTGTTTGCCTATGGAAAAGCCTTCATACTTGTTTGTATTGGTTGGATTCAAGCACTGGAACTGGCAAATTGTCCCAAGGATGCAGTGTGTGCTTGTGTGAAGGCCATAGGAGCAAAGTAGAGAGGCTGTTTACCTGCACGAGCCCTTGAAGCGTTACTAAAGATCAGGATGTCATTTGGCCTGGGCCAAAGCTGTGCAAGAAACAGTGCTCATGCTTTCGTGGGAAGGCTGACTGCTTGTCAATGCTCAGTTTACTTGGATAAGTGCAGCAGAAATGGGACAGAACAGTCACATTTCAGTGAATTATCCCCTGTACGTAGCTCACTCCTGCTCAACTTAACATCTGCAGAGGTGCCGTAAGAAGTAGAGATCACTCCTTCTAGTAACCATCACTCCTTTCTCTAATAAAGCTGCAGAGATAAGGATGAAAATTATATTAAAAACATCCAAAAATAGCAGTACTTTTGCTGGCAGATATCCCGGCAGACCATATGTCGACCTTTTCTGGTCAATGTAAAATCCACAATCAGCCGTTACCGGATTAGTGCCTCACCTCAGATGTATCACCCCATGTTTTGCTGTCTCGCTGATGCCACCTTGCCACCCTTTCCAAGTGGCTTCAGGCTCCCTTTGTGTGACCTTTTGCTCACAATGTGTGTTCTCAGAGAAGCCATCACGGGCTTGCAAAGCACAGCCTGAATGTTCCCCAGGGCCAGGATTTCATTTGTTCCTCTGCATTGCCTGGGCCAGGGCCCTGGTTTTTTTGGTGTTGCTTGGCCAACCTTAAAATTTTTTTGATGAAGCATTTTTTTGATGAATGCTAGGTTTCTTTCTTCGATTATCAGAGGAACATTCCCTTCCTCTTCCACATCTGTCTGTGTTTTCATTCTCTTTAACATACAAGACAAATTTCAGGGGGCTTTCCACCCTCCTGGCCCAGGAAGACAACCTGATGCCTCTTCTTTGCTGGTCTTTGCTCCATATGCTGAAGAGGAAGGTTTTGTATATTTTTTAATGTTCTCCCATAGCATTAATTCTTTATATCCAATATGAATTATTGGCAGATTAACAGCAATCTGGAAAAACAGATGGTGCTTTCCAGACCTCCCTCCTCCTTCCCTGTCATGGTTGAAAGGAAACTAACATTAATTCAGCCCCAGCCTTCAGTGAGAGTGCAGGCCTACTCAGTGTGCCAGGCTGCCAGATATTTACGTACAGTTTTATCTCATGTACGTACGTCCTATTTCTTCTGGATATAGAAAGAAACCTCTAATATATATCAGTGTTTTTATAATGTGCCAAAATTTTATCTATAGTTACAGATGCAAATATAAAACTACCACTTAACTACGTCCGTGTCTAATCACATAACTATGTATTACTGGCTCTGCATTTGTACTCCTAAATGGAAGTGTATTCACAAAAATACAAATGCATATATCTGCATACGTGGTATATCAGGTGTGTGTTTCCTAAATCCATTGGGCATCAATATTGGCATTTCTCTGTGGAAACTCTAAATTAAGTCTGATTAAAAGTTGTTATTATGGCTTGGAATGGCAAATGCCCCCCAGCTCCTGGTTAATCACAGACGTCTTCCCTGGCTAGAAACAGATCCTCGTGTCACTTTCTCTGCACAGTTGCACCATGTCCTGGCTTTATGTATCACGTTTGGCACTATTTCAGTCTTTCTCTGCTGGACGATGCTCTTCAAAGATTTCTTGTCAAGAAAATTCATCATGCCAGTTGTATGTATGACTTTTCCCTCTACCTCCAGTATTATTTGTCACTAGTTGTACTCTTTAACAATGGGTAAGAACTAATACACTTCAAGATCTTTCTTCAAACTTCTTCCAGCAAAACATTAATTTTTTTAACAATTCTTTCATTTCGTAGGAGTGAGATTAGTATGAAATGCACTGAAACCAACAGAAACTGGTAGCAGATAATTTATACACATGTATATACACACCGATGCACAGATGTTTCGGTCTGAGACATGTAATCTCTTCTTGGCAGATGCTTTCCCTTTGTTTTCAGTAGTTTATATTTTGACTATCTTTTCTCCCAGCCTACAATTAATAAAGTCAGTCACCACAGCCAGTGAAATTCTTTCTTCTTTATTCTTTTGTATACTAGTAACCTGTGCTCTTCCATACTGTGCTATCTGCGCGAAGGGTTTTGATGGAAACTTTTTCAAGACAGAAAGGATCCCACAGCACTGGTTAATGAAGCCTGTGGCGCCCTCTTAAATTCTGCACTTCTGCACCACTCACAATATTTATTTTTTCAGGTTTTTATGAAGAATAGTGTTTAGTCACTTGATCACAGCTCCCTTACACTGAATGGCAAGAGGCCGCCTTCCCAGTGAATGAGTATAGCATCTTTGATGGAAAGCACTGCAGGGAAAGAACGTCAACTGCAATGTGATGGAATTTTGTGAGGTTTTGTTGTGGTTTACTTTGGTTTTGTTTTTCTGTTTCATTTATCACATTTTGGATGTTTGGAAGTGTCAAGTGTACTTAAAAAGTAAGGGTGTTTTCCTCCTTCCATGTCAGAGGGCCATCTCACTTAAGGTCAAGCATATCAGCGAAAAGTTTACCAAGAGAATCTGGAGGCCTGTGATGAAAAGCAGAATTTATTTATTACTAGTGGCTTCTGGTGTCATTTCAGACTGTTTCATGCTCATCATATAAACAACCCCTTGCATTTACTCAGCTATATACTTATATTCCAAAAGGAGTAGCATATGGTGCGAAAACCAGATGCCCCTGCCCACATAAAAGCTCTATACATTTGTTTGAATGTAGTCAGGAAACAGTCACGATCTTCTTCCCACTCTCAGAGGAGTCAGCTGAATGCAGCCAAGACCCTGCTTAGCTCTCAGTGATTACTGGTGTTGCCTAAGCTCTCCTGGGGGATAATGGGACGGACTGTCTTGTCTCATGGGAACGTTTCACCATGAGAACTGAACTTCCTATGCTCTGTGAATTAATTCTCTTTACTGAGATAGTTTTTCTTTCCCCCTAAAAGGCTGGCTGGATTCCTCCACAGAAACTTTTAACTCCATCCTTCTCCTGCTTCTGGCTCTGTATCTCATTCTTTGCTTCTGTGGAGTAGGTAACATCATCAGGACCTCCTTCCCAGTTGCACTTTATGTACAGTTATGGCCTCTGCTTCCAGAGGCCAAGTTTGCATCCTGTCTAAAACTTGTCTTTAATTCCTCATGTTTTAAAATCAGTACTCCAAATGAGAACCCATCACAAAGCCTGTAATAAGTCACAGATTTCACTTCTCTTGCATCTTCCCTTCTGACCATTCTTTGTTTGGAGGTTGGTATTTATGTCAGCCATTAATTTTTTATAGGCTCCTTTCAGCTGCCTTGCTCCTGCAATTTTCTGGCATGTGCAATTGTAACAGAACACGATGCTCTGAACACTAACACGGGTCCCTTCCATGTGGCATAAAATCTTTGGCATGCTTTGCCATGAGATGATGGGTTTGTCAGTGTGCAGCAGAGGTCTGGCTCCATGCTCTGCCAGTGACCTGCCATGCGGGGGCAGAACAGCTCCACCTTGGAACATGAAATGAGTTCTCCCAAAGAGAGCTGGTGGCTCTGCAGCGCTTCTCTCCACAGAGGCAGATACTCCACCGAAGAAACCTGCAGGATTAACTGAGTTCCCTGGAAGACCCTTAGGTCCAGGAGATTCTCATCAGTCTGGTGTTGTTCTTCTTCACGTTTGCAATAGCTGGTTTGGCTGCTCCTGCTATAGTCCCAACTCATAGGAAGCCCACAGCCATGAGAAATTTCCTATCTTCTGCTGTACCTGAGTTGTCAGACAAGCCCAATTCAGCTCCAAATATTTAGTGAAGATGAGAATGAGGTAAGAGTACACATGACTACTGTGTGCTGGGGGCATCCTCGTGTAGCCTGGGTCAAGTGTGACACCAGTGGGAATTGCATATGCAGAGGAACTGCATGGCATGCAGCAGTGGTCTCCAGTGGATGGACCTCTGTATCTCCTATGCAGACTCCAGTTGTAAGATAACCAGAGGCATTGCTTTCTGGTAGGACCTATATTATTTTAATATTCTACTTTTTTCAAGATTTCTGGGCATGGACAGTAAATCTTTAAAGGCATTGATTCTATTTTTAGTGGTGCTATTCTGAAAGTCTTCCCTGCAGAAACTGCAAATACTATTTTAAAAAGTCTCTACAGTTCTAAGTCATATGAGTCACAAAAAAGGGTTTATATCTTCTTTTTAAGATTTAAAAAGAGTTTTTTCCTCCAGTAGATACTTTGCTCTCCCAGGAAAATGGATGGGTTCTTTCTTTCAGTCTGACTGGAAGATGGTGTTGAAGGCCCTTTGACATGTTCTTCTTATGTACAGCAGATGATGCAGGTAATGAATGGACAGCACTGTGCCCGATGTTTGACTTCAAAATACCATTTAATGCTGGGCTTGGCCTGTCATTTCTGTCCTGTTGGTGAAGTTGCACTTACTGCATGCCACTTGATTCTTTGTTGCATGTGTCATGCCATTAAAGGCCAGAATTCAAGCAAAGAATCTTTTTGGTTTTGATCTTTTATAAAATAAATTATCACATAAGCAAAAAGGCTTACATGGGCATGGAGGCAAGGACCTCTGTTCTCTCCTCCACTTCCACCTATAAAGGAGCTTCCCTTCTGAACTGAGTACAGTGTATTTCTGGTAACACCTGAGTAGAGTTTCTCTACTCTTTATCCTACTGTGGAAAAACTTCCCACTGAAATTGGTGAAAACTTATAAAAAACTACTTTTTTCAAAATCTGCAAGAAATAGTGCAAAGCCTTTAAAAAAGTCTGAGTAAAATCCAATTCCTTAAATCCCTGATGGAAGAAATCTTATTACCTTCAATACTATTATATACAGGACAAAGCCTGTAAGGCTTTGCTGAGAGATTGAAAAAGGCAAATTAATGACAGCACTTGAAATTACCTGTAATTATCAGTGACACGGGGTCAGTATCATTGCAATGACAGTCTCACAGGTGGTGATTCTGACTGGTTCAGGATTTATGCAAAACTGCCAAACAAAACGTGACCTCCACAATCAGTATTAACGTATCTCTGGAGCATTTAAGCATCTGAATTCTCAATCTACTGTGTAGCTGCTTTCATCTTTTGAAGAGCAGTTAAATTCTGAAGGGTCCCAAGCGTTTTCCTGGTCAAAATCACCTCTCCTTTCCCATTCATATTTACTCAGGCCTCTCTCTTCACTGTCACCATCACACAATGTCTCTTCAGCAGCTTTAACAACTGCTTATATGGAAAAGTAATAATAGGAAGGCGTTTAATGAATTTTAAGCTGACTTTAATGTAATTTAGCAGCTGGAAACAAGGAGAAGAGCCAGCACAGTGTGACCTGCCAGCTCTCTATGGATTGTCAGTGGTCAATGTAGCACATATTTCAGCACTGCTCTCCAGGGTATGCTGGCGATGTTTCTTTTCTCCAGCTACATTCCTGATTTCAATTAAATCAGCATCTGAAGTACTCTTTCTGATATAGTTATTTTCTGATGTAGTTAGTGCCTTCCAATAAATGCTCCTGGCTTTGTTTCTCCCCAGACGCTGTCCTTCCTAACACTTCTTTGCTCAGTGAGTGAAGCAGACATTACCTAAAAAGCAAAGATGTTGTTTTTAGAGAGACTAAACAAAAAGTTTTGTCTTGAGAAAGCAAGGAAGGGAAAATGGTCGTTGATTACAGAGCCATAATTCCTTCGTTCCCAGGGAACGTCTCCAAATCTTTCTTTTGTTCCCTCCCTGTTACTATTTCAATATTAGATCTGGAGTGGTGTTGGTTTTTTTCCTCTTTCTATAACTATAAAGGAATTTCCAACATAAAACCACTCATCAAACTATATAGCTGAAGTTTTAAGTTTGCAGGGACCAAGCATACCTTGAAGTTCTTTTCTCTTTATTTTCCACTAAGTATAGGAACCAAATTGCTAACACATTGACCCAATGCCTTTGAGGCATTATCAGGGTTTTTATGACAGCCTGCAATTAGTATTATATAGTTTCTTTTGAAGGAGGCATGCAACAGGTGTCTTAGCTTTCTGCTCTTTGCTTCCGTCCCCTCCAGTTCAATGAAAAATATGCAGTTTAACACCATTTATTAAGATTACCCTTGCTTCCAGTTCAGATGTGTCTGTGCTAGGACATGGGAGGAAACTACATTTATATACTCAGCTGGACAAAGGACTGCGTTTGTCTTCAATTTTGCAAAACTTTATTTTGATACAAATTCATTTTTGCAGTTTTCAGCTGTTTTGACCTTTAAAAAAAAAAAGCAAACCACAAAAACAACGAACCACAAAACCCCTCTGTGACATTATTGTGATGAGCTCCACAAGCAGCTCTTTGTGGTGGCCCCACTACTGAGATACAGAAGAGGACAGGGAGTTGTGCTGGCGGCATCTGGAGCCACTCAGCTTCAGAGCTTTGCAGAAACCATCCCAAAGGAGACAGTGGCCTTCGGATGGTTTCCCTTGCTTGCTGTGGAAGGGTCTTCTAGATCACTTCAGGCTCATTTGGCCAGGTGACAGTATAATCCTTCATTGCTTGTTGGCACTCTCATTTTGCCTGCTTGGGTTGGTGACCTACAGTGACAACCTGAGGTTGCTGAACCACAATAACCAGCCTGTCCATGGCAGTGTGCAGCAGAGGGCTGCAGTTCTGGGGATCTGACTGCTGTGTCTCCAAAGGCATTCAGTCAATTGCACATTGCACTACCTGGACATTCAAGGTAGGGTGAGGATGCCTGTACCTCCTGGCCTTTACAGGTTTGTGCAGTGTAGGACTCCCAAGTACTGGCAGCTGTTCTGCTTACGGCGGTGCAGTTGGGCTCCTCACAGCCAAATAGCAGAGGCTGTTTGGGGCTTCTTGGCACTGCAAACCAAACACAGTGTTGCTACCTTCAGTGCTGGGGTAGGACCCATGCTGTGGGGGGGGAGAAAGGAGGGAAAGGAGCTGGCTCAGAGAGAGAGGGGAGAGCCTGGGGAATGCAACTTGTTGCTATTGTTAAATGGGATGAGAGTGAAGACTTCAGGTGAAACCTCTGGCTCCATCCTCTCAGTGGAGTCAGCAGCTGTGTTGGCATGGCTCTGACCAGCTCCGGTGTACAGAGCTGGCATCAGGGCTGTGGTTGGTTGTCAACCTGCTGCCCAAGACAGCTGCATCCTCTGTGCTTAAGATTGGCCCTGCTGTGCATGGAAGTTGAATGAAAGCAGTCAGAGATGCCTCAGTCGCCAAAGACAAGATATGTAAAAGCCATTGAGCACTGACCTCTCACTTCTATCCCTTCACTGCACTTTCCTGAGTAATTTCACAAACTGTAGACTCAGGCTGCAGATAAACAACATTTAAGTTGGGACCACTGCTGACTATTCCTCCCCAGTTACACATTCTTGTCACTTCTTTGTGGTGTCTCTGTCACCCCGACACACAGTCAGGTGATCAGAAAACTGACCGTGTAAAGGAAGTGAAGCCAAGAGCAATGGTATGACACTTGTCTGATAAAAAAACCCAAACAAAAAACCCAAACCCCAAACCATAATATTTCCATTCCCTTTGTCCTTTTCAAATTGGCCCTGTCTCCTCTGACATTTTCCTTAAGCATCAGTGGCGTGTTGACAAATTCAGTGATTGTTATAATTAGTACCTGTAGCCAGAAAAGAGCTTGATGCTTACAAAACATCCTTGTGATTCTGATAGTTATACACGCACATACAAGTTCCCTGGGAGATTAAAAATCCCACATGCAAATTTTTAGAACAATTGATTTCAAAATCTATAAATGCATATGTACGCTATCTCGTACTATTACCTCAGTCTTGAAATATTCAGTTAATAGATGGGTTATTTTCTTAACTATATTCTAAATTGTGAGCATCGTGTTCTAAAAGTAGTTCTTATTAATATGAAAAAAGAGAATGTTTCACTAAGCCTGAGGGTTCCTGAGGAATGGTGTCTAATTGTCAGGGCTATAAGAGCCTAAAAACAGTGCTCAGAGCCCAGAGCTGAGGTGTGAAACAAACCACTAAGTGCTGGAGGATTCATAGTTACTTGCAGACCACAATGTGAGTGGGCAGACTTATGAGCCTTTCTGAAGGGAGGCATGATGCTTTGATGTGCCCAGTAATGACATTATGAGTTCTAATTGATGTAAGCAGTAAAGACAGAGTGCCTCATGGCATGGAAAAAGAGACTGGCAGATACCACTAGTTGGTTGCTGAGCTTTGGTAAGAGATTGTCCAAGTGAACATCTCTCCATTCAATCACATTTTCCACTGGAAATTCCTCTTTCCTTCGCGTATCTTTTAACATACGAGACTCTCTGTGGGTTCATTTGAATAGGTTGCCACACAGGTACCTCAGATGAAACCACAGGCTGTAGCCTCAAAAGGAGCGGAAATACTATTTTAAAGATCTTGTCTCTCTGTGAGAGTCAGGCTGGCACTGTCTGTTGCTTTCCTGCTTTTACATGTACTTGCCTAAGAGAAACTCTACTCCTTAAGGACTCAAAAACCCCAAGTAAATAAATGAAAATCACTTTCAAGGCCAAAAAGTGTGCCAACCGGAACTTGCCACGGTTGTGCTGCACCTTCAGAAAATCCAAGGTCATTTCACAAAATCCTGCATGCAAGAAGGTTGGAGCAGTATTTAAAGCCTGAGGTCTGACACATGTCTGTCTAATTACTGTATCTGTCTGTGCATAAAGGGTGCTAGCTCTGTGTGAGTAATTGGGGCAGGAGATGGTGTCTAAAATCCCCTTTCAGACATCACACAGGTGAGGAATCGGTGACAGTGTGGGAAACATGACTCATATCAGTAGTGATCGTTGAGATTAGACGAGAGAACAAACCTTCCTCTAGCTGCCGTGCTGGATGCTGACAGCGGGATATCTACAGCATTTGGCTCTGTTGTTTAGCAGGTTAATAAATCACCTTTTGGGGCATACAGTTCCCCACCAGTAAAACACTGGGCAGGAAAGAGTGGGACAGCACTATTCATCTTGGCAAGAGCAATGGAGAAGAGCTGTGCACAGAAGCCACCTACTTACTAGACCGGTGTCCTTGATTATTATTGCTCATCATGAAGACTTACTAGAAAAACTGAGGTGAAAAGATGCTGCTTTTAGGCAACAGAGGGAGGAAACAGAGCCTAGGATAGAGACAGATGAGAGTCACTCATGGCTGTGACAGTGGATTTTTTCATCATGTTTGCTTTAATGTTGCTCCTTGAAGAACCATGCTTTAATAGACGTTTTACAGTGGAGATACCAGTTACAACTCGACGAAAAAATCTGAACTGTGCCATACTTGGAGTGGGAGTTTTTAAGAAGCGAATTAAAATCTCAGTACTGTTTTACTGCTTATTGTGTCTGAGAAATGACCTTCATAAGAATAATTATCCGGGTTGTGGCAGTTCAGCTAGAGAGGGATGATTCCCTCCCCATTACCTGAATCCAGCACCACAGCCCCCTGGACAAGTAGGTGTGGCTGCTGGCGTAAGCAAGCATCAGTGTATGTGAGTAGAGCATCTGGATAACACAGGGTCAGTCAGGAGTCGCTTAAACCATCCTGTAATTCAGACACCTTGTTGTGATGGGCTGTTCCTGGGCATGGCAGGTCATTACTGGCTTAATAAGAGCTTCCACTGAAGCTGGCAAATGCCCTCTCCCTGGCCAATGTCACTGACTCAGGTGCCATTGGCAGGGAAAAAGACTTGGAATGGGAGGTGAAGATGAGCGTGCGAGGATGGGTTCAAGAAGACGCATCACTTTGTGAACCCGGCAGGCCTTTTGGAGGCCGTGCTTCTGGTCTGTGGCCTCCTAAATCTTGAAAAGCCCGCTTAGAAGCAGCACAGGATAGGGAGAAGTCAGAATGCAGCATCTGCTTTCACCCTCTGGAAACCACAGAATTGTTACTCCTTTGGATATTCTTTGGGGTCATTAATTGCTGTTCAACAATAGCTAGTAGGGTATTCTGTTGGAAGATTGGCACAGAAACTTTGGTGTCTTATCTGGTTTTATCCTCTTAGCTCTCATAGAAAGGATTGTAGAATGTAATCAGTGTAAATAAAAGATATTTTAAAATTCATTTTTGGCTTCAGTAAAACAGTGGCATAATTATTGCACATAATGTTGCAATGAATTTTTTGAGTAAAGGTAGTATAATTACAGTCTATTCACTCTTCATGATCACCTACAGGTCTATCTCCCTTTTATTTGAATGGATTCAAAATTAACTGTTTTTCCTGTTCCTAATAATGATAAATGACCATAACTAGACATGTAGTTTTGCTTACATTTGTAAATGATGCTAAATTGTTATCAGTCTTTCAAGGCATGTTCATTTTTTTTTTTAATTTGATGCATTGCAAATTATGAATACTGGGAACCTGTTACTCCTCTTTTCCTGCACCTCAGCCCCAGCACTCACCCCAGTTATATTTTGTATCACTTTTTAAAAGATAATTGTTATACCAGTGCCAGGGAGGATAGGAACTCAAGTGTGTGAAGTACAAATGTGGAATGAAAGCTTAACCCTAGAGAGCTGAAATACTAGTTAATAGGATTATAGCATGAAGTGATGTAGAAAAGATGGAGAAAAAAGTGAAAACAGGGCAGTAATATTTTGTGTAACACTGTCTTACACAAAATGCATGATATCAAGACTTCTGGAGGGAGATCTTATGAAAGATACATAAACTATTGTGTTGGATCCTGACTGGAGCGCTCTCATGACTGAGCACAGTCTGTTTAGGGAAGATCAGAGGGGTTGCTGTCCCCTCTGTAAAGGTGCTCCTTTACTTAGCAGAGCTCAAGCAGAAATCCAAGGATGTGTCTGCCAAGAGT
This sequence comes from Mohoua ochrocephala, assembly GCA_013398855.1. Lineage (NCBI taxonomy): Eukaryota > Metazoa > Chordata > Aves > Passeriformes > Acanthizidae > Mohoua > Mohoua ochrocephala. The sequence goes on along the minus strand of VZTA01022883.1, from coordinate 17,393 downwards.
CAAGGCCTGTGGGCAGAGTGCCACCGAAGGTGCTGTGGTGGGGTCTGACCAGAATCTCCTGAACAAGATGTAAAAGATGAGGCTTTCTACAGACAAATACAGAACTCTTCTGATTGTGCCTTTGTTTTCCTGGGAGATTTCAGCTGTCCAGGTAGGCATTGCTGGGCTTGCACCATGTGAGCAACCCAAGAAGTTGCAGACTATGCAGCTCACAGGTTGTGATACAAATGCCAGAGGGGCTGTACTTGACCTGCTGCTTGCAAAGTGGGAAGAACGGGCCCAAAGTATGGCAGAAATGGCAACTTGGGCTGCAGTGACCATGAGATGATTTGAGTTCAAGGTACAGAGGAAAAGTGGGAAGAGAAGTAGCAAAATTAGGACTCCAGACTTTATAGAGTTTGGCTTAGCTGGGGAATTTCCCTAGGCAAAAATTCCTAGGCAAGATGCCAAGGGGGAAAAGGGCAAAGGAGAGCTGGCTGATTTAAAACAAACAAACAAAACTGAAAGGAAAAAGAAAAGAGCAAAAATAAACAAAAAACTTTCAGCTGTCAGAGAGGTGAGGAACAATCTGCCTCATTGTGTAGGATGCGCTTCCAGCAGAAGGGGCTTCGGACTCAGCATGGAATTGCATGGCGAGCTGTTAATGCAACCAAATAGCAAACAAGAATTGAAAAGGTGAACAAAGGAAGAGTATAAAGGTATTGTTTTAGCTTTTTTTAATAAAAATGCGTAAGGTCGAGGCCCAGCTGGAGTTAAGTCAAGGAGAGGCTATTAAGGGTGACGAGAAGGGATTCTACTGGAATACTAATTACAGAAGTTCAAAGAGGATGTAGGCCAGCCGAAGAATGGGGGAAAGCAACATAGTGGCAAGCATTACAAAACAGGATCTCCAATGTCTCTTTTGCATCAGACAAAGATTTATACCAGCACTGTTTGTTATGGAGGATAGCCAACAGGGAAGGAGCAACGAGCTGGGGACAACCACAACTGGATGTATTCAGATCCATAGGGCTTGATGAGATTCATTTGACACTGAAAGTGTTACCTGCTGTCTATCATAAGTGAAAAATCAGGGTGGTCTGCAGAAGTCCATGAAGACTGGAAAAAGGCTAAGGGCTGAAACATCTGTCTTTCATAAAGGCAAGGAGGAGAATCCAGGGAACAATATGATTGTTACTGTCACCTCAGTCACTGAAAAAGAACATCTTCTTGAAATTCATTTTCAAGCATAGCAAAGACAAGAAGGCAGTGGCCTGTACGAGGAGGCAGATGGCACCGTTAGCAAATTTGCAGACTGTGTTAAGTGGGGGGGCGTGATTGACACACAGAATGGCAGAGCTTTAGTCCAGAGGAATCATCAGAAAGTTGAAGATTGGGACAACAGAAATTTCCTAAGATTAAGCAAGAAGAAATGCAAGTTTCTGCATTCATGGCAGAGTAACTCCAGCATTGGTACAAAATGGACAACGGTTAATCAGCGGCCTGGCTGGAAATGACCTCAGGGTTGTGTTGAATTGATTGGTTGAATCATGTATGATTGAGCCATAATTCATAGTAAAGTAAACTACACACTGGGCTAGAAGGAGTGCACTCAGAAGGTCAAGCAATGCTGTTGTTCTCATCCACTTTTGCTTGGCACTGGTGAGGCTGGAATCATGTACCCTGCTGTACTGGCCGCCCTTCCACCCTGCCCTGTTATAAGAAGGATACTTATAAGAAGGAGCTGGAGGGAGCCCAGCAGAGAGCTGCCAGGATAGCAAAGGACCAAGAACACATGCAGAGTTTGTGGGATTAGTCTGGTGAAGAGGAGCCTGTGGGGTGATCTTAGCAACAGCCCACAGCAGCTGGAGTGGGAACAGCAAAGGTAAACTCTGCCATTTAGTGGTAGACAACATGACAAGGAGCAGCAGCCAAGAACCGCCGTGGGAAGGTTCCGGTTGCATGGTTGGGAAAACCCATGAGAGGGGCACTGCAGCCCTGGAACATGTTACTGAGAGAGGCTGTGCAATCTCCACCCTAGGAAATTTTCAAGAGTTGGCCAGACAAACCACAGCTTGACAGGAGCTAGTGTGGGGAATACCCACAGTACTAAGGAAGAGGATGGACTAAATCATCTCCGCAGGTCCCTTTCGAACAACTTCTCTGTGATTTTCTGTTGTAAACGTCATCTGTAAGTAATGGGAGATACCCATGTGATTGCACAGATGCAAAGCTAAGTATTATCAAGATGAGACAGACTGGCTTCTGGGTCAGAGCGGAAGCAAAAATCTCTAGGAATGTTTTAATGATGTTACATTTTTATTTGACACGTGTCCTGACAAAGAAATGGTCGTGTTTTTTCTGCTTCCAGGAAATGTTTCCTGAAGCGTTGTTCTTCCTGTTCCTGGTAGCCACTGAGAGAAGAATTCATTCTGTTTCCCAGTATTAGTCTGTGTATTTTGTCTATCTACAGGTTTGTCTCACACTTCTTCAGGGAGTTTGAAGTAATTTCTGCTGAACTTTTCTTTTTTATGCACTTGTAAAATCATTTGGTACCTGAGTCATAACTCCTGAAACTTTCTATTGATTTTTTCCATTGGGTGTCTTTATTGTGTTTGGTTGGGTTGTGTTGCTGATATTGGTTTTAACCTTTGTCCTAGATTATACAGCTGCAATGAGCATAACTTAGAGAAGTCTAACTTGAGGACTTCTCGTTTACTCTGCTTCAGTTTCCTTCATATTAGGAAGTATACAGTCCATGTCCTTCCACAGAAAGAAAAACAAAAAACAAAGCCAAGCCAATATTTTAAAGCAAAAAACCAGCTTGCTTCAGCCAACGTATTGCTCCTCTGAGCTCACAGAGCAGAGCAGGTTCTAGTGGAGGCACCAGGATTGTACATATTTTGAGGGCTGCAAGAGAGGAGGACCATGAAAGTAGGTGCAGAATAGCTGAGGATTTATAAATGCACCCTCTGCATTTCAACATAATCCTGAGGTAGTTCAATGTAGTTGCAAGTGCCTGCTCAGCTGAAACTAGGCTGTGGCCTCCCTGGTCTCCAGACAGCGCCGCCTGCAAGGGAGCGTGTGTGGGACTTTCACAGGCTTTCCAGTTGCGTCTGTTCTGTCTTGTCTTAGTAGTCACTGAACCACAGAAAGACTGACTTGGCTTCCTTCATATTCTTGTTGTGAATCAGGCAGAGCCGGGACCTGTGTTTGGTTCTCTAACATGTGATGTGAATTTCCCTCACAAGGAAATTACTCATTATCCTGGCATTCCTTTCTTCCTAGTTTTGACCAAAATTTGTGGCCCTCCTTGTTGATACTGTCTTACTTTCCCCCAAAGTTTGTATTTGACTAAGCAACATTTTCAAAGAATAACATTCAACAGATAATTGCCCATCAGTCCCTGAAGACAACAAAGGGTGTTGGGCATCCCCTTCCAGAGATCCAAAGGTGTGTGATTTCAGCTCATAATTTTACAGTAACTGCTTGAGGTATACTGACCTCTCAATCTCTCTTGTAGTGTTTGCTGAACTTCACCATTAATTTGGTCTGTGTAAGTACATTTTTCTGTAGCCACAAATCTAGGAATCCTAGAAGCTTCAGCTTCTAGCTGATGGGCTATAATGGTTGGGCTGATTATTTGTACGCAAAAGGAACAGAGACTGTAGGAGACCCCAGACAGCTGATGAGAGACAGAATTCAAAAGGCTGGAGCAAGGAAAGAAATGGAGAGAGAGAGTGTGTGTGTGTGTGCGTGCATAAGAAGGGAAAGATGTTGATGCAACGGTGAAATGAGCACAGAAGATGGGAAAAGTTGTACTTTGCTTTTGTCTGTCTTTCTACCTGTCCTCCTTTCCCCAGTATGCCATTGATAATGAGCAACACTCTTTGAATTCAGCTTCCAAATGTTGCATACAGTTTTCTGGGACTGACTTGGACCTTTGATGGGATTATGAATATTGTTATCTAGACTATTCTGTTATATCTGGTGGGTTCTGTTCCTTTGTGTCATTGTTACATTATCTTCCTTGGGTTTTTTTCTTTTGTTATGTGCTACTTCGTATTTAAATGTGTGCTCGTCTCTCAGGTGCCATCTGATTCTGTCCTCTCTGATCTTTTAATTTTTACATATTGCTCCAACTTCACTTCCTTTTGATTGGCTACTACCTGGATTATAGGTTTCCTCAGTTAGTTTCTGTTAATGATTTGAAATTCTACTACCATGATCAGCTTTTTTCAGCTGCACATTTTGGTTTTCCTTTAATACTACTTCTACACTTTCTATCCCTAAAGAATCTGATCCTGTAGTGACTTCTGTGACTCATCTACAGAGCAAATATTGCTGTCAGTGATACTGAAAGCACCCATGGTGGCATATTCAGAAGAAAAAGAGCTGTCCTGCATGTGTGTCCTGTAGTTGTCTAAATGGTGGAAGGAGAAGAGGCTGTTGGACAGCAGCTACACATCAGCCTCTCCCTTCACTGTGGGAAACTGAGCCCAAATATGGCAGTAAATTCTTACCTTCTGAAGAAATCTCTCCCTGACTCCACAAGAAAGCAGCAAGACAGAGCTGTAATTGTGTTTGGCTGCTCTTTTGAGGGTGCATGCGGACCGTCAGTGGGCTTTGCACACTCCAGATTGGAAATCTCGGTTTTAGAAGAGCTGGCAGAGGAGTGCTGTAAATTTTGAACTGAAGTTGCATAAGAAGCTATTCTTGGCTCAGCATTGCTCAATACCTTTATCAACAATTTGGAAGGAAATGTATAATCGTCACATAGATGCAGATGATATAAATTGTGACCCAGTAGGTGGATGCCAGCATTTAAGACCTTCCGGCACTGAGTTGAGTTTGTTCTGTTCAGAAGAAGGGAATTGCTCAAACTACTTCTCATAAAACTTTTTTAAGGGCAAATGGTGAATGACATAGTTTGGCATTCCCCCCACCCCTATCTGTACTGTTCTATTGGAGAGTACTGTACTTTCATGCAGTGCTATTTTATGAAGGAAGGGGTTGGGTTCATTTTGTGAGATCTAACAGATTGTACGTAGCAGAAGTTCACTCTCTGCAGGTGCCAGTGGGTGGCCACTGGTATGTAGCCAATATAGGTGGGGTTATGGATCCTCCCTTCCCTTCCCTACTTTAAGAAATCCAGAATTGCTTGTGATTTACCAACGCACATCCACACAAAATGTTTCATGGAGTCAGTGCTGCCACAGTACACGGCTGAGCCAGAGGACAGGGTGCTGTTCACACTCTCTTCTTTCACTTTCCTATTATTAATACATACAGCCAAGTGTGGTTTTAGTTCATTTTTTTTTCCTAGCAGTTAATACCCTCTGGTTCTGGTAACCGCTCACCTATGGCGAATGTGATTATGGCTCATTCTACATGCTTAAATTAATATTAAATGCCAGGGTATGGATGGAAAAACGTAGAAGCAATGAAGTTTTGATCCAGCAGTATAGATGCAGCTCACAAAGCATTTAGTTATCATGTGGATCAAGCAGCTTAGTACATTTTCTAAGATTAGATCTTTCAGAAGGTTTGCCTGTGCTTGCTGTCAAGTTTGTTTGCACAAGCAGAGATTTCTGGTGGTACAGTGGTGTTATCTTACCAGGGAAATTTTTGGGACAACTCTGCATAGGCTTCTTGCATTCTCTAATATAGATTTATAACTTGGGAGTTCTCTGGTTTGGTGGGCAATTTCAGCTAGAAGGATATCTTTAAGGGACTTTTTGTCTCCTTTGGCAAACAGAGAAGACAACGTGTTGCTCTGAAGGAAAACTACAGTCTGAACAAATGGATGTGAATTTTAAGCCTTATGAGGGCCAAAGAGATAAGTGTAATAGACGGAGGGCCCTTTCCCTTCTCCTTCTCTTTCTTCCCTCATTGTAATCAGTCAAGTATAACATAGATGGGCAAAATATTTCTGCTCTTTTATTGCTACTCCCGTCCCTTTGCTTGCTTGCAGCATCTGATCAGACATTGAGAGTTACTGACACAGAAGGGAAAAGTTTGATACTTCTCTATCTCAGTTTGACTGTCTTTGTTAGTATCTCCCTTATACCTAAAAAAAAAAAAGTCAATGTATTATTAAGGTGCATCTACACTTGGCAGTTGAGTTTCACTCAAGGTTAGTTAAAAAAGGTGAGTTACCTCTAACCTAATCATCTTTTTCCAACTGGAAGGATGCCCAACAAATCCTTCCTTTCTAAAGTGCTGTCTTTTTTTTTTCCCCCTCATTTTTGCGTTGCTCAGTTTAATAAGTCTCTGATAGAAACCCAGGTTCCATTAAAGTATTAATGCCATTTTTGTTAAGAAAATCAAACAAGAGAGCAAGATCCAGCCTTAGAGAAGCCAATGGATTTGAGTGGGCTTTATAACTTTTCTGAATAATCACCACACACCTAAATGTATATTTTAAAATAAAATGTCACATAATTAAGTGAGAATTCTCAGATGTAGTTCAGAAGCATTCTAGCCTATAAATGCTGAAGCTGGCATTGAATCTCTAACTTTTTTTCAAGGTGATGACTGCAATATCAAAATATTAATGTATTTGTGTGGATAATGCTGACAATTATTACAAGTCCACCTTTTGTTGAACTGCACAGTCACTTCACAAAACAAATGTAAAAGTTTGGTTTAGCCAGGAGATTTTGCCAAATATTTTGTTAGTTGTAACTGCTTGTCATCTTTTAGTGTTTAGAAAGTATAAAACTCGTGAGACACCACATTAGTCAGGACCACTTACCAAATCTCCTCTCACTGCATGTTCTGAGCAGCCAGCTCATTTTTTGTCTACCTGGGCTTACACCAAAACTACTCTTCAGCAGATGGTGTGGTAGTTACGACACTGAGAAACACTAAGAAAAAAAATTCCCATGAGAGAAGAGCAGATAAAAATCTTTACTTTCTGTGACATTTTCCATGCTTTCCTCAGTCTTATTTCTCTGCCATACATACAGGCACCGACATGCGCGTGTGTGTGCCTGCACCACTCTCCGTGTCCAGTGCCCGGCTGCCAAGCTTGCTCCAAGTCAAGCAGCTGGCATTTGCTGAGTCCTGCAGATGGGTCATGAGTGACACACACACACACACACGGTGCAGCTGTCTGGATCTGGCACTCAGGTGATTATTTGTTTGCTAATCAACCAGCAGCTCCATTAGTGGAGTTGGAGGTTCAGAGAGGGTGATTAAATATACAGAAAGAGAGGCTGTTGTGTAGTTGTGGGTGAAATGTTGGGCGGTAATTACAAGAGATGTAAGGATTGTTATTGTTACCAGGGCTGGAGCAAAAATTAAATCTATCTATTCAAACTGCTTGTCACTGAATATCCAATAGTAGTTTCCTAAGGTAGAACAAAAAAACAAACCCTCTCTGTTTTCCAGTGAGAATAAAGAGGTATCTCCATGTTTACATTAAAAAGCTGCAGTCACCTGCAAAAATGATCAAATTTCAAACTAAATCAAATATGCAGTTTCTCACAACTGCTCGCAAAGGACGTCAGGAGTTATGTGTGAAAAGAGAAGGAGTGAAATCTGATAACTCTGTGCTGCTCAGTTCAATTAGTTTAGCTAGCTGACCAAAATTGCAGGTATTAATTCTGCAGGTGCCAGTTGGGTCTAATCAATCTGCAGGTTTTAACTGATGCTTAGTGTAGCTCAGCTGGCCAAGCAGTGGGCTTAATGCCTAGCAGAGAGGGATGGTCACCTGCTAGGGTATCATTTGTTGCTGTATTTTATGCAGCTTGTAATAAAACATTACTCTGTGTAATTTTTAATTTATTGTGGGGTTATATGAGCATTTAACCTATACAGAGTGAGGGAAAAAATACTCAAATGATTTTATCATTGGAATAGTGGGGGGGGACACCCTGAGGTCATTGGTTTTGACCTCTGCAGGAATGGAGTAGTGCCATTAATTTTGAGTAAAATGCTCCTGTGCTTTAGGCTGGAGTGTGTAACAGTGGGGTGGGCTGAAGAACTGGGGGTATTTGGCCCACAGTAGAAAAGGAGAAGGGGAGATGTCAGTGCTGAGATCAAGCACCTAAAGGAGAGGTTCCAGAGAAGATAGAGAAAGGCTGCTATTAAAGTTGCTGAGCAAAACAACAAGAGGCCGTGGTCACAAGGTGCAGGGTGGGAAGTTCTGACTGTAGAAAGGAAATTCTTCACCAGGAGACTTAGCCAAACACTGGAACAGGTCTCTTTAAAGCATTGTAGATTCTCTGTCCACAGAGACAGCGAAAGCTTGCAAGGCAACTTGGTCTGCCTTGAAGCTAGCGCTGCCTTGAGTAGGTGGTGGAAGTGGAGAACTTGAGATACCTTCTAGCCAAAATCTTCCTGATGTTCCAGGTTGCACTTGGCCCTGCTCTCACCTCCGATCTTTCACAAGGAGATGAAGTTTGTCCTCACCTCAGGATCCTGTCAAGAATTCAGAAAGGACAGTGGGAAAGGCTTGCTTTGAAAAAGAAGCTTTTAAGAAATGATTGTGGCTTTGTTAATTTACTGTTTCTAATTGAAAGCTTATGAGGAGTATGGTTTTGCTTTCTAGTGGTTAGCCAGCTGACTCATGTGCTGTCTCTTGTAAGGACCACACAGAACAAACTGCCCCAAATTATGCTCGAGACACTTCATAGGCTTCATCATATCTGGGTCTGCAGTAGGGGCTGGGAACAAACAACTGATTCAAAACCACTGTTTGGTTTAAGTTAAGTAATTCCAGAGTTTCTGCTAAATAAACTTGTCCCTTGGGTGCTTGTGAAAGCAAGAAGGCATCTTGGAAGTAGAGAGAGCCTGTGGAAGCAGAGGTTAGCTGTCCCCTCCATTTCCTTACAAAGTCTGGACTCACACGCAGCCTGCCTGGTGCTGGAGCCACTGGTATCCAGGGCGATAACTGTACACAGGTTTCCTGCAAGCTTGCTTATCACAACACTACAAATAAGTGAAGTCCTGGTTCCTCTTGGGCACCTTCAAATTTAGGGTCCTAGGTATACATTGGGTTATTGCAGGATATTCAAAAGACGGAAAAAGGGCTGCACAGTTGTATGTTCATTTGGTATGCCTTGGTCAGACCTTGCTCTTCAGCTTCCTCTGCTTCCTCACAAAGAGGAAGACAAGCCATCAGGATGCCTTGAACCTTCCGAAAAGCCATCTCTGTGTGAGGGCCCAGGAGCTCATGCCTTCAAAACACCTTCTGTACAAGATCTCTTCTTTCTGTTCAAGCCTAAATGTTCCTTTCAGAAAAGGAGGATTTTGGCCCTTAGTTGGTAGCAACGAGATGATGGATTGAGCTCCCTTTGCTCCAGCCCTGACACTCCTTTGTGTGATCAGCTGTATCTGCTGTTGGGTGACCTTGGATACCATTCAGTAAGGGAAGACCCCTTTTTAGGGCTTCCTGGTGAGGTTTAAGTGTGGCTCTGGTGCATTTGCCTTGAGGATGAGATGACCCGACGACCTCCATGATGGATCTCTTACCTCCTGGAGGGCTTTGGAGATTGACTTTAGGCCAGAGAGCACAGAGCTGGTCTCTGCCTGAGGAGGTATTTGGGAGACCTGAAGACCTTCAGCATGGACACAGGTAGGTTCCTCTACTTTGGGGCAACCTGAGTCAGGCAGTCTTAGGAGCGATCTAGCAAAGCTCTGTAGATGTGGCCAACACTGTCCTTCCCACCTTATGTGCACAACTATGGAAACCTCTTGCCCTGTGTAATTCTTCTGCATTTTTCCCAGGCTCTTGCACCTTGCAGAGGTTTACAGAGGGCTCTCCACACAAGCTAATCTGCTTGGGAGGGTAGATTTAGGAGGGGTACTAGCAAGGTTCCAGCCCCTCCGCATAGCTGCTGTGCCTGTGGTCAGCCCTGGAGCTCACAAACCGCCCCTGTTCCTTCCAGGCCTCAAAGAGCCGCTCTCCCTGCGCACACCTTCGTTTAATGAGCAGTAGCTTCTCCCCGTAGCCAAGCCATTGGGCCATCCACTACACCGTGTTTGCAGAGTGCCTGGCAGGGTCTCACTTTAGCTTGGTGCTTAGGCGGTATTGTAACAAATTATAAATGATCCCCTCTTTGATGCCTCATGGGAGAAGGCACTGGGCCTGATTTCCCCCTGCCTCGTTCCTTGTGTTGTGATTCGCACAAGATGCTATAAACTGCTACCATGCTGGCTTGGTAACCACTTTGCCACAGGTATAAATTGCAGCCCAAGGTGCACAGCAGTGGGGGAATGAGGCCAACCATCTCTAAAGGTCAAAGGAGCATTCATCACACCAAGTCTACTGTGACTTCATTGTGACTTCGCATCAATCAAAGTGCCGTCGTTGTTAAAGAATCTCAAATCAATACAAAATAAATAATTTTTTTAAAAAGCCACACTTCCCTTTTCTGCTCCTTTGTTCTGTGCAGAAATGTCTTGTTGTCCTCTGGTCTTCTTAAACAAAGGTAAAAGGTTGCAGATGTAAATGTATTTAGTCAGAATCAGAGTCTAAAGGGATGGGATCATTCTCAGCCAGCCTAAAATAGAAGGGAGCAGGGGTTAGAAACAATTGCTGCAACTGTGACTTCCTCAAACAGCATGGCTCTGAGGTCAGATACTGGGAAAGAGGAAGCAACGGTTAGAATGCATGATGGTTTAACCAAAGGTGCAATTTGTTCCAGCTTTCTGATTAAGTCGGTCCCCTGTAAAAAGGAAATATGAGCAGAGCAGGCAGAGTACTGTTAGAGCTCTCCAGCTGTACAGAAGTAAATGAGGAGCAGATTCGGTCACCCTCAGCTGCCTGACACCGACTGCAAGAGCACATGCTTGCTCTCAGTTCTCTCCTCATATGCCTCTGCTTTGATCTGGAGAGAGCCTGTCCCCCTCAAAAAACCCCAGAAACTCCTACTTAGCAAGGTTAAATTACAGTTCCTAAAAAAGGTATAAAAATCTGAAAGAACATGAAAGCCATTATTATGTTTGATAATGATATCAGAATTTCAATCTGCTGCTTGTGTTTGGATTAAAGCATTAGGTTTCCTTTGCTCAATTTGTTACTAAATTTGAACAGCTTACAATTGCTGTTTTCTGGGTATGGTGCATTTACCTGAAAGAGCTGATCATGAATCAGTGTCCCATTAAAATATGTTTTTAAAGTAGTGGTTAAGTAAAAATGTACTTATGAAATTCTTATGAATTGTCCATTGGATGCTGTACATCCAACACACATACTTACCCCGGTGTTTCTGTTGTGTTTCATTTTGTTGTTAATTAGCCACTGTCTAACTCTGAAGTTGCCCTTCTTGAGCAGGGTGTTGGAGTAGGCGGCTCCCACAGGTCCCTTCCCGCTGAAGTGTCTGGTGCCCACACTGCTGGTGGCTGGAAGACCAGAGAGGCAGGCAGGCAGATCTGTGGTGAACCTCAGAGTCACTTCTCTTGTGACCTACACTCAGCTGATCTCGGTGCGTGGTCCCCACTCAGTATTACAAAGGAAAGTGAGAAACCTGAGGCTTCCTCTCCATCAGTCCTACAGAATTGCATTTACAACAAAGTGCAGAAAGCGGTAATTTTCCTGCAGTGTTTATTAACCATGTGATTGAATATGCATGTTTTATAGTTGTTTGGGAAGTTCAACAGAAAGGAGATCTTTCAGTATCAAAACATAGATTGTGTTGACTTTTCACAAGTCTCTGTATGATCATATTGATCTCATCCCTGCTACATTCCTTAAGACTCGTAAATTTGCTGGGCCTTCATGACCTGCCAAATAACTGAAGCCATTCTGCTGTGCCCAGATTGGAGGCAGCAAAACATGATTTACATGGTTTCAGTTTCTAGTGGTCTGTTTTAACACATTTGCTTGGCATCACCTCTGATTCCTTCCTCTGCAGCAATCTGAGTGTCTTAATTATGCTCAGTGGACAACCAGGGGACAGTGACACTGATGTATTCGCATGCTGTGAATGATATAAAAAAGGTGAAAAAAATAATTCAGTAGGAGATGGTAATGGGAATAAAATTACAGTGTACCAGCATCTCTGTTTTTCTCCTTCCTTCCTCTCGTCTGAGGAGCCTCGGTAAGAGTTGCATTCTCTTACAGGTGTGCCGGTTGTGCTGGCCATAGGACTGATGGACAGGCAGATGTGTTGTCCACGGAAGGGAGTGTCTTAATTTTGGGAACGTGTGATGCACGCACTGCTGCCACATAGAGTCTGTGCCCTAGAATTGGAACCTCGCTCTTCGTTCCCATGAACAGCACCACCAGCCTTGTCCACCACTGGTCATAAGTCCTAGTGGGATAACCAGTCATCCCTGCTAGCTGTGTGCTGCCTGTTGCTTCCTGCCTCCTCATGCTGTAGCATCGCTTGCAGCAGCCCAAGCAGCTTTTCAGAGAGGGGACAGTGACAGCAGCAGGACTGAATGGACTCCCTGCCATGACAGGTGTCGTAGAGATAAACAGTTTGTAAATCTAGAATCTCAAAATATGCCAAAGGAAGGAGAATTTCTGGCCCTAGTTTGCAGGTTTACTCTTTAAATTCAAAACCTATTCGGCACTTGGTACAAAAGACAAATTGAAAAGTAATCATGGAATCATAGAATGGTTTGGGTTGGAAGGGACCTAAAAGATCATCTAGTTCCAACCCCCCTGCCATGGGCCGGGACCCCTTCCATGAGACCAGGTTGCTCAGAGCCCCATCCAGCCTGGCCTTGAACTCTTCCAGGGATGGGGCAGCCACAGCATCTCTGGTCAACATGCTCCAGTGCCTCATCACCCTCACAATCAAAAAAATTTCTTCCTAAGATCTGATCTAAACCTATTCTCTGTCAGTTTAAAGCCATTCCCCTTCTCCTACTACCATTTGCCTTGTACTGTCTGTCAAAAGCATTTCTGTTGGGCCTCTCAACATAGCATTTAGTCACCTGTTCCTCATTTACAAACATTTTAAGTGGAGTCCTGGCATGAATTAAGTGGGGCTGGAGGCTCTACTGCCAGGGAGAGTTACAGATGGAGATCCATGGGCTTTCAATGAGACTCAAACTCAGAGATTTTTATTAAAACCGGAGCATCATTTTTCCAAGGTAAAAGCTACTCATCCCCAAATTTAGAAACTTCTGTACTAACAGGTTTGCAGCCCATAATAATGGCTTCTCCATTCTCCTATGCACGGATTAAAAAAATTACCTGAATTTTTCTACTAATAGGAAAGCTTCAGTTTCATAACTCAGACAGTGTAGCATGCTATCATGTGATGTTTTAATTATCAAAAAATCATGCATCAGGTCGAGAGAAATGTGCTGAGTGAACTGGGACATTTGGAATCCATAGGCACACGGCCTTGAGGCTGAAGGAGATTAATGCTTTTGGCATCACGCAGAGCCAGTATTATGTTCATGCTGTGGTAGGGATTTCTTTTTCCATAGACCTCCTGATTGTAAAAGGGGATTCCAAAACTCACATGCAAGCAGCAAATGTCTCCAAGTACACTGTGGCACCCGTCCAGGAACAGAAACCCCCGTTACTGTCTGCTGCCACAGTACACTGATTGGAAATGAGATAGCCATCCGAGCGCGGTGTATCACGGCTCTCGGGAGTCATGTGAGGGAGACATCAGGAAACAGTAGCTGACAGTCACATCGCTGCCAGTCAGAAAGGGATCGGTGCTTAAAAGGAAGCCCTGGATGCTTTCAGCATGACTGAACCCGCTGCTAATCTGCATATGTCTGGATTAGAAGTCACACCATCATAAAGATGCCATGAGCCAGGCAGCACCCATATGTCATTCGTGTGGTGACAATTCCTAAATATCCCATCCCACACAGCTCTATTCCTAAGCGTAAACAACGAATAGGAGGCAAAAGGCAGAGCACACAGGCTGTAAAGCATCCCTGTCCTGATCCCAGGATCCCGTATCGTAAGGATCGCTAGGTTTTTATACTCTGGTGTATTTGCATATCCTCTTCACCATTTGAAAGAAAAGATTATTGCATTGCCAGTAGTTTTTCATTTTAGTGCTAAAACAACATTATTATGTGGGTTGACTGAATATATCATTCTTAATCAGATGCAGAACGGCATTCCCTACCTTCCTGACAGTGTTATGGACGGCATACCGTTTGATTTAGTCTGGTGACAGGGTTGTAAATGTGGAGCTTCACATCCAGCTCCCCACCAGGCCGATGCTTCCTCTTCCAGCCTGAATGCAAATACTGCTGGAGGTGGGGGCTTGGCTCAGAGTGACCAGAAGATGAGGATCAGTGCTGGTATGTGTCTCTGGTTCTGAATGCAAGTGTGAGCTCGGGACACAAGGGCAGACAATTTTGGACAGATTAACAGGGATCATTTTGACCATGTGGCTAAAACGAATCAAAGGTCAAATTGGATTAATCCAGATCTGTGCATAAGGGATAAGCAACGTACACGGTGCTTTCTTTTTTTTCAGTGCATTGATTTGTGGGGAAGACCTGCGTGATGTGACCTCCCAAAATATTTTTCACATGCTAGTGATGAGTTCAGTGGTGAACTGTGATTTCTACAGCAGACTGAAATTAAGAGACACAGAAAAGCTTTTGTTTAGTATAACATTTAAGGTAAATGAAAGTTTCTCCGTGAAGACAGCCATACCATGCGTATATGAGCAAATACTTCCCGAACCAGAACTGACCTGCTGAAAATTGCACTTCTTGCAAGTCTTTATTTATCTGTCTGTGGTGGCAGAGGTAAAAATCTTTGTTCAAGAGGTAGTCAGTGAAGAGTAGTCCACCTGCAGTGCCTGTGGAGTGGCAGGCAAAATGAGGCTGAACAGATCACAACCCACAGTTTGTTGGCTCTCCCAACAAGGTGTGAGGCCTCCGGAATGTAGCTGCAGGTTGTAGGCTACCTGGTAGAGATGCTCCAGGTTACCAGGGTAGGAGGGGGGAACAAGTTGTGGAGGTGCAGAGCCTCTGTTTTTTCCCTTTTCTTTTGGAAACCAAGTACATGAAGCAGTTGTTCCAAATGCAGGTGCTCTCCACTCATCATTCCAGCTTTATGTTCTTGTTCCTGTTTGTAGGTAGGTGCTTTGAGGATGATCGGGCTTCACTAAAACGGTGCTACCCCAGTTTCTGCTGGGTCTCAATCCAGGATACAAAGCATGTGGAACCAAAGCTAAAACTGGTTCAGTAGGTCTTGCCTAGAGCTACCCAGCTCTTCTGAGCACTCTCATGTACTAGGTACTAGGTAGGCTCTAACCAGTTTTGGGAAGATTTTTTGGTTTGTTTTACTATGTGCCTGAGCAGACCTCATCTGTAAGCAAGACCAAATGTCCCAAAATTCTTATTTTTTCACAGATGCTTGTGGCAAGGTTTCCAAACATGACTGAAGATGTTAGGTACTCAACTCTTACTGATTTCATGAAAGCAGTGGGAGTCAGCCAATTGGCCTGTTTAGTCACATTTGAAAATCCCACAAGATACCTATCTATCTCTTTCAGCTGCTTTGAAAACCTCTCTCCAAGTGCTTTCTAGAGTGTGTTGTCGTTAATATTGAAAGGTCAGTCAGGGTTGCAGTATTATTTGGACAGGACTGATGTGTGTGGAGGAGACACATGCACATCATACAGGAAACATGAGTCCCGGACTGGAATGCACAGCTAAGGCTGTGCTGGGCTTAGCTCTGCATGGCTTGAGGCAGGTGGGCACTTCTCGCTGGAGATGGAAATGTAGACTGAGGGAATGTGATTTGAATACAGGCATAAATCCTGAATCAGGACTGAGATATTTCAAGCTGAACTAACTGATTTGACTGTGTACTCTTCTTTTTAGATTGTAATTCATGGCACTGGATGCAAACTTTGCTCTAAATTATTCAGCAGTTGTGGGCCCTAGGTATTATTACATGGTAACTGGCTTTCCTGAATTAATGTTGCTTATTCTACTTCTGAATAAAGCTAAAAAATTAATTGTTACAAGCTCAGAATTTACCTTGTTTGATCTCACATACTCTCTGTGCTGCAGAGTTGGAGCTACAGTGACTTTTGAGTGTTGGGTACAGTGCTTGTCCAAACTCGTGAAGATGAATAAAAAATAATATATGTATATACCTCAAGGACACGGTAGCAGGAGGCAAGCAAAGGCACCATGATGTTGATACAGATGCTCCTAGCTGAAATGACATTCTTGGGCTTAGGCATTTATGTTTACTTTATGGGCTGTTAAGCAAGTACATAATGTTTTGCCCAGAAAAAAAGACTTACATGAGCTGGATTGCTCATTCTCTGGCTTCCATGACATCAGGCAGCTTGAAGGAAACAATCCTTAGGAACCACTAGAGAAATTCTTCCTTTCAGCCTGTCCTTCCCAGGACAGCCCTATTCTTAGCCCCTCTCTTTATTCCCCATGTTGTCCACTTGATTCTTGAGAATTGCTTTCTCCTCCTTCAGTCTTCCAGCATAAACTTCCTATGTCAGAGAAGGAAGGGGCACACACATAAGAAGGAGAATTAGTATAAGGGAAAGGAAGGCCTGCAAAGCCTGGAAGAAGGGTGGTATCTGAGAAGAGGGAAAACCACTGGACAGCAGAGAAGGTGAAAGGGAGACTTGGCAACATGCAGTTCCTAGCCTAGTTGGGCAGCAGTATCAGTTTCGCTGGTCAATACCTGTGCAGAGCCTTCTGCCAGACCAACTCAGCTTGAGGGTGAGCTCAAATTTTTGTTCCTTTTGAATGGGACGAACACATAGAGTGGTTTGGGCTGGAAGGAATCAATAAAGGTCATCTTAGTCCAACATCCCTTGCAATTAGCAGGGACATCTGCAACGAGATCAGCGTAAGGTCTGTGTGTGTGTCTTAGTGGTGCATTGCTTACCAAACCTAATCAGAAGTACACAGCATATGTCAGGATATGTGAATCTTCCTGTGTTTGCATCTCTCACCTGATCTGCCTGCACACCTAACATTTGTTTTCAGCACCTGCAGGTGATCCCCTGAGGGCAAGGTCCTATTCCAGCAGTTTTGGATGAAAGGCGTGTGTGATGATGGGGTGGCTGGTCATACAGCAGGGATGGTAAAATGTATAGGAACCTTTGGGAATTTTTGTCTTTAATGATCACTACATGAGGAGGCTTCAGGATTGTTTTTCACAGAACCACAGAATATGTTGAGTTGGAAGGAACCCACAAGAATCATCGAGTCCAACTCCTGACCCTGCGTAGCACCATCCCCTAGTTAGAGGAAGGAGGGTGCTTGTGATCAGGTCTATGGTGGCTCTGTAGACAGGGAAGTGGAAATTCCAGAGAGTGAGGTCTGCGCGCACCTCATGCGAACAGGTAATAGGGCAGAGGGATGTGGTCGGTAGGGACGGGTGGGACGCGCCCAGCTCTGGAAGGGCTGCGGAGAGGAGCTCCCTTGAGGGCACGGCAGCAGCAGGGGGAGGCGGCGGCCGCGGGAGGCTGCGGTGGGTGCGGGCC
>VZTA01022880.1:0-12470 GCA_013398855.1 Mohoua ochrocephala | reverse complement strand
CGCCACAACTCGTCAAACGTGGTTGATAGTGGCTTAGCCACTGCATATGCCAGTTCCCTCAAGGGCCCATGAATGCACCTCATCAGTTTCCATCAACTTGTGTGCCCTCAGATTCCTTAAGGGTTCCCAAACCCAGTCTTCTACAGCAGACCACTCTTCATTGTCCCAGGCCCTGCCTTTGCCTTTGGCAACTTTGTTGATGTTTACTGCACTTGGCAAAGAATACCAAGGGAAAAAAGTCATTGAGTACCTCAGCCTTCTCCATGTCCTGCATAACCAGCTCTTCTTTTCTTTTTTTTCAAGAGAGGGCCTACACTTTCTGCAGTCTTCCTTTTATCACCAACGTACCTATTGAAGCTTTTCTTGTTGCCTTTCGCATCGCTGGCCAGATTTAATTCTGGCAGTGCTTTTGTTTTCCTAGATTGATCCCTGGCAGCTTGGACAATCTTTCTGTATTTCTGCCAGGCTGCATGTCCTTGCTCCTTGTCTGTAGGCTTCCTTTTTCTGTTTGAGTTTGTCCAGGAACTCGTTGTATTATTTAGTATTATTTAGTATTATTTAGTATTAACTAGCTTTCCTGGGTCACTCTTCCCGCCAGAAAAAACCCATGAGCGGGTAAAAACCTATCCACTTTAGCAAGATCATCCCTGAAGAGGCCAAAGTCTTCTCTGTTTAGAGTAACAAGCTTGCTGTGTGCCCTCCTTGCTGTTCTGTATATATTAGATAATGAAGCATTTGTTATTCACACTGAAATAACCACATCAAAATATATGACCTTGTGTAAAACCTGTGCTAAATATTTCATTATTTGTTTTATACTTGCTTATGTTTTTAATTTTATTCTTTTTCTCTTCATTGCCAGTTCAGCCGTCCTTTCCAGTATCACATGTCCTTGGATGGAACATATATTTGCTTCTGTAGTTGTCCCGGAAACATGACAGGCCAAATTAGCTTTGATCCCTGAAAAACATACAAAACACCTCCTGATGGCCATCTTTTCTTTGTACTGCTCATGACAAAACTATGTGGTTCCTGATACAGTAGCTGAAGTGCTTGAAGGTCTGAGAACTTTGTTTCTGTACCGTGTTCAAAGATGTCTGAGAAGTTCAAGGTGTTGGACCAAGGAGAATAGCTTAGTCTCTCAGTCATTGTTTTATTTTTGAGTCAATTTATGTACAGTAAGGCAAAGTCAATAAACCTGTTGATGTGATCAGGAAGCTGTAGTGCAAGTTGATATGAGGTTTGAGTGTATGCAACTGAAATGAACCCATTTTATTACTCTTAAGCTGATTAGAAAATTAAATATAAGAACCTGCAGTATGATGGAATATTTTCTTCAAAATTCTAAAGAATTATGGTTCTATTTCTTTTTAGTTTAAATCAATTTCAACAAACCTAACTAATAGTTTTAAAACATCTTTTTTTTAGTAGAAGACACTCTTTTTCCCAGGTTATATTATAGTCATTGTATAAGTCTGTAATTGCAAAAATATTTTACCAAGCTTATCTATGTATCAGCTAATCGAAAGTGCTGGAGGCTTGCCAGATGGGTAGTATTGGATCAAGACAAATGAATAAGAGTCTACGATCTGCAAATGACTCCTGTATTGAAATACTTTGTATTTGGATTTTTTTGTTTTGTTTTGGTTGGTTGGTTGGGCTTTTTTTTACACTGTAAACATCCACATATAAGAACTACTCGTTTTATTTCTTCTAGTTTGGCCTACAGTAATGGCTTTCTTAAGCACATAGAGCAGGGCTACTACATAGAATGAATGCTAATGTCCATTGTAAAGGAAATTCAGAGAATAATTAACTTCCCAGAGACACATTTTATCTTCACGCTTCTTTGGGAATGGAATTCCAGATACATCCCTAGAAATTGTGCACATTGCATACAATTAATAAATATATGATTTTTTTTCTGACTTTTTCTATGACTATATATCTATCTTTACTTGATTCCATATTGCTGCTCTGTGCTTTCCAGAGTAAATGCTGTCAAACACTTTCCAGTACAGGGATGAGTAGTAACATGTAGTTTGTTTTAACTAGTGAATGAGCCGAGATGCCCACAGCAGAAAAAGAAATGATTCTTAACTTGTTGTACAAACTTCTCAAGAGCAACACTGAGTGTAAGAATAATTCTGATTTGTGTATTTGAGCAGATAATATTAAAGCATCTGCTATATTTTTATAGAAGGCAAAGGGATTAAAAATTAAGGCTTTGAAATACTATTCTTAGCTTATGCCAAAGTGGCTGAGAGAATGTTTTCTATCCAGAAAGTCTATATAAGCAGAGATGTGGTGTGAGTTAAAACGAGCATCATGGCATCATGACAATCTCTTTGTTTTGTTTAATACTATATGATATATATTTATTTTCTTGTGTCTTCAGGAATTCTTCAACAATGAGAATTACAGTTAGCCAGTGCTTAGAGCTAAAAAGAACAAAGGACAGGGTGAAGGCTTGAAAAAGTGTGTTATAGAATTTGGATCATATCCTTTCAAGAACGGCACTTAGCCAATGTATTTCACTACTTCAGATATAATGACTTGTTATTAGGTGTAAAACTGGCCTAGAGATAGGTGCTGTATGTGTAAAAGGAGTTCTGCGTAGTTAGAAAGAATATTTTGTAGAGTACTTTTAAAAAACAGCTTTTAAATATGTAATTACTGAAATTACAGCTCAGCTGGTTTAGTTTGGGGTTTTTGTTGTTCTTTAATTAAAGAAAACCTATTAGATAGACCATAGCATAACTGCTTGCTTGTTCCACACGTTTTCTGACATAAGTCTCGTTGTTGATGCTAAAATGAATACAAACAAGCATAGGGAAATAACAGGCCTCAGATACTAAGTTATTACCATATCTACTTTCAAGGATTAAAGATCATGTCATACTTTCTGTTACTACATAAAATAATAGTTTGTAAAGAAAACATTTTTTATTGCAAGAAATGCAATAATGCATTTGGTTGTCCTTAGCAAATAAGGTAACTACACGCAACAGGTAATGACTCACATTTTTGCACATAGTTAGCAATACTTTTTCAGATTCTTAGAGATCATCTTATTTAAATAGAATTGTGATGTATGTTGATTGAGTATATACAAAAATATATACTTTAGGGAGTAGTCACAAAGACCAGTTTTAGGGAGTAAAAAAGCTCTGCTGCAGGGCAGCTCAGAGCACTCATTTGGGGTTCCTCCTCTGGTAATAACATCCAGAAAAGCCTGTCTCTCTCCCGGCATTAGCAGAGATAAACCTTACAGATGTGTTATCCGCACTCCTGGATAACCTTTCTGAATACTCTTGGAGAGAGCACAAAGTGAGATGTGCACTCCTTGCATGAGGGTCTTGCATTAAGTCCCTGCCCAGCTCAGTAGAAATAAGAATGGGAAAAAGCTTTGCTTTGATTGAGCTAATGGACTGGAAGAGAAATCATTCTTCTAAATACCATCCCCTTCTAAGGTAAAACACACACTGCTGATGAAAAAAAAAAAGCCAAAAAACCCCCCCCCAAACTAAAACAAAAAAACCCCCAAAACTGCAGTTTTCACAGTTTTTGTGTAAATTTAGACTCCTTCCATTTGGAGCAAGCAATGCTATGTCTCTCACGGTGTGTGTAGTGTGTCTGTGTAACTGCCAGAGGAAGCCAGTCTTCAGAAACTGCTAGGTTTACAAAATATGTAGAGACAATCCTAAATTATTTTCCCTTTCTTCCTTTACTTTTCCTTTTTACTTTTATTTGTGGCAAAACAATTGCTATCTTATTTAATTTCTTTTTTAAATTCTGAAATAAAGTATTCCAAATAAAAGAAAAACATTTTAAGATGTTTAGTTAATTGGGCAATACTTTATCAGTGCCATCTAGTGTATGCAACTACAAACCAAAGAATTTTTTCTACTAAATTCACACAGTGCTACAACAAGTTAAGTTCTAAATGCTTGTCTTTGATATCAATGTCTCTTCAGCAAATATTTCCTAGCTAAGCATTTTATCAAGGGGTTTCAAAATAGTTTTCTGAAGAGTAGTTATTAGAAAAGAGCTTGTAAGGCTTATATTTCATTTGAAATTTCAGTAATAACTTTATTGTGTTCCTGAAAGAGCAGTGCAGATAAATAGCTTTATTATTCACCTCTGATGGTATACCTTAATAATCCAAGTCATCCAATCATTCACACTTTGTCAGTAGGATAAAGGAAGCTACCAAAAATGTAAGATTGGCAATCTAATGGATAACATTTCATTAAAATGTCTGTTTTAAAAAGTAGACAAGATAATATAATTCCTGTCATAATAGTAGAAATGTAGGATACCTACCTTAGGTAGAGTATAAATCCTTTTTCACATGTGAGTGACCTTACTTTTAAGTTTTTACCCACTGATTGTTAGCAATTAATGCTACTCTTTTCCCTCTTTGGAGAAACATGGTATGTTTCTTTTTGATTACTGATCTTATCAACATGAAAAACAAAAAGTAATTCGACTTGTTTGTTAGGATCAGAAGGCACAAAGAATAATTAATTTCATAATTCTTTTGCTCAATGTTATTAGGTTGGCCACTGACATTATGAATCCTGAAGGAGCTATGCTTCCAAATTACTCAAACCATTGCTCTTGTTTCAGTCTTCCTCTGAGACGGAAAAGCATGGAAGAGAAGGTTGAGGTTACCATTGTGCTTTTGTTGTAATATTAACACCGAGTCCTTAAATTGTCAGTTTTTCTATGAAAAGAACAAAACTGAAGTTGGATGAAGGTGGAATAGAAAGGAAAAAGTGCACACTGCAGTGTCAAAATCCCTGTGCTCTGTGTTATGCAGAAGTTCCTATATGTGCCAAAGCACAGACATAATATTACCATATTTCTTGTCGCCAACCTATGTCCATATATTTAAAAGTCCCAACTGAACTAGAAACTATTTGAATTGTGTATGAGCTAGAAACAATATATTGATTTATCTTATCTCTCTTGGAATTGAACATACACAAATATGCACAGTTACTTATATTGCATTTAATATATGTGTACATATGTCTACATGTAAATGTGTGTGTGTATATATATCTATATATACATAGATAAGTAAATGCATATGTATATCTTGGACTGAAAAGTGGCTGTTAGGGGAATGGTCAAGACTGATCAATATCAGGCCAGTATCAATCCTGCTCACTACATATATAAAATAGTAATCTCTTAAGAATTTTCTACTGAATGAACTGCATGTCTAGTGCCACGGATCCAATATGAGTCATCTCAGAGGCCAGGCCATGGTCCCTGAAGTTTCATAGCCATGGAGATCACAGTGATGAGGTCTGAGTGCCCTTCAACAAGGGGAGCAGGATCAGAAGTTTTTCAATGTTTTTCCTGTCTCTGTGTGGATGTTTTATTCTCCTCTACCTCCTTCCTAAAGAAAACAATGTGGTCTTCCTCTTCTTCAGGTGGTTTAAACCCACAACTAAGAATAACATCTTACTGGATAGCCTGAGAAGCTGTATTCTTATGGCTCAATGTTTTTGTAGTTCACCTAAATAAGTATTTTAAGCAAAATGAAGCTTATTTAACTGAAAAAAGTAGAACTATTCCATCACAAAATATGTCACTGCTCTTTGACAAGGAGGTGGGAAAACTGAATTTTGTCACTTCAGTGTGACATCAACCTGAGCATTTTGACCACAGTCTCTGTCCATACAGAATGATTGCACTGAGTATTTATTTTCTTTAATGATTTTGTATAGTTCAGTAGCTAGATCAATTCATAGCAGTGAGCCTCAGAGATATGTGAAGGGTAAATATTTCCGTAGAAAGTGGACATTGTTGGTGTGGTTACAATAGTGAAGGAAGATTACCAAATCTAAGTCTACCACAGACAAAATTAGTATGTTATCAGGAAGCAAGCTGAAAACAGAACTGTCCCTAGTTCTACTACTTCTTACCAAACCTTCTTTTATTAAACTTGTTTGGCCCATTTGATCTGAATTTGCAAATACAGTTTAAGAGGAGCTGAAAATGCATATTTGGAGATGTGTTTATTGTCCATTTGCTTAGAAAGAAAATGTTGGCTTTTTTTCCTAAATATACAGCATCCTTATAAAAAAAGTTATAAACAAAAATTGTTTACCAAAAACCTACATACATTTAGGAGTCTCTACTAATCAAAATGATTACTTTATTGGAATTTTTATTTTCCTTAGTTAGTGGCAGTTAAAGCAAATTCCATTGTGCATGTAAAATGGAATTCAAGCTCATTTGGTTAAATGTCCAAACCCAATAAAATTACACGAAACTAGCTTGATGAGCCCTTTAAAGTTTCTGAAAAAAAACCCCAAACAGCTAAGCCACTGAGCTAAGTAGTAAATGAGGTAATATCAGAAAACATTTTCTGATATTATTTATATACTTCGATTAAAAGTTTTTTTACTAGGGTATTTTGTGGTGCTATTGATTGCAGGAGGAATTTTTAGAAGTAATTCAATCTAGTTTTTCTCTGCTTTGCAGCCCTAATTTTGCTTGCAGCTAATGGAAAAGTTCATATGGAGCCAACTTCCTGAGGAAGAACATTTAATTCTGAAAGGTTCTGGAAGGAAAAGTGTCAATGAGTCCTATGCAGCATACTGTCATCACAAAAACAATCAGATGGTAGCAGGGATAATCTTTAAAATACATTCTGTAAATACCTGAATCTGATGATATCTTTTCCTTTATTTGTCAAGTATTGTCTTAATATTTCTGATTTCTTTAAGTATTGTAATGAATAGAATTATGAGATCAGACTTGCCACAAGGTTTTGCATGTGCTTCAAAATGTTGAAGTTGCAACTGTGACAAAAACTGCTTGTTTTACAGTTGCTATTTCTCTACTTCCTTTTTTAGGGGGAATTAGCTTTATTTTTTCTTTTCTCGTCTCTCCTTAATGACTACATCGGACTTATGTCCCCATCTTACTACCTTCACTATTTCCTAAAATGATAGTATATTTGGCCAAAAATAGATTCACTTCATAATGGAGGAGAAAGGAGAACAAAACCCACTCAAGCTAATGGAAATATTTTGATTTGATTTTTGTTTTGGTTTTTTTGTGTTGTTTTAATATTTTTGGCCTTTATCCTGTCTAGATTTTAAAATACTTATTTCCAGTGTGGCTGTTTTATAAAGAGTACATGTGTCCTTCAAACTTCAACAGTGTATTCTATCATGGTGGCATACTATTTGTGATGCAATTTCATAAATATTTTAAAAGTCATTCATTGTCTCCAAAAGGAGGAATGATAAAAGGTTACTGGAATAGCTATAAAACTTCTTAAATTTCTTTCTTTTTCTCTCACCTGGAAGCGTGATTACAATGTAAACTAGGTAAAAGTTTTTGAAGCTTCAGCAGTGATGAATTCTTACTTCTCACTATTATTATCTTTTGACACCTTTTCTGACACTTGGAATGTTTTCTCGATAATATGAAAATGGACTGATAGGAGGGAAAAAAAAGCTGTGTGCAGTCTTCACAGCTGGTGCAATGTGCCATTGTGCCTTGTTATCATCTGCCCACACTTAATTAATAAGCATCTGGTTCATTCTTGTATTTACAGCAGACACAAAATAAAATGCATAAGTTTGATTTTTTCGATCTGTGACAAGATGCTTCCTCTCTCACTTCAAAAATTATTACTGTGAATATTAAAAAAACCCACATGGAAATGTAGGGCTCTGTTCAAGAAATAAAATACATGGTTTAATGGTATAAATAGGTAAACAGATCAGTTGTGTTAACAGAAAGTTCTACTGTTACGGAAGGTATTTTATTATATTCTAGCAGATCAAAAAATAAAAACATATGCATATTATCTGAATAACTCTTTTAACATGATTTGTGACATTTTACAAGTAAATTTATTTCTCTTCAGAAGCACAGAAGATGCGTGCATAATTTGATTTCTGGTCAGTGAGGAGCATGGAATCTGACACAATGGATTTATATTTAAGCTAATGGCTAGTAACTTGCTCTGTTTGTGCATTTATCATCTCAGTAGGTGGGTGGGTACAAGCAAAGAATATTAATAACATAACAGTTGTCTAGGAAAATGGCAAGTTACCACTACTTCACCCTGGTGGCTACACAGATACATTTGATAGCCTCTATTTCTTGTCATTTTGTTAAAGTTTTATTGCAAGAATGACCGTTCCATATTGTGTAGCTTTCATGCACATATATATGGTACTTTCCAGCACAAGTTCAGTCTTGATAGCTCTGTGTCATTAATTTAAATGTATAACTGTTGCAAGAATCATGGTGTTCAGTAATAAAAAATATTTTATTGTTATTTTCATGGTTTCCCCAGAAAGAAATTACGGAATTTGTCATACAGACAATTCCCTAGTAACTGAGTTGTTTATCACCCCAGCATTAATCCACACTTAATTAATTAAAGCTGGAAATGAAACCTATTAACACTTACTAAACTATTTTTAATACTGTTAAAAGCTTGACCTTTAGAAATACAGGTGGTGGTTTTTGACATGTTTTTTTGCTCTTCGGCTTTTTGTTTGGTTGGTTTTTAATAATAATATCATGACAAGATTCCGTGCTTTTTTTCTGAGATTTATAAAATCATTTTGAAGTGGCAGTGGGTAGAATATTTGTTTCAAAATGCCACAGAACTCATGTATTTCCTGATCTGTCCTACACCATAAAGGAATTAGCAGAACCTTTTTATTGCTATACCAGGAGCATAGTTCTTCATTCTGGTGTCATTGAATTTATCATTAATTCAGTAGTTATCAAAAACAATCCTTGTATGACTGCATTTTGTTAGGGAAAATGAGAATAATTATTTGCATAATGTGCATAACAAGATTAGTTGGGGAACAGTGAATTCAAACATAAAAAGTTCCATCTTTCATAGATTTAAAAGTAACTGAAGTTTGCATCTGGTTCTTAAGTTTGGATATTGTGAAATTAGGAGTGAAAAGAGGAGAAAAGAATGTTTGTTTTCTCCTTCAGCGAAATGTTGTGTCTGTGTCTAAAAAAGTTTGTCACTTCTGCAAGGACCACCTATTGCCCAGCTCATTCCATGACAGCAAGGACAAAATCATTAGTGGTATTGTTTGTTCTCACTCTGTGATAAGGGAACATTTTGAAAACATTTGCTTAGGTACAAACAGGCTTTTTGTTCTGACTCAGATGAGAAGACAATAAAAAGTGGTATGGCTGTTAGCAATTCCCTAAAGTTCACAACTTAGTGAAAGGAACTGAAGCTTTTTACTTGCAACCCTTCTGATACCTGAGCATGTTTTACAAAATACCCACCAAACTTCAACACCCATGCTAAGCTTCCAAGATGTAACACTCAATCTTGCTATCTACTTACCCGTAAAAAGCCGAAATCGCATGGAGAGTTCAAAATTATCTACAGTGGGACAAATATAAGTGCCAAATTGTGTAATACTATGTTGTGCCAAAAGCATACAGACCGACACTACCTGAATTCTAACCATCCACAATCCAAATGTAAATAAAAGCACTAAGCGAAAAAGTTAGGGGGAACATAAAGGACACTTCCTTTTTTTTTTTTTTGGTTTTTTTGTATTTTCATTTTCAGCATGGTCTGCCATTGAGATAAAATATATTTGCTGCTAAGGAAGGCAAGGAGAGTGTGAATTATGAAACAGATAAGAGGCTACAAAATCAAAGAACCACAAATCAAAGAGCTGCCGAATAGCAAGCAGCTTCCCCTGAGAGCAAGAATTACAATCGAGTTCAGTTTGTGTAATGTATGGTACAGAAAGCTGTTGTGCTTGGGAAAAAGGTGAATATTTCTCTAACAGATTTTTTTTTCAGAAATGGTGGGAATAAGTTTTATTTTTATGCTGATTTCTTTAGATGTGAAAGGAATAAAATTGACAGGACTTTTTGCCCTCCTTAAGGTTTTTGAACAAGTATGAACCACTTCATAGCAAGTTGAATACATATAATACAAAAAAATCTGGAAGCATCTCAGTGTACTACCAGTCAAATTAATACTTTGCCGTGTAAAAATTTCCAGTTATAGACATCTATTTGTTAAAATTTAAAAAAGTTTCCGTGTCTTAATAAATAACCCAGATACAAAATTAACTTGTCCACAAGTTATGTTCACAAAGCTACATGAGCATACTATTTTTAATGCTATGGATTTGATTTTTTATTCAGAAGCTAAGATGGTGTGTTAAGAAAGCTATCCATGTCGTGGATTTGAAATGATATTTATTCAATTTTTTAGTGTTTTTCTTTGGTATTACTATACAGTAGTAGCTTGTGGTATACACTATTATGGCCAGAGTTTAGCTTTTAATGATTGAAAACCAGACTGTTACTGAGATTTGAGAAGGCATTGAAGCCCACTAAAGTTATCCAAAAATCTATCGGTCAAGACTACACTCTCAACTAAGACAAAAAACGGTTCCAGTATGAGTGTTCTGTCAGTACCTCTGGACCACATCACCTGGAATTTTTATGTAATCCTGTAGCAGTCTTACGTATTGAATTGTCTTAAGTCAATCAATTTCGTTCATCCAACAGGAGTCCAAGTCCCTCAGGATTTGTTGGCTTCTTTTTTCAATCTCCTGCCTTTGTTTTGCAGTTACACTTCATTTGTCTGTCTTAGACAAGACAATTATATTCCACGTTAGGTTGCATTCTGCTACCGATTTGTCTCCCTTGATACATCTGTATCTCTCCACTCTTAGAATTCTTTGCCATTTCTTTTCCAAATTAAAATATTTCCCTGAAGTTAGGAAAATCACCCACCAACTAGTTTAACCAGCTGTATGCTTTATTTCATTGCTCTCCTAGCATGAACAAGAAAAGTACTCCAAAAGTGCTGGACTTTGGCCTTTCTTTTTAGATATTTTTCGTGTCCATTTCTTCCATAGTGCTTCTGGAGAAATTGGGTTTTGGTAAAAAAAAATGTAATAAGTGCATGTGTATCACCTTATTACAATGTTTTGGCACTGATTCTGGTTTCAGTTGAGAAAGTAAAGATTCAGTCTCGTAAAGACAGTTTGATGATTCACTGAAAGAAAAAATCTGGAATTTACCAACTTTGATACATAAGGATCCTAGTATTTTGTTGAATATTACATTCTGTACTAGAATGCATAGAAACGTGTGGAAACAGTTTTTGATCTTTATGCAGTAGTGAAATTGAATAATACTAATTTATTTGAAAAATAATGCATAGTCTTCTCTCATTTCTTTGTGTCTGTATTACACTCCAAAAGACCTTTTATTCAGATTTTGAAAAGTATTTAGATTAAATCTCATTTAATCTCCACCTTTCTTAAGTATTTCAGATGTGACTTTAAAATTATAATTTACATTATAAATTGACATGTTCACAAGTAACTGTTTTTCAGTAATTGACTGGTGTTAATTTTCTCTGTCTTTAAGTAAGCTGATAAATAAGATATTTTTTATGCTAAAAAATCCTATCCGGCTGCAAAGCTTCTTCTTGACAGATTTACTGAGATAGCAGATTTGTCTCTTGACAACAAGTATTGATCTCTCGGCTTTCCAATCATACTATTTTTAAAATTATCTTCATTTAACACCCGACTATTGATAAGTTCTGTGACAGGTGAGGGTAAGGAATAGCAGAGGAGCAAAGCATGAGTGTGACTTGCTGGGAATGTTACACAAACATGAATAAAGGTGTGTATGATAGTATGATTAGATGTATAATATATGTAATATTTGCGCATTATATAGCATGGTAGATATGAGTACATATAAAATCATAGTAATTGTGTGTATACATGCATAGACACAAAATATATAAATAACAAATATAAAATTGATTTGGCTTCTTTTACTATCATTGGAATGCAATTTAACATTATTCATCTCAGTATTAGCTTAGTCTAGCTTATTTGTCTCAGAAATTCAGTAGTTTCACAAGCCCAGCCCTTCTTCCTTTGCAAATCAACTCAATAGTTCAATTAGCTTTGTGGTTTGCTGCAGCATGAAGAATCTTGGTGGTCCTTATGTGACTTGCTGGGTCTTTCGTATTTCAGAGAAAACCATACGAAATGTTGCTGCTAAAGCTTTGAAAACTTAATGCCATGTCAGCAGCAACTGACTCAGCAACTTTTTTGAGGAAAAAATGGCTCTTGAGCTGTTAGAGTGATGTTATTCTGATGACAACAGTTGTTGGTTGCTCTTTAGTTCTTAAGTTATCACTAAAGACAAGGGTTCTAGAAGCTTACTATGAATCCATTTACATTTGTGTAAGTCAGTACGCACTGGTAGAATGAAAGACCATTAGTAGAAAATGTGTAAACACGTAAATATATGTGTATCCTCTCGGGCTCACCTGGGACACACAGGTCAAAGTCTGCTCTGACTCTGGGTGTACACCTGGGGATCCTGTGTTGCGCCCTGCCCTCAGCTCTGCTGCCAGCATTGCTTGCCTGTTGCGTTAGCTGACCAGCCAG
>VZTA01022879.1:126782-269977 GCA_013398855.1 Mohoua ochrocephala | reverse complement strand
GTTTTCTGAATGTGTCACTAATCCATCTGCTGTCTCAGAGTATTTTGGTCTCTGAATTTATGTATTTGAAACATATGCAGCCTGACAGTACCTCTTTACTCTACACATTCATAATTGGTGTGTTGGCATACAGCACCCAAAATTTCCTCCATAAATATACATTTTTTGATGACTGCAAATGAATACGTCTCCACTTGGAATAAAACCCTCCATGTTTGGTCAAGCCAAGCATACGTTCAGAACTGGAGCAGTCTGGAACGCACATCTGGAATGTGTGATGGCATTAAGAGATCCTAAATACCAGAAGAGCAACAAGTTGGGCTTCTGAACACAGCACTTATATTTATTGCACAGGCTTTGACATTCTCTGGTTGTCAAGCCTCTGTGGACACCACTGTGGTCTGAAGAGTCTTGGTGCTTTTTAACCCGTCAAATTTTGGTAAAATTCAGCAAGGTCTCTGGTTCTGGTCCCACAAACATGTGCCAAAGGTGGACTTTTTGTACAACACTACTTCTGGAATTGCCTGAAGATTTTCCCATTTACTACCACTGGTTTGAGCACACTTCTTTTTCTACCCTTCCCTGCTTCTACCTTTCCCATGGACAAAGGCATGGGGAATTGTAACTTAGGGACAGTAAGTGCAGAAACCTGAAAATCTGCAAAACAAGCCCAAAACATAACTTTCCCCCTTTAAGTTGTTGGCTTCTTCTTTGCTTTAATCTGCTTTCCTTCCAAATAAAACATGATTTGTTGGAACATTACCATGCAACATGCTTTGTTATCATTCAGTTAGTCCATTCTTATTACCAATCCTTGAGTAGATCTCAGTTCTTTAGATATGAAAAAAAACACCTTTCAAAGAAAAGACATGGACCACAGGTTGCTCCCCACCTTTCTGCAAGAAAAATTCAGGAGCAGGAAGTTTCTACCTTTGTAAATTTTTTTTCTCCCAGTTGTTTTGACAATGATTACTTTTAATGTGGCGTCAATAAATCCATTCAAATCTGGAGCAACGTCGGCTTGAATAAACAAGAAAAATTTCAAAAATAACCTTTCTCCTGTATATGTTCCAATAAACGGAGTCATGTTATACTCAATAGTAATTATGAGGTGACCCTATAAATTATTGTACAGTGATTCATGTTATTCTATAGACTTTAGGTCATACACTTCATTTCAAGCTGAAAGTGCTGCAAAGGATATATTAGGCTCTAGAGAAAATAGGGAAAGAATATAGTGTACACTACATATTGGTATCACGGGAGACCTGGCTGTGAGAAAGCACTTTCCAGCAAAATACACTGAAATTACTGCAATGAACCTGAGCTGAAGAAGCAACTGCATGTTTCCCTACTGACTTGAGAGAGGGAGGACCTCAGCTTGTCAGCAGAAGCAATGACTGGAGTTAAATCTCCATAAATTCTTTGTCTGTTCAGCACTAGACAGAAGATTAAACATAACGACATTAGCATGGTTTTGTTTCAGAACATGATTTATGATGATGTGACACTGTAAGAATTGACATACTTCATTCTCTCATAAGTTTTTCTTAGTCTATCTGAAAACACTTTCTGTAGGAGACAAATAGACCTAAATTTCAGAGGTGGGAAACAAGCATGAGCAACTAAAAGTGAACTAAGTGTCCCATAACCACTTACAATCTGGGAGTATGGTGGCCAAGGCACATATTCCATCCTGATTTTCTCAGCCATTTTTTCTGTACCTAACCTGTGTTTCCTAGAGGACTCAGTGCATACCTGTCAGGTCTGCAGCACCTAGACAACCTCTCTCTGTTCAGCTGATTGACAAAACCCCAAACTTTGAGAATCAATCAAAGCTGGCAGAAGGAGAAAGGAAGCCGCCACTAAACTAGGAAATCTAGTTTGCCCATCTCAGTTCCTTTGATTTTGGAGTTTACTGATTCTGCGTTTTGCCTTTGATTTTAATTAACAACAGAGAGAAGTGTCCTGTTCCAGGAAAACATTTCACTATTACTGAAGATGAGCAGGTGGCTCCATGAACAATTTTCTCTCTACAAACACTGAGCACAACCAAGCATCCCTTTGCCTCCCAAATTCACAACACTGAAAACAAGACGTTTTTTCCACATCGGTTTGGCTGGCTGGTCCCATCTGTGGGCTACCCAGACAATGCTGCGAGGAATTGGCTGCAAATCAGGTCAAAGACTCCAAAAGGATCAGTTATCTTCCTGTTTTTCTCACATCTCTGATCATATCACCAGCATTCTGATGTCGAATATATGGCAGGGAAAGGGCTGCACCAAGGATGGCATTTGAAGTGGGCTGTCCCAGACAGGGCAGTTCATCCGGCCTAACTCTTGCTTCCCACCCCGCAGTGTGCAGAGCTCACGAGAAGTGAGCTGTATGACCTTCCCTACAACAGCAGGCAGTCCTGAAGGGCAAAGAAGTGCAGGAAGACTGGATATTGTGAAACAGGGAGATCCTAAAGGTGCAGGAGCTGGTGAAGAGTCTGAAGCACAGGTCTTATAAGGAGCTGCTGAGGGAAGCAGCTGGGGGTGTTTAGCCTGGAGAAAAGGAGGCTCACGGGAGACCTTATTGCTCTCTACAAATCCCTGGAAGGAGGTTGTAGCTGGGTAGGGGTCAGTGTGTTCTCCCAAATAACAAGGAACGGGCAAGAGGAAATGGCCTCCAGTTGCATCAGGGGACGTTTAGTTTGGATATTAGGAAAAAATTTCTTCACGGAAAGGGTTGTCAAGCCCTGGAACAGGCTGCCCATGGAAGTGGTTGAGTCACCATCCCTGGAGGTATTTAAAAGACATTTAGATGTGGCACTTAGGGACATGTTTAGTGGTGGACTTGGCAGTGTCAGATTGATGGTTGGACTCAATGATCTTAAAAGTCTTTTCCAACCTCAATGATTCTATGATTCATTGCTTCCAGACAGATTTACTTTTTCCTCTTCAGAAGGTCAATGAGTTCAAGGCAGGTGTGAGAGCCGCTGCACAAAACAGCCAAAGGGTTATATAGTGCACCTTTCAGTGTGTGGTCTCGCCAAATATTTTTGCATGGACTTTCAAGTTGGCCCTAAAATGGTTTCTAAAACAAGGTCAAGGGAATGCATTGGAAACTACTGCTGCCATCATTCAAAGAACAAACAGGATCAAAACATTAAAACTGTGGAGTAAAATGTACCATATGTTCCTGCTGTAACGACATCCAGCCTTACCTCTGGGGCTTTATTAGCCTGAAAGATCCAGGCAGCCCGAGGAACACTTTGGCTGAAATGCTCTGGTCAGTCAGATGATGGCACTGCAGACCCAGGTCCACTGGCTGCCTCCTGCACTCATTAAAACTTTTGCTTGGCCGTTCATTATTCTGGTTTCATTCTCCATCCCAATTTTCCCCTGGTTACCTGGTTGGAAACTGTACCCCCTGATAATTCATACGCTGGCGCAGACAGCCCATGGCAAACGTTGCTAAGAGAGGGACTGCCACCTGTTAAGAATCCACGGTTTGGGGATGCAGTGAAGTGTGCTCCTTTCCCACACTAGTATTTTAAAAGGTTATAGATCATGTGTGCATAATAGGCAGAACATTAGGTCACTTGTCTCACTTACAACAATAATCCGTTTTGATATGGGTCAGGTTGACACAAAGGGTCCACCCATACCAGATCTATTGACGAAACTGATCCCTTTCCCCCAAACTAATGAAATTTTCAACTAATGGGTACTTAAGTTAATAAAGTGTGCCACACATCTGCTAGAAGCCATTTGTAAAATAAAGCACTGGAGTTCAATTTTGAGAACATTGACATAATGTTTGAGTGGCATCCCGCAGGGACCCAGCATGGCACCAAATTAAGGAGAGTAACACAATAAACGCGTGAGAAATAACGTTAGTATATAAACAGTAAGTAGGAGCTTCTCTTTCTTTAAAGGAAGTGTAATACTACTTGGGGTTCATACCATCACTAATGAATTGAACGGGACAAATCCTGATCTCCCCTCACAGCCAATGAGCATTTGGACAATGACTTCAATAGGACCAGGATTTAACCTGGGGAATTATTTTGACGGAAATTGGCAACAAGCTGGTTCTAATAGCTAAAAAGTATCTTTTCACTGAACTTGGGCATGGCTCAAATTCTCCGCTCCATTTTGTGGGGGATTTTTTGAGAAGGAAATTGGAGGAAAAAACGTTTCAGCAGAGCCTGAGAGATTTATTTTTTAATTCCTGAAGTTACCTCGCTTGATACAATCCAAGCTAAATGTTTCTTAGCAGCAACAAAGCTCTCCTTTTCTGCGGGCCTGGGGATAAAGCACAGTAATCATTCTAGACTATCAGCTGAATTTTAAGTCCCCTTTCCTGTGCCACTCACTGCAAATCAAGGAGCAGCAAGGAGTATCAGTGACTGCCTGATCATCACGAGTGGCATTGCTCTTTTTAAAAAAGGTACTTTTCAAGCATTGCATTGTTATATTGGCCAACATTTTTGCATGAAAAACATTTTTGATTTTACAATTACATTGAAAAATTAAAAACAAGTGAGTTTTGATGGTACCACTCATATTCAATTTCCTTTTTTAAAAAAGTAGAACAACATCTGAAAGAACTCAAAAGATTTTTTTTTTAACAAAGTAAAATTATCTTTCTTTTTGTAGTACTTCTGTTATATTTTGAAGAGGAAAAAATGCTACATTAGTAAAGCTAAAATTTTAATTCAAAAGCTGAGAAGGATTTGCAGCTCTATTTACTAGTTACTCTTTTTCTCAGAGTTTATATGGAGGAGAGATATGTTGATCTTGTAAAAAAGACCTTTAAATCTCCTTGTTAGCATATTCCTAAAGCAGTTTTTCACTTAAATGGGCAGTTGCCAAGTGATGTAAAAAGCTTATGCTGAAGAATTAGCAGAGTTTCTGCCTTGACTTTGATACACATTTATTGTCCCATTAAAGACAGGATGAAACCTGGCCATAGACAAGAGCTCCAGTCCTGCTTTTGCTTTGCAGATCTCAGAGTTCAAAATGCTGTTAAACTGTGATTGCGTCTGCAGCAAACATTGGTCATTATTCAATCTACTTTTTTACTAGTAAAACCTCTCAATTTTTAACAATGTTCATTCATACCCCACCTAGATTAACATTGTAAACATGCTGCTTTCCCTCTTTTCCCTCAGTTGTTCTCCATTTCAGCTTTTAGTTTTGGAAAACAGGAATCAAATACTCATCCAAGTTCATGGGCTGAGCCCTAATCTGGCCTTAATCTTAATGTGGTTGGAGCCCCCTTAACCACCCTACACTGGAACACAGCCACTCTCGTCCCTCAATGCATACATATGTTGTTCCAAGAATAATGTTTCTCACAATATTCCTAAGCTTTCAACACTGAGTTCAATTGTCTTTTACAGTACATATATGGCAGCATGGGGAGGGAATAGATGGGGATGTGCAGAGGAAAATCCCCCTCAAACATCACTGCTGTGAGACTGTTTTTTCCAAGCTGGTTCACTCCAGGATGTGTTCATGAAGTAGTGCTGTTTCACAAAGCAAACCATTTCTGTATTCCTTGTCTTATGGCACACAAACACATGGGAGCCTTCTCAGCAACTGCAGTGGGGTTTGTACTGCATCCTGCTTTGCTCAGTGAAACCAGCTTGAGTGGGCTGAGGTGTCTGTTGTGTCTGTGTGGCAGCTGAATGGGTGGATGGGTAGGTGGGTGAGAGGACTGTGAGTGAAGTTTAACTTTGGCCAGGGCCACATCCACGCTCCCTTGGGTCGCTCAGCTGCCAGTCTCACTTGTTTTACCCTGCTCTCAAACATCACCCTGTGGGTCCATCTCTCCAGGAGTGAGTGCTTATCATTGCAAAGTGCTGGGTATGTGTTTCGCTGAATCCCTCAGCATCTGAATTCAGCAACTTTGAGTCATCTGGTTCTGTTTGAATATTATGGTTGAATCTAGAAGCCCAGCTCCCACTTTCTCCTATTTCTGAATCAGAACTCTCTTGCTTTTAAATCATTTGTACCATAACTAAAGAGAGAAGAAGCCACACTACAGGTTACACTTTTGCTCTCTACCAAGGTGTGACTTCAGCTGGTGTCCTTCTGTATGTAAGGATATGGTGGGACAGTCGTTAACCTATTTGGACTGATCCTGACACCTGAAGCAATGGAAAGTGATCTTCTATCCCAGGCTGCAGAGTCAGCAGGTTAAGTTTTAGCAAAATCTTCTTGAAATTGCCAAGTAGAGCTGTTAAAAAAAAAAAATGAAACCTTCTCTATTTCAAATGTTTTCATTTTGAAGTATTTCTCCTTTCCATTTTCTTGATTCTTCCCCATATTTATAATTCAAAAAGCGTTATGGGAACAGCCACCAACATTTTTCATTTATCAAATACAGGGATTTTGACACATGATATATTTTAACATAAATTTCCTTATGCTTTCTATAAAAAACGTATTTAAGTAATATTGAGGAGATCACAATTATTTCCTGGTCAAAACTCATGCCAAAAAAAGTCTACTTGCCTGCGCTATCATTTGGAGGGAATAAATTGCCATCGTATCTATTATCGACTTTTCCTTTTTAGGGAAACACCTGCATAATCTGCGCAGGGAAATCTGGCAGAACTCCACTTCAGCCTCCTCATGTCTCAGTGTTACTCTTACAGCCTGAGGTTAAATTCTGCTGGCAACACACATTTATATTCTGGAAGCAATTTTTTGTTAACACCTATGGTAGCTCTCAGCATCAAGTTACTTAACACAACAATTAGTAGAAATCGTTGCCTTGGTGCTCTCTTTTATGTCAAATTCCTACCACAAAACCAAAAAGGGAATTAGCCACATCAAATGAAGAGAAGAAACACCACCTAAGTATTGTTTGGAATGAGGGGAAAAAGGTGTCAGACTCCATGAATGCTGTTATAAATTTATTTGTGCTGGTGATTTTATATGAGTAATGCTTAGACATTCCATATGCTGCATATAGGTCAGTGCATGTTTTAAAACAGAACTAAAATTCCTCTTTAGTCCTTCCTTTCTCCAAGGTTAGTAAGTTTTTGCACATCTGCAACTTTGACTTGGTCCCTCTACCCTCACAGTTTTTCTTCTGAAAGGTCACATTTTTCCAATCAAAGTATATTTGCTATGAGCTTAGAAAAAGAACCTTAGGTGCCTCCTAATAGCAAATTATGGTTTCATGCTCAGCTCTCATGTCTCTGGACAGATGAGGTATGAACACCAGATGCACAAAAAGTGACATTTTTCACGTACACTTAAAAATTTGTCCTCTGCACACAGAATCAAGTGGAGTTTCAGAGCTCTAACTGTGCAGTATCAATAGCATGTACTGCAGACCTCTGGACTGTTTTCAATTGCCACACTGCCAGCACAAGGAGGAATCCCTCCGCAAACCCATTCCATGTAACTGGCATGTCGCCTTTGTGTAAAATGCTGACTGCAACAACTGATCATCAAGATGTGTTGCCACAATGTACCACTGCACAGATCAAGAGAGGAACCCGGATTAGAGAGCAGGAGAAGGCTTGAGCAGATTGGAAATGGGAAAGATGATGACTTCAAGGGATCAGTAGCTGGACACCCTAAGGCAATCACGGCCTGACCCTCAGAGACATCTCGGTACCTAAGTAACGTTGCAAATTTTCATCTCAGCGTCAACATAAAAAGACAGAATCTGTGCTGCAAATAGGATCAAGTCATAAATTTCCTAATTAGACATGCCTATTTCTTAAAAGAAATTACAAATTTCTTGGAGAAGAACAGCAGAGGGACAGACACTTTCTGCTGCAGGGGGAACTGGAATCAGATTGTGCAAGCAGCATCAGCAAACTCCATCTGTAATTGTCATCTTCCTGGTGGGCCACACCATCAAGCATCTCCAAGGTCTGTCATGGTCGCTTTGCTCTGTGGCGAATAAGGATATTCATCAAAAAGCTCCAGGTTCCCAGCTCTCACACATGGGTGGCTCCGCTTGGGAGTGAAAGGATACAACTGTATTGGAAAATAGCCACATTATAAATCCAGCAAAAGAAGGGATTTTGTAATAAACAGGGAATATCAGAGACAAATGAGAAATAAAAAAGTAAAGAGCCCCCTCCAGTGTCACCACATACATGATTAATGAGACTTAAGGAATTCACCAATAGACTCTCCAAGCAACTGAGTTCTGTTTCAATGGCATGCAGTCAGGTTGAATTTGTATTCAGAAATCCCAGCTGTACTCAATACCCAGGACTATTCCATATATGTGAAAAGAATTACACGCAACTCAGCTAAGAAAAAAAGGAATTGCCATTCATAGGATATTTTTAAGGCCAGGATATTGCAATGGGCATTTTTACTGTCTGACTGTTTCTCCTCTCCTTCTTTAAGTAGAATGCAAGGAAACTGGAAAGAGATCAAGTTATCAAAAAGTTATAATTTAACAGTGGTCTTCAGACAATCTCCATTTGGATGGTAGAAAATGAAATTAATGTACTTTTTAAAGAACAAAGTACAAATACAGTGTGGTGAAAAACGAAGACAATGAGGTTCTGTCTGCCTGACTTTTTTCTCGATATCTAACTCGCATGCTTAGCTTCTCCTTGAACCTGATCTCACTGTCAGTGGAAAGAAGACACACTTTCCCTGGGTACTTTATTTTTCAGACTGTTGGCTTCAGATCTGAAAAGTCCCCTGTGCATCTTGCACATTGGTCATCTTTCCATGTGTTGGAGGCCACACACTGGGTCTTTGAGATTGTGGCAGTGAGACTGAAGACTAATCGACTTCACATCTGTAAAAGACTTAAGGAGAGAAACCTGAATAAATATTTCAAGGGGTGGATAAAGTAGCATTTATACAATTCTGGTCCATTTCTTATACCCACTGAGATCCCTGGCTGTTTCATTGTGAAGCCAGAAGTGAACGAAAGCTGAGCTCCTTTCCCATTCATAGTTGTTCTCTTTCTATTTAAAACAATATTTTGAAACATTTAAACCATATGGTTTCTTTATAGATAGTTTACATTTTTCTGCAGTCAAAAATGTATCGATAGCTCCTTATTAACTGACAATATGATACGATCATAATATATTAATAGTTAAGTATTAATATGTAAACTAGAAATAATGCCTAGCCCAAAAATCAAGAATCTCTATCTTAGGACAATCCAGAAAGGGCTACGGTGGTTGTATGTGGTTTGGATGGAATGTTCTACGAGGAAAAATTATGTTTAGTCTGGCAAAGATTCACTTGAAAAGTGGTTTAATGATAGTATACAAAACACAGACAACTGAAATCTGGACAAAAGACAGAGGTATTAGAGAACCTAATTTCTTCAAATTCTGTAAGATGATTAAAGTAAAAAAAACAACCAGATCTTATTCTAACAGACAACTGCTGGTCTTGTATAGCCCTTTAGCCTTTTAAAAATAACCAGGAGAATTGCAGAACAATTAGTAGAACAAATATTTGTTCTTACGCAAAGCATATTGAATAGATTTGGAACACAGGATGCAAGTAATTATTAGAATCAAAATAGGCTAATGTTCTCCGATGCTATTTGTAAAGCAATTTGAGTTTCATTATTAGAATGTGTATTTAACATATCATTTTGAATCTCATTACATGCTATTTGGACTAAGCTTAATAGGATTATTATTTTTGGCATTCATGGTCATGCAATATCCATAAACAATGTTTCCAAACTCTTTAATACAAGAAACAGACATATGGTGTCAAGAAATGAGCAGGCTTTTCAGCGTTTTTAACAGCACGCTTATAACACGCTTTCAATTTCTGTATTTCTAGGAATATTTGTGAATATGTCACTGTTAAAGTATTACTTGTCCATCTCTCTGCTTGTCTACTCTGTCTTCTACAGATGGGAATAAACATGGTTTGATTAAAAACCTTATTATATTATTTACTGCCCCTGGTTCATTCTGAATTTTTTTTTCTAGCACATTTCTAGAGAATTGCTTAATGTTTATGAGGTGATAGAGAAAAAAACTTAGCACTTATCTTGTTCTAAAAGTACAAGAAAAGGAAGCAGTATAAATAATCTTATTTCCCAAATCTGAGAAGTTAGATTGTCTCTCCCCACAGCTAACATGGTTTCTAACGCGCACGCGAAGCCCCCGTGACTGGCAGCAGCTGCTCTACAGTGTCTGCACAGTGAGACGTTGTCCACAGAAACCTTTGAGACCCACCCTGAAAAGCCCAAAACCAGAAGAAGGTGAAAGCTGCCCTGCTCTTCAGATAAGAAACCATGCTGGTAGCAACAAAACTTAGTGTTCTTCCTACTCATCCACTGGGTGTCATATCCATCACATATCCATGTGATCAGTGTCCTTCACATGCTGATGTTACATATGGTCACTGAGCTACAAGATGAACATTTATGAATGGATGTGCTAACAGAATCACAGGATGGTCCTGGTTGGAAGGAACCTTTAAAGACCATTTAGTCCAACGCTCCTGCCACGAGCAGGGACACCTTCCGCTAGACCAGGTTACTTAAAGTCCCATCCTACTTTACCTTTAATATTTCTGATAATGGGACATCCACAAGTTCTCTGAGCAACCTGTTCCAGTATCTCACCACCCTCACATCTAAAAATGTAAAATAAAATGTAAAAAAACCTTCTTCCTTATGTCCAATGTAAACCTACCCTTTCCCAGTTTAAAACCATTTCCTCATGTCCTGCCCCTACAGGCCTTGGTGAACTGTCTCCTCCATGTCTCCTGTAAGCCCCTTTTATGGAATGACAGGCCACAATAAGGTCTCCTCCAAGCCTTCTTCAAAACTTTTAAAGCTTGATTTCTTCATACCCCACCGGTCTCTGCTCGCTCTCCATGGCCACCTCTTCCGAGAAAGGCTTCTGTCACATGCTTCTGCATCATGGCCAGTATCTAAGTCAGCCAGCTGGGATCTGCCACGTTCCACTGGAGATGCCAAAGGAGGTCACAGAATTTGGACAGAATAAACCTTTTATAATATGTCAGCAAGAAATGCTTAGTGGTTTGATCCCTGTGCATTCAGTCATGATTGCCCTGATAATATGTGCTGAAGGGAGGGAACGAATCTTCTGACAGGATGTCAGATAGAGCCCTCTTTACAAGAGGTTGAATTTTTGCTTTCTTTATCCATATTATTTAATTCAATGTGATGTCTGTGGTATGCATAAGTATCTGTCAATGGATTCAGTGTGGAAGAAGGAAATAAAAAAAATGGATATGTATGAGAATATGGTGATTTTAACCATTAGTATGGAGTCGAACTTAGAAGCTCGTAAGAGGCATTGAAAACACCTCCGTAAATAGTTGGTGCTGCCTGACATAGTGTATATCAACCCTATCCAAGTGATTGGCTTCTGAGGTTTTTTCCTTTAATCTTGCCTTGACTGAGTCTTTGTGCTAAATTACAAGCTCTTTGGGAGAGGGACTGTGTAAATGTTTAAGGAACACCTACTGCAAGAGGGTCACAATTATGACTTGGCAGCATGTAAGAAATAATGAAGAAAAGAAGAATGAGAATTGGGTTCTTGAAATGGCATTGTTCAACCTTCAATATCCCACAAAGATACAATTGAAAGTAACTAAATAGTAGGCTTAGTCCCACAGGTCTGAAAGAATTCCTGAAAGAATTTCAAGCCTCTTCAAAACAACAAAGGAAGCTGCCAGTCTGGCATGTAAGGATAGATTGGTGCCTGGTGGAAGTAAATTCCTCGTCTGAGGCAAACATTTCAATTACATAGCAGGAAATCCTATAGCAAAGGAGTTTCTGCCACATTCAGGACGATTAGAAGAGCTTGAGTCTACTCCTTGCACAGCAGAGAACGCTGAGAACATTTCTCTGGCTCCCCAGAGCAAGAAAAAGGGCAATTCTGTTAATTCTGCCTCTCATCCTTAAACAGGTCCTGTGTTACAAGATTGGGCCTAGGTCTCAATGAAGTGTAGGTGAAACCATGCAAAATTAAACAGGAAGCAGTGGGGAGAGATGCCATCTCCTCCGAGACTGCAGAGGAGCCAGCCTGCAATTAAGCAACCAGAAACCAGCCAAGGATGCAAAGTTTAGTAATTTGTTGTTTCCCAATTTGTTAATACAAGGATCAAAGCTTTGCAACAAAAGTTGTTTTCATGAGAAAATTTTAATTGCTTTATACCAAAATTTAGGCTTTTGTAATTCAGTGCAATCTCTCCATTATGTTTAAAAAAATGTGTGTAATTTTAACTTATTGTTGTATTTCAGCACAGTGATAAACAGTGAAATATTAGGCATTACCGCATAACTATATTGTGCTCTGCTCAAGCTTTTGTTTTACATCTGAAACATCCGTTTCAAAACTGGATGCTAACTCATTCAGTAACTCTTTGGATTAATGGGTTTCCTCATGTGATTTTGGGAAGCACTTCTTTATTTGAAACATTCCTGTTCCAACACTGCTTTGGCATAAATTTGCATAACTGAATATGATGGAAACCAAGGGGGAAAAAAAGATCCTAGATTCATGAGATTTGCAGACAAAAGGAGAATAGGGTGATGATCTGTCTCCTTGCAAATATGGGGCATCATGGGGAAAAAAGGACAAAGCTGCAAGAATTGGGCTAAAGACAAGTGTTTCAGTGGCTTACTTCTCTTTTTCCATTCACACCAAAACTGGAGATAAGTCAGAAAAGGCATTCTATCATTACTATGGAAAAGCTGTAATCAAGCTTGTTATTAAATATGCATTTTTTTCTTCTGAATGAGAACAGGATAGTGCTCATAGGAGTTGTTTCAATATGAAGTGCTTGTCTATAAACAGTTTTATACCACTGTGACTAAATCAACAGAAAATTACGACCGGCAGAATTGGTGCAGCCCCACAGTGTAAAAGCAGATCTCTTGATGTGTGTCTAATGCTATTTATGCTGCAGGGCATTTTAACTGTAGGTTTTTGTCTCTGTATCTGTCTGTTCACCCAGCAGGTGCCATAATGGCTATTGGTCCACACAGACTCCTGTGTCCTGGCACTGCTGCTCCCACTCAGAGCTGCGTGCCATAGAACGGTGAGGCTGGGAAAAGGGCTGCCACAATACCAATGTGTCAGCCACCTCTGTCCTGTCTTCACCTGATTCCTCAGGGCACCTTATTCCAAGTGCAAATGGACAAATGGTACTGAAGGGACCAGATTCATTTTGTATCTCTGCAAGGTGAGATTTTTAGCTGTACAACTCTGATCTCAATCAAACTCTTCTTTCAGCGTTCAAGATGCTGGTTTGGAGGAAGGCAGAGAAATGGAAATTTGGGGGAATGTCTCCTGCTGTTAATATTAATTTAATTGACCTAAGGAGAAGATGAGTGAAATTAAGAAGAGCGGATACAAAGGAAACATAAATGTTGATCAGAAGTAAAAAGGCTTTGGCATATGCATGAATATGATTAAAACGGCTTTTATCCTGTGCATAAATACTTAGAATATTTGTGCTTAGAAACTTAAGAAGGCAAAAAAAAAAAAATCATTAAAATAAATTCTTAAACAACATTCATATCACACAAAGTGTGTAAACTTTAACAACCTTCTCATATCAAACCTGTTTTGTCAAAGAAACAACTCAGAGGTAATGGAGTCTCCATGACAAAGAATGTATCTCTGCCTGAGAGAAAACTGTCCCATGTACAGACAACTCTTGGAGTAAGCCAGTCTGCACTTTGCCAGGCCAAATGCTGCCATTGCACTTGAGAAGCAAGGAGGCATGCAAGAGTCAAGGGTGAAGGACTTGGATGGCTCAAGGCTGGTTCCCAGGGATAGGTTGCAATAATAACACTGTACAGTCTCTGCTGGCAGTGATCACAGCTGAGCCCCTTCGGTCTGCTTGGGAGGCAGGTGATGCTGTACCAAGGGTAAACACAGCCTGAACAACTCGGGCTAACCCTCAGTAAAAACCAGCTAGTACACCAGAAATCCGGGAGCCCGAGTTTTATGTATGCTGGTAATATAGGAGAAAGCCAAACCATAAGGCTGCCAAAAGGCATAAAATAGAAATCAGTTTGCCGAGCAGTAGGGACTATTTTCACACTTTACCTTTTGTTACAGCAATCCATTCCTTACGATGTTTCACTAAATTACAAAGGAGGGTTTCATCCACAAGGAATGTTTTTCTTACAAACTAGATCCTATTCCAGCTTGGACCATTGCACCTCAGCCGT
Source organism: Mohoua ochrocephala (assembly GCA_013398855.1). Taxonomy (NCBI): domain Eukaryota; kingdom Metazoa; phylum Chordata; class Aves; order Passeriformes; family Acanthizidae; genus Mohoua; species Mohoua ochrocephala. The sequence continues at coordinate 255,799 of VZTA01022879.1, read as the reverse complement.
CCTGCTGAATTCATGGGACACTGGAATCAGTTCCACAGCCACATTTGGGCATAAAATTCATAGACTCATAGAGTCATTAAGGTTGGGAAATACGTCTATGATCACTGGGTCCAGCCATCAACCTAACACTGCCAGGTCCACCACTAAAACATGCCCCCAGGTGCCACGTGTACATGTCTAAAATACCTCCGGGGACAGTGACTCAAACAGTTCCCTGGGCAGCCTTTTCAAATGCCTGACCACCTTTTCAGTGAAGAAATTTTTTCCTATTATCCCATATAAACATCCCCTGGTGCAACTTGGGGCCATTTTCTCTCATCCTGCCACTTGTTACCCAGGAGAAGGCACTGACCCACACCTCAACACAACCTCTTTTCAGGTAGTCGTAGAGAGAGATAAGGTCCCTCCTGAGCCTCCATTTCTCCAGATTAAACACCCCTAATTCCCTCAGCCACTCCTCATCAGGCTTGTTCTCCAGACACTTCACCAGCTTCATTACCGTTCTTTGGACATGCTTCAGCACCTTTGGACACACCAGAGCACTTGAACGATCATATCATCATCGGAATCAAAAGTAACTATGGCCAGAAATAAAGGTGTATTCCACCCAAACTAACTTTTTCCAGCTTTTACCACATCTATCGTGTATCTTCCCACAGGTTTTTTATTTTCTAGTGACACATTAAACAAATATATTTGTTCACCCTACTCCTCATTTGAAATTCACACACAAAGAGTGTGTTCCCGAAAGACTTCACAAATAATGAGGAAGATCAAAAAGTGAATTCATCTTAAGATCTGCCTCATTCTTCCCATGAGGGGAAATGACCCCTTGCTGGTTGAGAAGGTTTAGAGTAAGTGAAGTGTAACTTATATTCTGTTTGCCACGGATAAGGTCTTGGAAATCATAGCATCCAGAGGGTCACCTCTTCTTGCTTGAAGGAGACACCCTGGAATGTGTGGCAAGTTGTTATTTTTCAACAAATTTCTGTTTTGTGGTCTTGTTGGTTTGTTTGGGTTTTTGTTTGTTTTTCTTTTGTTAAACACAGATAATGGCCTATTGGAAGCTAGAACTGGCAAGCCTCTTAAAGCACTAATATATCAATAAATTAAATATTTGGATAAATTAGGCTTATTTATGTCAAATATTCATTTTGATGGAATGTTTGCTCATGTTTTCAAAAACAGAAATATGTTTGTAAATCCATAGAAAGGATTTGTAGCGTTGGTTCCCAAAGAAGGCAGCTCCAGTTTGGGTAAGCTGGTGTAGCTTGGGTAAAGAGCTGTTCTGGAGTCTGGCGTCAAGTATCATGACTTTCCTTTTCACAGACTGATCTTGGAAGAACAGGACCTGGAAATGGGGTGTCACAAAAAGAATTTCTTATAAGCCAGTAAAAAATGAACAAATCGATGATTATATATATATATATATATTTTTTTTTAAGAGGAGGGGAACAAAATAAGTCAGGATAAAGTGTGGTTTTCTTTCACTAAGTGTGCCTCTCTACCTGTTTCCTACTACTCAAACTCAGATTCAGTCACTGCATGTCAGGCATTTAGCTCTAGCAACCAAGTCAGAGGAGCCTATAAGCTTTTATGATCCTCCTGTGGCCAGTGGATTGAGAGACAGTTCCAGAATGTGGTGCAGCTTCTGAGATGTCCCCTGGAAGAGTCTTTTTTCAATGACTATTGGGGGTGTAGAGTCTTCTAGCTTTTAAATGGCTCTGAATACCCAAGATGGATCTAAGTTGCAGAAGTCAGAGTAGCATTTCAAATGTCAACCTCATTTCAAAATTGCCAGTATTCTAAATCAAAATAAACACAAATATTTCTTGTAAGTTCTCAAAAACCTCTTAGCCTTGGAGCTCATGCAGACTTTGCTGTAGAGAAAACTGAGATCTCAAGCCTGCAATCAGCAGCTGAACAATTTATCACAGCTGTCTGTCACTAGTTATATGTGGTTAATATGAGTCCACCTCTCCACGAATGCACTTGTGGTAATGAGGATCCACACCATCAGACACAAAAATGCAGACAATCTTACTGCTTTAAATTACTTTCTATCAGTCTTACTCTACAGTTATATTCAGCCAGTACCTAGCTTGCAAATAAAGCTTAAACCAACTCTTAAATAGATATCATTCATAAAACTGTTTAAATAAACTGTAGTTGGGTTGCCAGGTGATAAATATGCACACAGAGGTGAATACAAGCCCTATATATAATAAAAGAAAGTGATGCCAAATTAATTTTTAATCTCTCTGACTGCATATTAACGACAACAAAAGATTGTTTTGAGAATACAGTTACTTCTTGATAGTTCATCTGCATTCATGGATGGTAACCCTGCTGTATTGCTTAGGGCTTTTCTCTTTTTCCTGGCATCTGATGGAATGAGTATCTTATTGACATTTATGAGGCAACTTTTCTTTTCCTCACCTAAAAGCTGTCTTTCCATGCAGGGTTGACCATGCCAAAATACACACCTGATTTATGTGGGAGATTTGTTGCAGCACAATTGTCACTACACCTAGTCATAAATGATGCAAGAAACCCATTAATACCTCTAAATCAGCATTCAAAGCTGTTTATTTAGATGTAGCCAAAGCCATGAGGTGTCTGGATAGAGCCCAGCTTGGACAATGAGTTCAGCCGTAGCTCTGCCAAAGGCAAGCTACTTCTTTTCTTCCAGGTGCTTGTCTACCACAGAAATTACTTAACACCTCAGCTGTCATTCAGTAAGATTATGAAAATGTCCCAGTTTCTTTAGCCCTTGTCTGCAGACTGTGGATGGCACCAGCTTAGTCCATCAAAGCGGTGGGGTGAGATTTTCCACTGCGCTCATTTCACCGGACTGGTGTGTAATTGCGTTCAGAGGAAAATAAATCTTTCTAGCATAATCATGAAGCTCAACAACCTTTAATCCAGCAGAGCATACTGGCATCACCTCCTTATATAATAAATACACGTCTTATAAATAAATGTCTAAAGGAGGCTTCACGGCAATAGAATCCCATTAACAGGGGTCAGGGTTTTACATCAAGGCCTGTTGGAGCCCTCTCCAAAGCAGTAGGCTGCTTTTCGGGTCTACTGTGGAGGTTTTGCTTTCTTATACAAGCGAATGTGGTTCACCTCAAGGGAAAAGAAAACAGATCATTTGATGGTTCACAGTAGGCCTGCACGCCACACTGCGAACCATGAAGGGCTGATGGAAATACTCCAGGTGGAAGGCACCACAGTTTAATCCAGCAGACCTTTCCCTGGAGCCAGCTCTGGGGACCGATTCCATCAGAGAATAATAAAATGGTGATGGAAAATGCAAAAACAAAATGCAGAAAGATTAATTAAATAAAGGGCATCCTTCCAAAAAAACTGTAACAACTCTGTGAAATGTGTTTTCAACACCACAATACTCCTTCTCTGTTTTGTTTCACAGCAAAACCATTACATGTAAGTGTTGCCTTTGAAACGTCAGGGAAAGACACTGATGAATGTTACACAGCAGACCGGAGGCTGCCAAAACTAACTGATTTCTGTTTAGAGACCCTAAGAGTGAAATCCCTGTGAAGTAGCAGAGCTTGAAGAGTAATTAGCTACAACCATAACAAAACAGTGAGCTACTCACCACTCAAATCTCTATGACTTCTCTGTTGTTATAAGTGACATTGATCTTGCAGGTTGCTGAGAATGGACTGCCCATGAAAAGAATTGCTCAGCAGGACAACAATCGAATGAGGAAGATGCAAAAATGTCATTTGTTATGATAAAAAAGAAATTGTCAATATTAGTGAACACTGATGTACCTGTTCCCACTTTTTAAAGACTTAAGGCAAAATTAATCTAAATACAATCCCATTTACTCTGGTGGACAAACACCGAGGGTAACTGTGTCCCAGCAGCTGTCATTTCATCATTTCACAACCAATGGTTAACTCAGGTTGTTGGGTTTTGGGGGATTTTTACCCTTTCACAACCTAGAAAAAAAGGAATTTTCTCCTTTTTATTTGATACTTTGCTTATGAGCATTTTTGCTAATATATTCCTATTTTTGCCTTAAAAAAAAATTAACATTCACCAGAAGTCCAGTCTGCATATCAAATGAAGTGACATTCATTTGTTGTGCTTTCTACACCAGCTGTGTGCAATGGCAGAGCGGTGAAGTAACAATAGGTGGTGACACACATTGGCTGGGATCAATAATGTTACACTTCTAATAAAGCACCCCAGAAATACCTCATGAAACCTCATCAAACCCAGAAATACCTTTTTTGGATCTTCAAACTGGACAGACTAGAATGCAAAAAAAAAAAAAAAAAATTGTAATATAATCACATACTAAGAATAATTAATCACTAGAAAGGTAAGGGTTTCTTATTTCTGTGCTTCTGCCCTGTTTTGCTCATTGTTTTCTTGAAAATGTTGTTTGGAAGCTAATAAGAACTGCTCTTCACTTTCCAAATAATTGATTGATCAAAAGTAATTCTAAAATAAAAATTAAGAATTTTTAAAATTCTTAAATCAAACTTTAAACTCAATATAAATGTGAGTTGAATAAATGAAGTCCACATTGAATAAAGTATTGTGGATCAGATGTTTGATACGGCTGATCATGATTTTCCCTAACCTTCAGTCAAACAAAACCTCACAAGAGGACACCTTTAAATTCTGCAGAAACCCAGTGTGAGATTCCTTAAAGCTCATATGGATTCTTTCCCTAGGACTTCTAAGGGAGACATCTTAAAAATCATAAAAATAGCCAGGTCTAGTTAAGTTGTCATAGGCTTTTTGTAGAGATGAAAATATAACAGCAGGGCAGCATTTTATTGAATTTAGTCTACTTTTTATTGGACATATTTCAGCCAATTGCCATTTTGACTATCCTGGCCACCCTTTTGAGAATTCAGTTTTTCTGTAATTTCAACACATCAAGAGAGCAAACTTGGAAAAATGCCTTTCCCACCAAAACTACCCACAAATTGCAGAATCAACACTGAACTATTTTGTAGTGATTATTCCAGCGACAGGATTTGAACTTAACATCCTCTGATCCGGGGGACTGAGATAATTTATTCACTCTTTATGAAAATAAAACCCAGCAATGTCCAAAGGAATTACCCTCTTCTGTAGGCTGAAACAATTATATAAAATGGTTTCCTTGTCAGCCACGAGAACAGTAGTCCTTTTGACATCACCATTTTTTCTAATACTGTCAAACATCAGTCTAAATGGAAATATTAGGATTTAGCACTAGGGCCTCAGACTCGCTGACTTGGGCGTGTCAGTATTACTGCACAATTTTGTTAAAACATCATCTTTCTTTCTGAACTGTAACTCTGTTTTATATCTGCTATTTGTATACTGTAACTTCTGCAATAAAATGCATCAAAATCCAAGCTTCAGAAAAGGCTGGCTTCAGGTCATTTTGAAGTGGAAAGAGAATTTTGTGCCCTCTCTAAAGAAGTCTGCCACTTGACATAGTTAACACGAGTTTCTATAATCGGACTGTGATAAATCCTGTCACTCGTTTTGAGGCTGATTTCGACATTCCAAGGCTTTGCCATCACAGATACACGTGGGGAGGCACTTGTTCCCTGAAGCAATGTCTAGAGACTTCAGCATAAAACTGACGCGATCTGGAGCCCTGGCTGTCCCATTAGCACAGGGTTTATCAGCAGTAATGATAATGAAAATTACTGAGCAGAGGTCTGTGACCTGGACAGCGTGGTGGCAAAATACCTCAGTCTCCTCCATGTTACAGCTCCTAATTTACCAAGACACAATGACTTTCTATATTACTTGTTTCACTCCTCCTTAGCTTCGGAAAGTCTCTTGTGAAAGAAGCAAGTGCATGAACTGGTCCCTTGCTGTCCACAATCCCCTTTTCAGCTGCCTTTAATCAGTAGCTAGGTTATCCCATTAATCTTCACTCTGAGAAAGCAGTCATCCAACCTACCAGCTCACAACTCATTTCCTCCACATCCCAGCAGACCACCAGTCTTTCCAGGAGCTTCTTCCTCTGATTTCTCTTGGCAATTTCTCATAGCAACTTTTCCATGACATAGGATACTAGACAACAAGGAATATCTCCAGCAGTACTGTAGAGGACAGCAATGAATACAAAGAACAGCAGCTGAGAAGATTCGTGTGACTGGATTATTTAAAAACCTTTCTGAATCTCCATCTTCAGTAAGGATGAATTTAAGCTGTGACAGGAACAAGGTCTGTTTTTACAGGAAGACGTAATCAGCACCTGTGCAGTCTAGAACTTGTTGCTCTAGCTGTAAAAAATAGAAAAAAAATATGTAATTATTATTTAAATTTACAGAAGCAACACAGGCATCAGGAAAATAAGTCTGCTAGAAGCTGGAGAAAAAGAAACTGATATAAAGTCTCTAGAAATAATTGCAGGTGGCAAATTAAAAACAAAGAAACCCCTTTTTAATTTTTGGAGGGGAGCACTACTGAAAGAGCGAGATTGGAATACAAATAGTTTCCACCTCCTCTCAAGAGTTTATAACTTCATCAACGGAGATCTCGGTTGGGATTGCCTACGGCAGCAGTGGCCTTGGTAGTGTCTCTGTCAGGCCTTTTCTGTACTCCTTGCCCCAGATCCACTTTATAGTCATCACCCAGCACCCCCACAGAAAGGGCAGAGTTGATGGCAAGAAAGAAATCCCCCGATTTTTTTCATACTGTCCTGCCACCTGCTTGTCATATGCCATTGCTGAGTGCCTCTTGTCATTTGATATCAGTTTTGGTTTTGTTTTACAGTAAATATGTCTACAGAGAGGGAACTGAGACACAACTGTTCCTGTTTTGTTTCAGAAAAACTGACCCTTCCTGTGCCAATTTGTTTCCAGAAAATAAGAAAGCAGAGAACACTTGCAAAAGGACAGAGGGAAAAGGCTTTATTATAGCTTAATTTTCTGTTAGCTAGGTAATTACATTTCCAAAATATTTCTGAAACCTTTCCACATTGCGGTTCTCAATTACTAAGCCAGAGGACACTGGAAAGTGATAATTAGGTGTGAAACACCACTCCTGCCCCTGCAGATAGCCCTCCTGCCAGCCATTTAACACTCACTCCGGTGCCAAAGCTATGAATGCTGTGTTTTTCAACAGCATTTAGGTGCTAATAAATTATCCAACAGTTTGAAAGCAATGGCCTGCCTAGATGGGAGAGTTTCACTACTGAGGTCATGGGCAGTTATACCCCTGACCTGCAGAAACCAGAGCTACCCCATCCAGGGAAGGGTGGGACAGGCTTGTTGGCAAACCTGCTCTATTTCCACAGCAGCAGAGGTACCCCAGGACAAGTCAAGGGTGACTGTCCCGCACTCCAAAATGCCTCTTTTTGAAATGGAAAGCTAATTTATGTGTGGGATTCAGTCTTGAGATGCACCTCAAGTGTGTCCAGAGTTTGATACTTGCCAGCTGGGGTTATCCCAGGCAGATACAGTCATCTAGACAGGTAAATTCCACTTGTCCTTTTTCCTCATTATTAAAGGCTCCTGAAGTATGGCTCACCTAAATCCTTTCTGAAGCAATACCAAGCCAAAACTGCTACCCGCTAGCCAGTAAAAAGATGTCAAGAGTTGTAATTCTTCTGGACTACGTATGTTGCATTCACCTCCTTAGTTTATAGCAAATAAATTCTCCACTAGAAATAACATTTATGTGGATTTACAGTTCAAATCAAGAGCACTAAAAGTAGTTCAGCATCTGAACATCTACCTGGCTGCTAGCACACATTTCAGAGGCACTAACTGAGTAGACATAAAGATGTCATGTCAAAACTGCCCCTCTGTGCTGCATACGCCAAGTCCTATCCCAGGACTGGAAATTACTTACCACTTTATGACTCTTTGCCTATATGCCTCATTCCCTGTTCCTAGAATTTGCTATGGAAGACACATGGCCTTTCTAAGTGATCTAAAGTATGTGATACCAACACATCTGGTAGGATTAGAAATGGGCTCAACTGGGCTAAAACACGGTTACTGGTAGAGAGAAAAATCCACACGCACATGCATTCAGATATATTTTCCAAGCAAGTGCCTGCTATGTTCAGAAGCTGCGCTTTTTTCGCTCAACAGTGGTATCAATCAGGGATTGCCATGGGGCAGCAATATCACATCATGGGAGGGAAAAATCTAATATAAATGAGACAATGGCAAGACCCAGAGTGATACAAAACATAGGCATGCCTAAAACAGCTGTTTAGTTTTGCCTTGGGTGCTTCAGGGCATCCTACCTGGCATTAATCTGCTGCCTCAGAAGGCTGCAGGCTTTGGCAGGTCCTGTGTCTTACTCGCCAACTCCTGTGACTACCCTGGTGTACTGGGACTGGCTGGGGTGGAGGCAGCTCTCCTGTGTGGTTCTGTGCTTTGAACTGGCAGCTGAAGCAGTGCTGATAACACAACGGTGGTTGTACAGCTCGAGAACAGAGCTTGCACAGCAGCAAGTCTGTCTTTCCCACGTTGCTCCCAGTGAGGAGGCCGGGAGGACTGGGAGAGGACCCAGCTGGGACAGCTGACCCCAGCTGACCAAAGAGCGATCCCACCGTATGACACTGTGCTCAGCAATAAAAGCTCAGGGAAAGATGGAGAAATGGGAGGTGGATTTTCAAGGTTATTACATTTGTCTTCTCAACCGTTACATTCTTTCCTCAAAATGGCTGAATGACTGCCCACCAATAGCAAATACTGAACAAATTCCTCTTTTTGGTTTGCTTGCACATCTTTTGCTTTCCCTATTAAACAGTCATTATCTCGACCTGCAAGTCCTTTTGCCCTCCACTTTCCATCCTGCTGGGGGAGAGGGAGTGAGTAGGTGGGTGGGCACTTGGCCTTTGGCCTAGGGCAACCCACCATACCTGGGCTCCTGAGGGTGCCACTAGATATCTATATTTAGGCATAAAAATTGGTCTCCTACTGCTCACCCTTAAAGAAGTTTTGTGTCAGTATAACAGGTGTACAAAACTTGAAAGAGAGTAGAAAGAAATGAAAATGAAGCATAGCCACAAAAATCTAGCAAATACTCATTGTCCATTTTGTATGGTAACCCTCAACTCGAAGAATATGATGAGAATAGAGATCTACAAATCTTCCATTCCTTTACTGCCTGAATCCAACCCTGTCCATGTCTCTTTCCCTTCCGATATTGTGTTTGCTCTAAACTCTTGACCATCCACCGGGGCTAAAAAGAGAAGCTGCAACCAGTTCTCTGCACTCACTGCCTTGAGAAGTGCTGGCCTTGCTCACTACTGAGTTTATTTGGTGATTCCATTTTAATGACAGGCCCGAGGAGATTTTCTCACTTATCTGCTCATGGAAGAAACTGAGCCAAATGCCATACGAATGTATATTTTCTCTCTATAGCAGCATTGTCTTTGGTAATCAGGGCGCTCTGCTGGCAACCAAACATCTCACATACTGCAGGTCTTCTGTGAAGAAATGAAAACAAACAGTTAAGGAAAAATCACTTCAGAAAAAATTTCAGCAAAACTGTAATGGTTTAAGGCTCATCTTTCTCTGTAAATAAAGTGGTAAAGAGAATGAGATATTTCAGTGAAGTGCTCAGCCGCAGCAGAGGTACAGATGAATGGAACCAATGTATGCACAACTAGAAAATGTTGAGTAGGGAAATTGTTCTACAAATGCCTTTTTTCCTTTCATCTGATCCCCCTGGTACATGCATTCCTCAGGAAAAGTGCTGTGTTGTTGTGGCAAAGGGATTTTGCAAGTATGAATGTTGATCTATCCCCTAACGGGGGGAAATGCTTGAGGTACAGTGTACCTTGTGCAGTTGTGTTGGAGTGCTCCAGTCAGTAAGTTTTGTGCAAAGGAACTGCATGATTGGGGATTTTTACACTCTGACAAAGAACCTTTGTCCCATCCTCTATAAGTAAAGGCTTTCGAATCCAGTACATGTATCCTCCTTTATTATACAGGTATTTTATATCTGCTATGCCAATGCAAAAAGACCTTGAAGTAAGTGGAGTGGATATCTTTAGGCCTCTTTACATTGCCATAATATTTCATTGATATTTTATAGAGTACTCTATGAGATAGGCGCTATGAATATGTTAAATTTTAAAGCAAGCCAAAGATTATACAGCCAGAACAGGTCTGGCCTCAAAGGAGAACAGACGAGGTGGCAGTTTTCAGCCACAGAGTGGTGGCATCTTGCATTTTCGTTCAGAGAATATGCAGCAGCTGTACTTGAGTTCATTTCTTACAGCTGCACACACCTACAGTGCTACTTACAGAAAAAGTATTTCAAGAACCTGGAAAGATAAGCTGGATGGCATCATCCACACTTTCTGATTTTCATTAAATAGATAGCATTCTCTCCAGTCACTTTGCTCTGAATCGGATACTATGGGAGATATTTTCAGTCAACTTCTGATTGATTTTCTATTGTCATTTTAAAAGGTGATAAAAAGGCTGGAGTCATTGCAAGTGAAACTGTCAGGAACTGGCTTTTCTGGTTTTTCATAGCTGAACAGGATGTACAGAAGGGGAAGATATTGCAGTGAAAAATGGCAGAGATGACCAGAAAAGTTGCTGATCTACTAGATCAAAGGAAAAAATGCTGATTTAACCTGAACAACGATCTGGAGCTTGTATTTCACACCTTTTCTCTACTTTCCACTATTAAAATAATGCTTAATGCACTATATAGATTGGAACTTTTCTTCTGGATTCAAGTTGTAAAGAAATTTTTAATTATTTCAATAACTCAGGAAAAAAAATCTTTAAATTAAACGCTGTATCAGACTCAAGGTTGAACGCTGGGTTTTAGTCCAGAGGCTGAAAACAACAATTTTATTTACCAGGCTAGGGTTTCAGAAAACATAGCCAATTTATGATAATGCTTGATTAGAAACCAACTCCATGAAAAATTCATTAACTTTCCATCTGTGGATGTATTTATAACCTTCACAAGAAAACACTGACTGTGGATGCTGCATCCCTGGAAGTGTTATGCACCATCCCTCCCAACCCAACTCATTCCCTGATTCTATGATAATATGGTCTAGCTTTGCATTCAGCCCTGCTTTGGGCAGGCAATAGGACCAGATGACTAAATGATTCCGTGACTCTAAAAGTGGTAAAATAAAATTTCAAAACTGCTGCTGTTTTATTGTAATTGGGAAGAAATTTAGGAACTTTATTTGCTCTTGGGGACTTTACTTGCTCTTTGGCTTGCAAACTCTTAATCAATCAAACTTGCTATTCAGAAGTATTTCATTCTTTCTTGATATTAGTGAGAAGATTTGTGTGAGTGACTTGTGATTTGGAGTATCTTCTTTTTTAAAATCTTTAAAGGGACACCCACCTGTATGTAGGGCCAGTGGGGCACTGTGAAGCTGAGAGGTGACCAAATCCCTGATGGTGACAGATAGTTAACAAATTTAAAGGTACCAATGGAGCTGCTGCAATTCTCCATGTGTGCACTATTGCAAATATAATAGTAATTTAACAGTAATTTAGTAATTTAGCCTTAAATGCTCTGTCCCTGAAAGCTTTGCTCCATCCCTTGGCCCTTTCCATGTGCTAGCAGTATGTTCACAGTCAGTGGGAGTGCCGCAGAGGTATTGTAGCTTGTCAAGGAACGGTGACATGATGATCTATCTGAGCCTTCCTGTGCTTCCTCCTGAACTTTGACTACCATCGTTACTGGGGTCCTTCATTATTAATCCACTTAAGAAAGCAAGAAAGAGGGACTAAGTAATCGCTGAAAGGTGATAAACTCCCAGAGCAGTTCTTCAGAAGGTCCTGTGGAGCCCGAGCACCAGTCAGATCAGCAATTTGGCACACTGGTGGCTCCAGGGTGCAGTTCAGCCCCCCTTGAAAGCTCCGGAAAGACTCTGGGAACTGGATGATGCCCTCAATGAACAAAGGCTGTTGTTCCACCGGCTGAGTGACATTGAGTATTCCCGAAGGGTTTTTTTATTATTATTATTAGATTAGAATCTGTTCTTAAATCACTAAATTGTGTGGAAATTTCCCATTCCTGAAGTAAGCAAACATTCAAGAGTATATATATTTTACTTAGCAGCTACCACAGAAAAATATACAAAGTGGGAATCTGTTAAATACAAAACCTAACTGGATATAAAAATGTATTCCCTTGACAGGTCTGTTTCTTTAATAGAGTTTCATTATAGACGGAACCATTGTTTTATGGAATATTCTGTGGTTTAATAAATAAAATATGCAGCCGTTTAATGTATCTCAAAAAATTCAGTTTTGCATTGTACTTTAATTTTTCATCAGCATAAATTTCTCTCAAATAACTCTCTGTAAGAAGGCTTCATTTTGTTTCAGTGCTTGTAAAATACTTTCTTTCATCTATTTTGTTACCTCTGAGTTCATTTTTGTTTATCCAATCCAGATAGGGGACACTAAAGGTATAGTTCATTAATTAAGAGTTGAACAGATTCTTGGGACTCAATTCCTATAAATCATAAGTTTAGGATCAGACTAGTAGGGTCTAAAATGGGGCAAAAGGGTGAAATCTGAGAGGTATTTGTTGAGTTTTGTGAAATATCTCAGTCATTTTGTTCCTTTTGCCTAATGGACTGGTGATGATGACAGTAAAACGGGAGCAGTCTGTGACACATTGTAAGGAAAGGAAAGCAACAAGAATAAGAGTCAGAAAAGTCAAGGCGTTTTAGTTTCATGTCTACTACAGTTACCCAAGCCTAAACCTGAGCACAAAGAGGAACCTGGAGCTCTGAACATACATGCAATAACAATATCTGAAGAAAGGCCAAAAAAAGTAGGTGAATGAGAAACTCTTCCTGGTTTGGTCCAAGAAATGATGCTCCTCTGCCAGAATGAATCAGCTTTTTATCTGACGTAGTCAAATATAGTTTACTATATGCAGGGATATGTATCGGAATTCACAAATACGGAAATATACATCTACAGTATAGTTTTATGTGTATTAGGCACATATGCAAATGTATAGTTATTGGAATTAGGACTGAGTAAGTAGTTCTGGAATCCAGGAACAGGTTTCCAGGCTTCGTTGTTACCCTGGCTGATTCATCATTTAAAATATGTTTAAACAGATAACATAAAACCTACATGCTGCAATTGTCTCTGCGGATCTTAGTGCATGCTGCCAGCTTACACTTTAGCAAAAGGGTGTACAGGACTGAACATACCTGGCACATCTCAGGGATGATGGAGGGGACACAACATTATATGCCTACTTTAGAAATGCTCTGTTTCACCTGAGAAATAAAGACTTGTAGTGCAAATGTGCCTCCGGCCTGAAAAATCTCTGCCAATATTCAGAACAGAAGAGAGACAAACACTTAACACAGTCAGAACAATGCTTGAAACAGCTTTTGTAGGAAAGGCCCTCCATCCTTTGGTTCAAGGTCTTCTCAGCAGTATGCTTGAGCTCACCCATGGGTAACAGAACTGATCCAGGCCTGAGTAATTTTCATAATTTTCTTCTCAACACATCATGCAATGTTGTCTCAATAGTCTCATCAGGTCTTGAAAGAGCAAACCAGGAGGACATATACAATATCTTTCAGGATATTTGGATAGAGGGCCTCAGTCCACTCATAAGGTGAAAGAGTTTCAAATGTTATCAGAAAAAAAAAAAAGGACTGATTTGCCCAATGTACTGTTACAAAATTCTTAGGTTTGCACAACACTGAGCAAAGCTACCAAATTTAAAATAATAACAGTTAAAATTTAAATTAGTTTATTAACTAACTTGGCAATAATTCAGACACTATACCTGCCCTCTTGTTTCTCTTTCTTTGTTCTGGGGTTTTGTGATCACTGTTTGCTTCATCTGACCTTCAGCTTGCCTAGATTCCAGCAAACTCTAATGGAGAAATGCTAACATTCTCCAGCTTGGACCGACTCACCCGGAGATTTGGGGAATTTTCACAGAAGCGGTTTGATTACCATACAAATGGAAAAGGCTGATCGTGGATGGGGAAAGTGAAACCACCACACTGCTTCCACACAGTGCTGTCAAATAAATTAACATTCCCTTCCCAGGAGGGGAATTTGGTGTGCAGACCTGGAGCGTGATCAGCGCCCGTTAACTCAAGCAGGGATGTGGGGGAGCTGGGACTTGCCTGCCGTGGACCATAACCAGTTACTCTCTTCATTTTTCCACTGGTTCTCCACTGGTGCCCTGGTGTTCTCACCAGCTGTGATGTTTTCAGCCTTTCCTTGTCTCGTAGTGTTAAATGGCTCAATGTCATTGTACATTAACAGGTACTTTTTGAACAATGCAGGGTGTAACTTTGTTCTGCAAAGAGTATTATAGGTGTAGTCTGGCATTCACACAGGCATATGAGTGTCCCAAAACCACTCTTTCATGGGACAGGGCGATAAGCCAGTATAAGCACATGCCTGCTGTATGTATGGCTTTAATGAGAAGAGGAGACAGTGTAGATCAGCCACGATACAGCTGCTGAGGATGTCAATCCTTCCAGCCAGGCCCATTGTAGTAGCAGGATGTCAAGCCCCCTCTCACATCACATAGTGGAGCATGATGCTGATTTCACCTTCTACTTCTACTTTGATTGTTAAACACATAAAAAATGGCACAAATGCTTCACTCAGTCCTATAAATACTCTGCATACACATTTAAACCACACACATGATTGCAGCAGCAACAATTTGCATGCACTGTAATCTCATGATGATTTCATTCCAGAGATAATCACTGATTCACTAATTAATTTAATAGAAACATATTATTTCAGATGTATTGTGAGCTCTGCCAAATGTAAGAAGGCCTACAACCCAGACAGTGAAAGAGTGGATTTTAACTTACATACAGAATATGAAAATTTTCTGACCCACAACCTCAGCACCGCAGTCAGTTCTCTTGTGTGACTCAATCCCTGATTTCCTGTGGAGAAAGAGTAAACCAGCAAATCTTAAACTCAGCTTGTGCTGAGATACTCTGAGTGTCTCAATTAGATTCCTTTTGCCCTGTAAAAAATTGGTTATGTACACTCCAAAGTGTTGACAACATACAATTACACACTGATCACTTGTCTATAAACTACCCTAGCAATAATAGCACTTGAAGATAGGAAAAGCAGTGTTTCTGAGACTTATAAATGTCGTGGGATTTTTCTCATTATTAAACTCCAAATTTTGTGAAAATTATCTATTAAAGTAGCAATAAACCTCCATCAGCAGCAGCTGAGTGACACCCCCAGCCTTTCATTCACATACTTGTTCTGAAGCTCTTCTGCAGCCAACTCCTTGTACCACTGGTAATCTGTCACCTGGAAATGACACTACAGGTACTGCTTATATCAGTGACAGTGCTCAAAACCAAAGTCAGACACAGACAGCTTCTACAGGAAAACTCATTAAAGTTGCCATGTGGAATACCAACTATTTGATGTTCAGGCTCTTTTTTCCACTGATTAGTTCCAAATTTGTTTTAAATACATGCTGAGAAGAAAGCAGCAGAATTAGACCCTAATTCAGCAAAAATCTAAGCATGTGAGTTTCTTCCACTGCATTAGTAACATGACTAAAGTAATGATGAAGTTTGCTGAATTTGCTTTGCTTTGATGAAGTTGTATCTGTGAAACTAAATCTAGTCTGGTGCACTAGAGGGATGCAGGATATAGCTTTTATAAATAGAAGATGACCTATAAAATCTGATCCCTTTTTCTGCTGTGAGCTACAGTATGACTCCTAGCCTAACCACAGAGCAAAGGAACAGCAAACTGACCAAAGAGATGATGTTGGCAAAGCCCCAGTTACTATCTTCAAGCACAGTTTGTTTGAAAGTGGGCAGTTTTCTGAGTTCACTTTTGTCCTATGAGAAATGGGATCTCCTGACTCCACTTTCTTCTACTATTCTCATGTAAACTCTGGTCTAGGACAGCTAGACAGGGTGTTCTTTGGGGAAACCTAGCAAAGACAATAGCCAAACATATTCCCTAGTAGGATATCCATAATTTTCAGTGACCTTAGCTCTTACAAGTCATGCAAATTATTTATGCTTGCCATCACAACCTTATTTACTCTTTGTCTGCACTACTTAGAATCACAGAATGGTTTGGGTTGAAAGGGACCTTAAAGACCATCCAGTTTGAACTCCCCTGCCATGGGCAGGGACACCTTCCACTAGACCAGCTTGCTCAAAGCTCCATCCAACCTGGCCTTGAACATTTCCAGGGATGGGGCATCCACAGCTTCTCTGGGCAACCTGTGCCTGAGCCTCATCACCCTCACAGGGAAAAATTTCTTTCTAATATCTAGTCTAAATCTGCCCTCTGTGGTTTTAATGCCATTACCTCTTGTTCTATCACTACAAGCTCTTGTCTATAGTACCTCTCAGCTCTCCTGCAGCTCTTTTAGGTACTAAAGGTGCTGTAAGTTCTCCCCAGAGCCTTCTTTCTCGAGGCTGAACAACTCCAAATCTCTCAGCCCATGTGAATAGGAGAAACACTTCTTTGCCTTCACCCCATGTTTGTCATGTCTGGAGGGATTGCTACATCCTCTAGCCCAGGTTTACACAAAGCTGGGAGGACATTCAGTTCATAACTCCTCCTTAGGCACTTAACTGTGGAAATTCAGAATAAAATAACATCAGTGACACTTTGGAATGCAAGGTAAGCCCCTAATCTCATATAATAAGCTGAGATCCTTGTAGGTCAGTGGAGAGAGAGAGACTTTAATACCTAACTGACAAATGCCTGAGTGAAGGCACGAATGCTCCCACAAAACTTCTTAAACCTCTATGTAAAATCCAGACCTCGTTGCAGAGGCCAAACTTATATTAACTTCAGCAGCGCCAAGGCTTCACCCGCAGTTTTTAGTTCCAGCAGGGTGGAAAGCCAACTCTGGAGAAAGTGATGGGACTGGGGAAAAGGAGAAATGTTGGGGGTGCAATAAAAATTAAAATGAATAATGAATTTCAACTGAGGTAGAACTGGGAAAAAACAGTCAATGCTGACAGTGCTGTTTCAGCTGGGATCAGGTTCTACTTATTTTATGAGGAATATTTTAGCAGAAGATAAGCAATTTAGCAGTGTCTCTTCTGGAACTGCTTCCATGCTTATCCAAAGTCTGTCCTCTTTCTTGCACGCTTTTTTAATTTATTTGCTTATTTTTGCCTTCTACACGCTAACGTTTTTCCAAGTTGCTCAGCTTGGTTCTCCACTCTTTCTGTAGAATGAAAGCTTTATTGTTCCCTGTGAATGCTCCATCACTTTCCCTTCCTAGCTTCACGCTTTGGCACAAGTGGACTCTTTTGAGCTTCTGTGTGAAGACCACCTGCAGTAGACCTTGGAATGACTAACGTGGAGGTGGGCTGAGATCAGCTTTAACTTGAGTTTCAAATATACTCTACAACTCTTACTGTTTCCTACTCCCCAAAACGACTTCATTTCCTACACCAACTGTTAAAGCAATAGTCCCGAAAGAGGGAGCAATGATTTACAGTGGCTCTTCTTAATACATGAACATTAATTTTATTTATTGTACCAAGTACCAAATTTACTAGAGACGAGGTCCATGATTGGCATTTTGAAGGAAATATGGTAGATTACGCAAATCTATGGATATACCTGTAGAGATTTATAGACCATTGCCTTCAGCAGTTAGAACATAGTATATGACTGGTGCTGAGATCATGTCCAATGTTTATTTTGCTCATTTACTTTTGCAGGCGGAAATGAAACGGTTGCCAATTCACAAAATGAAAGGGATTTTTTGATAATAATATATTGAAAAGTAGATATGTAGAGGTAGGCTAAATGAAAAGTATAATTTAATAGCAAACACATAAACTCAAAACCAACACAAACTATTTGTGATTTTTAACTGCTTGAAAATTGCATTTTAAAAAAAAAAAAAAAACCAATCTTATGACAAAAATCTATCCTATCTGTTCCTATGAAGACTCAGTACTAGTCAAAGGACACATTACTTCCCTAGTCCTAGCCTGGTACAGAGTGCCAAAGGAGAGAGCTCACAGTAGTTAGTGTTTGATGGTATTTACAGGGTCAGTAGTGACAGCTCAATTCTTCAGGCATTTGCTTAATCACGTAAGAGATACTTTGAAATCAATGACATTGCTCAGGATAAGCGATAAGGTGACTGAGTGCACAATCAGCCCCAACAGAAAAATTCATTGTAGTTCACTGTGCAGCTAAGCAGATAAGAAAAATCTGAAGTTTCCAAACATCCCAGACACATAACAGTCAGACACACACAAGTGCACGTGCTGGGGAAATGAAATTAGCAAATGGTGTCATTTGATTTAGCATATGATCACATCTGACAGGCATGAGCTCGTCTCTGATGTGTTTTCTTGTTGGTGCTGGAAAAAGAAAAATATGAAGCCAGTTAGGAATGTTTCTGAATATGACGCTTTCCTTTTCCCCATGCTTTCTTTTCCTTTTCTTTCAGTAAAAACACTGGAGATGTTTAAAATCCCTAAATCATACAAGGCATATTTTTAATATCTTGTACTAGGGATAACCTTTTTAATAGTACTGGAAATCCCCATATAGCATATCTAGGTGTATCCAGATGGATTGCTTCCATATGAAGACATTTTCTTTTGCCATTTTTCATTCTATTGTACGTATCTGTAACTTATGTTTTTTATAATGAAGGGCTACTCTTAATAACCTTGTATTTATTTTATTTTATTTTTTTTTTAGAAAGAGCAGATGTGATGAAGTGAATGAGAGCTATTGGTTTAATAAAGCACAGTCATCTTCTCTCAGATGTTACAATAAACCAGATTAGATAGAGCTTTAATGGATAAAGTTCCAGTGTTACTTCTGCTGTTGATAAATGGTCTGAAATTTCATTTTCTCTGCTCTGTGTACCTTGCATACATGCCTATGTTTAACTGTTTAGAAATCGGAATTGTAACAACATGAAAGCAAAGAACCCCAGGATCACAAAATAGCTCATTATATAAATGATGATTCCTACCTGATAGGGAGAAGTGAAAGGTGACAAATCCCTCCCTCTCAATTAAATTCCCTTCATGAGAGTCTTTAGTACATTTCTGGCCATAATGTCAGTCAAGCCATAACAGAAAATTCGGTGTCATTATGGAAAAAAGACATTAAAACTGTTTTAGAGGTGGAGAGAGGGGATGCGCAAATATACTTCAAAGACAGGGTCTTGTTTTCCTTTTATTCCCTCAGTATTTCCATGAAACCTAAGGCAATGACATCACGACAAAACAAGGTTGCCAAGATATACTATACAAAAACATGTTTTCACATGGTTACATTTTCTGCAAATTATAGTTCTTGGAATATAAATCAGAATAATTGTTTAAATCAGAGTGACTGTTGAAACAGATTTACAGAGATCAAATCAAAAATGTAATAATTCTTGTGGTTTCACTAATGCTCAGAGCACCAAATACTTCTGAAAATTTTGGTTGTCAGTTATATATAGTGTTTACATTAACATGCTGCTTGAACAGAGAAAATATATATTTTAAGATGAAAATGTGAATCCAGGGTTACAAGAATGTTTCTGAAACAGCTAAGTCATCTTGCTTCAAGTAAAACCAGATGTTTGCTTAAAGTGAAAGGCAATCATTTCTTTTAATTATGTTCACTGGTTAGGCCACCAGGAATATCCATATGTGCACACAATGATCCAATTAAAATCAAAGACCTTACGATGGAGAAAGCAATCAACAACTGAAAGACCACCAAATGACATGCAAGGCACTGACCTGGATTCCACTACCTCCGTTCACTCATTTTCACTCAGCAAGTCGAACAGGAGAGACTGCTGCAGTCTGCCAAGGTCCCCTGGGAGCGTCATGTCCTGGGTCCCGGAGGTGTCTTCGGGAGCAGTGGCTTCCTAAACGGCTGCTCCAAATTGATGAACCTGGACTAGACACATTTCTCAACTTCGCACAGGGTCAATTCATTGCAAAAACATTCCATGTGCAGTAAGGAGACAGCTGCAACACTCTTCCTTGGTCATTTCAGCCTTTAGGATGTGTGACATTGTGGTGAGTCTAGTGGAAGAGAGAAAAATATGGAAACTCATAAAGTGTTTTGCATGAATATTTGACCAGAAGAAAAGGAGATGGAAAAATGGATCAAACGAGTAGATATTCATGTCCTCCTGAAATCCTGCCTGTAAATGCCACGTGACTGTGCTTGGCAGAGACTGCAAGCACAAAACATTAGCATGATGTTTCTTAAATAACCCATACTCTAACAGCTCTTCCTGTCCTGGACGTTTCATATGCACTTATCACCTCAATTTTTATCCGTGGCTGATGGCTATGAAACTTCACAACAATTTTCATGGCTTGAAATTTCTATTCAAAACTGTGTTGGTCATATATCTAAGGACATATTCTTAGTCCTCCTGTGGAAAAAAATACGTCTACTCATATAAAGGGAAAAACAACATCTTCTGGGAACTGTCAGCTACCTCCAGTAGGACCTTCTCAGCTCCTCGGCGATCCTCTCAGCAGACGAGCACAGCTCTATACCCATCTATTTCAATGACAACTACGTATTGTATATCAAAAGTTTTTCATTACATTTATTTACTATGAAATAGACACATAATAGTCACATAAACACAGGCACACAAACAGCACTTATACGCATATAATATGTTGCAGGTGGACATAATATCATATCCTCTGATTTTCTTTTTATAATGTTCTTTCTGGAGCTGAACATTTTTTCCAGGAAGACTTGACAAGTGAATGTCTTCTGCCCATAGTTTTCAATTGGTACGACCTCAGCTTAAAGGTACAGGACCCTTTTTCTTCTGTGGCATACATCTTGAGCCCCCTTTTACATTTGCTGGGCATTGCTCCGTTTTTTGGTGGTATTTTATGTCAAAGAGTTTCTTCATCGGTTTATGAAAAAGAAAAGAAAAAAAAAAAGAGGGAAAAAACCCCTTTGTTCAGTAAAAAGTATTCTCTGACCATGTGCATTTTTCAGAAGAGTTGGCATTTTCACACCAGACTGAATATATAATCAGGTGATAAAATGTCTTTATAAAAAACATGGATAAAACATATGGCTGCAGTGAACCCATTAGGATTTTTAACCATAATTTCAATGAGCCAAAGAAACATCCCTTTCTATTTTCCCAGGTTACTTCTGTCTTGGTGGGGTAGGTCATTTCACGCATGCAGTTTCTGTGAAGAAGGTGTTCTCCTCGTCTGATTATGCATGATCATGGTTCAATTGCTGTATTGTTTTGCTTTTGTTTTCTAGTCCACTTTTTTCAGCAATACCTCTCACCAAAGAAGAGCTCCCTTCACTTCCATCCTCCCTGTTCTGCAAGACAACCTTTCCCTCTCCCAAGCTTCACATTCAGCCTTAGATTAAGGCCAGCCTCTACAGCATTTTTGATGAACATGGATACGTATATGTAACACCCATGTCCATGACAACATTATTTTAATCTTCTGAGTACTGTACAGTCTTTAAAATGTTTCTCCTTCACATGGCTTCACTTAACTGTCAGTGTTCTCACAGGGTCCTCTGTGCATTGCAGCCAATTCTTTAAAGCTTCTCTGATTGTTTTGACTAATAAGCATTTACATTAAAACTCTGGGCCAGGATATTTAGAGGGGAAAAAAATCATGCAGACCCTGCAAATTTAGTAGCAGACACTTGATTTTTGTTGATTAGCTTGTAGATACATTGCCAGGAATATCTTCCTTAAGGCCCACTCCTGTCTTGAAACGCAACATCTTCACCAGCTTTCAGCATGAGACAGGAACCGAAACGAGTCAGCATCGGAGTGCATGACCTCCAAGAACTTCTGGCACTGCTCGATGGAAAGTAGATGGCATTAATGCTGATGTAGAAGGGTAGCAGGCAGGCTAATTTGTATCCCAGAAGGATCCCAAAATATGTCCAAACTATTATTTATTACTGGAAGTTATAAAATAGAGTTAAGGCATATTTTATTGTTTATTATCCAAGTCATAAAATATACAAGCACAGGAAATATAAACAACAGCCAAACAAGCTGAGAGAAGGCAAGCTTTCAGCTAGCTGAATCATCTCTAAATTCTAAATATTATCTCGTGATGGATGGCTGCTGGAGTCCGCAAAGGACTATACCAAATCCAGTTCTCTGTTTCGCACAGACCACCCCTATCGAGGACACTTCAATCCAACTGTATTATCACATACCCTGCCTCAAAACAGAAAGTTTAATTTCCTCATCGCCATTTGGTGAGTCTTATGTTGTCTCTGGACTGGCTTTTTTTAGAAAAATTGTACTTTTCCACTGTGTTTCACAAGGAACAATCAAGAATGTCTCTCTTCCTTACTGTGTTGGCCTGGGTGAGTTTTTCTAGTTTAGATTTTATAACCTTTCCAACACTAAATTCTAATCATTTGCCAGTGGTACGTTCAGTGATAGAAGCACTATCTGTTGCATGTACTGTGAGTTCCTGCTCATTCTCATTCATTATTCTTCTTTTCCATACTGCTTCAGAAGCAGCACATCCTTCCATACTTCCTTCTTTCCGTGCTGCACCCCTGAATACACTACTGCTAATCCGAGGGAGGCTTAGGAAAAGGATATAAAATCAGAGGATAACAGAAAAAAGGGTCACGAATTACATAACTAACACATTTAGTATAGTCACATGCCCACACAGAGTCCACATCTTCACCATTACAGGCATGAGCATCTGTTTTTAAGTCCTCTGGTGACTGGGACTCTACAGCCTCTCCAGAAAATTTAGTCCACTCCTCGACTGAGTTTTTTTTACCTAATATATAATAAAATTGTCCCTCACTGCAAGCTAAATTGGCTACATCTTGTTCTATGGATCATGGCTGAGAAGAGCAGATTATTCTGCTTGTCATTTAAAGATTCCCAAAAAACAAGCATTTGCTTTTGAAGCCCCCTGACTAGATGGGCTGGATTCAGCATATCTGGGAAGCCTTACTTAACAGAAGGAACACCTTATGACTGAGCAATCTGAACCAATCATTCTATTTCAAATGAGGCTCGAAAAGCATTTCTAGAACGTGCAGACAAATTGTATATTGGATGGAAACATCACCGTAAGATCTCAAAAGTTTGTAAAATTAATTCATTTTTACAACTTTATGAACTTGGAAAATGTGAGGCTTGAATGGGAAAAGCTCAATATTTGTCTTTACCTCTCCTACTTCTCATTTTATTTAGCCAGAAAAGAACTCAGTGTTTAACAAAAGTATGCTTTCTCTCAAATAATATTTAATTACTACATTTGTTGAATAGAGATTAATAATTAAGCAGCCTGAAATGCAATCACTATTATAGTTTATAGATAACAGAAAAACATTTGAAAGGATCTTAAGTAAACTACAAAAATGTGGTTTAATCTTATGAACAAGTGAAAGTCCATAATCCTGTTTAGGCCATGGTCTGCTGGTAATGCATTCGCAATTAAAGTACTCTGTGATTTATGGAAGTCAGAAAGGAAATTACTCAGAAACATCTACACTGAAGGCTTGTAACTAGCTCCCTTCTCCCAAAGGACAGGACTTTAACCATTGCCACGGCTCAGCTCAGAAGATCTTTGACTTGTTTTGCAAAATGTTTGTTTGACTTCTTCAACTTCGTATGTTAAATGCGCTCGGCTCAGTAAGATAACTGGCACAAGACTTGTAATTACAATATCAATCTTTATAAGACATTTTATAACAAATGGAGGAGTCTATTTTTATTCTATTTTCATATTCCTTGAGGAAAATGTTCAGACTAATTAATTTCCTTTGCCATTGAGAACTCAGTGCAGCAATAAATATAATTATGACCTCTTTTCATTTTTAAAATTTTAGACTATTTCAGTCTGTTCTAGTTATTAAAATATCCATTCAGGATAGTAATGTTAATGGCAAGGATATAAATGAAAAATTTTTCACAGATAGTCAAAATTCTGAAGTTGTTTTAATTTTAAAATATTTCAAGTCTTTTAGCTTATTTTGAAAAAGCAAACGCTTAAAGTTGCCACATTGCAATGGAATATAAAGATTATAGGAAAATTGAGTTCATGAAACCCTAAGCAAAATATTTGTGAGTTTTCTTTTGCCATGTTAATTCACCAGAAAATGCAATAATATAAGGTAAGAAAAAAAGCAGCTTGCAATCATGAGCACAGGTTGGTCTCAACTTGTTGATTCTGCTTTAATCATAAATTTTCTTATAGGAAAGCTGGGAATGAACAACTAATCTGTTGCTATCGAGAAACAAGATGTGGTTCAAGGTTTATGTCAAAGCAAGCCCCTGATTCTATGATATCCACCTGTACTTTTTGTCTCTTTCTTGTAAAAAAATCCCTTGTGGATATACCAGTGGCAGAGCTGATTGACAACACTGCCATCATTAGTCTTGGCCTGAGTGATGGAACTGATTTTATAAGTGAAAGATTAATTAACTGACCTTGGGGGAAAAAAAATACAAACAAAAATGTAGGATTCCATGCCACTTCCTGAGTTAAAGAAATGAGAAGTCATCCTCCACTAAATGTTTTGCTGCTTATCGGTAAGTGCAGATACGCATTTTAAGGACTAAGGTAACTGATGGCAGTGATACAGCTGGGATCTGAAATAATTGAACTTTTAAGCTTCATCAAGACAGTGAACATAAAGGTTCTGCAAATTACTGGCACTTCCAGTCTATTTGATTTTCACAAGGCCATTAAGAATACTGACTGCTAACAAATACCAGAGCCACCTGAAAATCACTAGAAGGTTTTGCTCTGTGGCAAAAACCTACACTGAATGAGATTCTAACTCATCTTCCCTTTCAAAATTTGTAAATGCCCAATGGCTGGCCCTGCTCTGCCACCTGCAGATGATGTTCAGCCAGCACCTGCAGACATAGAGCCAGCGAGGGGCTGCAGAACCCAGCTGCCGTGGGGAAGGGGTTGGGAGGATGGCTCCCTCTGATTATGAAGTGAGGCAACAGATGGTGAGACCACAGCTCTGCAAGGGCAGGCAAAGGGACCCACAGGCAGAATTTTGTCAGCTGCAGCCTCACAGGCCATTGATGTGGCTTATAGGCCATTTCCACGCTGCAGTCAAAAATGATCTCAGGAATATATCAACACGTCCCAAAGGGAAATTGGAGAACCTGAACACATTGTGATTGCAGCCTGGCAGGGGCAGCCCAGGCTATAGATTCCCTGATGGGTTTAAGGTGGGGGGATGGGAGGTAGAGGTAAGAATCTGAAAGAAATGATCCTCCACACACTCCCCATCCCACCCAGCAGCAGCTCCAGAAACCACCTGGATTAGAAGGTGTCTGCTGGTAGAACTGCCACCATCAGTATCACCGTTGCACAGGAAAGTGGCTTATTTGGAGTTTAATTTCCTGCTGGTGTTAAAACCCAACTTACTAGTTTCAGGTGAGTTCTTCAGAAACTGATTCACTCCTTGGTGCCCTTCTCTGATGCCATCTCCTTGTTCTTCATAGATCTTTGCACTGTGGACATCAAAATAAAACCCCAGGGTGGTTTGCACCAAATCTGAGGAGCTATTGATGAATGAATCTATTAGCCTGCTTAGAAGTCTGCTTGCAGCTGTTTATCAACCATGATTTTTGATCCTTTAAAAAGAAATTACCTTCTTTATCATTTGCTTAAAATAATTTATTGGGATTCATTGCTTAGGCAGATTACTTCTATTTAATGTTATGTGGATTCCATGCCCCCTCCTTCTCAAAGAGAAAACATGAACAAAAATTAAAATATGTAACACTGACCTTTTTCTCTTATCATCAGTGTAATACGTTGCTGTAATATTATTGCTGCATTGAAGTATTTTGAAATCTATTTTCATAAGCAAATGGCAGTTGCCTTTAATTAAATTCTTCAAATTTGTTATGAATCCGGTTGAACTAGCATATATTCCATGCTTTTGTCTGAAATCAGCATCCCCCTGACAATCCTGTAATTGCTAGCATCAGTTTAATTATTCCTTTTATGTTTAGTCTTGGCACTATCTTTCTTCCAACAGTCTGGCATTTCCAGAGTCTTGAAATACTCACTGAAAGACAATGCTGTAGATTCTAAAATCTTCCTTGGGCAGCTATTTTAAAACTTACAAATGAAAATAATCTGGATCTAATGCTGATTGTTATTTAAGAACATTTATTATTACTAGACAATAACATTGTATATAACGTATTATTTACCTTTCTTGTTCAGAGTAAAAATATATATTAAACACAGATGACTTCCTATGTATTGTCATTTACTGTTGTAAAAAATGGATCCATAACCTGTTCATTTTATTTTAGTCCCAAAAACTGCTTTGTTCATACTGTCCTTAACACTAACAGCCAGATTTCCTCTTACAGTGTCCGTTTTCTACAGCTTCCAACAGAATAACCCCCAACCAAATCCACGTTATAAATTGGGATTTTTTGCTACACCTGTTACAAGCATAGGTATAGTTACTGCTGCATTCATTGGGAAGTGTTTCGGGTTTTTAAACAAGATTTTCAATCGTGGGATTACTCTTTTTAGGGTTTGAAGTAAACAGTTTTTAATTACCCCTCACATTTTTCTGATTAAATTTTTCCTCCCAGATGATTTGGTTCATAATTGCTTTCAGCTTTGCGAAGCCGATCTTTGCCAGGCACACGGGGCATGCACACGCACGCACACACGCACAGGCACCCACGGCGCAGGCACTAACCCGTGTGTGTGTGAGCACTTCGGAGTGCGTGCGGCTGTGTGTCCGTGTGGGCATCGCACAGCCGTGCACAGATGGTTAGGATTTTATTATGTTTATTCAAAGCAACTACAATCAACTCGCAAACACTTGAGCTGAACCACAAGCATTGGGAAATTCTTCTACTAACTTAGCGTCTAGTACAGGATTGTCCTACACCGTATGCAACACGTTCTGACTTAGACAATCAACATGAACAATATTTTTAAATTCTCAGGACATTCAGTTCTGGCAACATGCAGCCACCAGCCAGCATTTCCCAGACTCCTGAAGTCCCCCAAAAGGAATCCTTCATCCTTCCCGAGGCACTGAAGATTGGTGGTGCTTATTTGATTTGATCATAACAACCAAAACTGAAAATAATTTAGAAATAAATTAACATCACAGTATGAAAAGCAGCATAGAAGAATATAAATGCAAACTGCAGGTCTTTCCAATATTGAATTATAATCACATTAACATTAAATAAGGCAGTCAGAAAATATCGAAGAGGCAGAGATTAAGAGGTTAAAGTAAACAGGTGATTTCATGGGCAGAAGTCAAAAAGCCAACCTGATCAAACCCAACCAAAAGTGATACACTTGTGGTGTCAGAATAACTTCATATTCAAAATTTAAAATAAAAACATCTGTCTTATTCAGATGGGGTAATTTAGCGTTACTGGTATCCGATTTTTCTTTATACAATGAAAGATTTTTATCTGCAATGAACTTGGAAGAGAAGGGTTGAGCTCCTTGGTACAGTTTATTACAGCACTGTCTCTCTAGTCCTACAAAAGGGTACTTCAGCAGCTATGCACAATCTGTTTTGTAACTCAGAGGAGATTCCATTGCCTAAACTGAAGGATTCAGTGTCATTCTAGGCACCGAGCTGTGTCCTACATGGCCTCCACCTGAGTCTGCAGAACAGAGAGTTCCTTGAAGGCCTGAAACCTATCTCTCAGCTCCACTCAGATATCTTGAGCGGTTTGAGGTACCTCAAACGCACCTGGTTGCCCATGTTTAGGCAAAAGGATCCCATCTAACAGCAGCTTCTAAATTTAGGATTTCTTTCTTAGCAGTTTGGCCATCTACTAAGAATTTTCAAGGTAAATGGAAGTTTCACATTTAATGGGGTTTTTTTAATAATTTACTATTCGTGTTTTCTCTCCTTTACTATTGATATGATCATGTATTTTCTACTCTTCATACCAGTGCCATGTATGAATTCATATCTTATCTGTACTGATCTTCATTTTTTCCCTTGTTTCCATGTTTCATATCTTAAGTAAAACTCTAATCTTAGTTTTTCTGATGCAAAAGTTTCCACTGTTCTCAGGGCTTTCCTACCTTCCCTTCTTCTGTCAGCACAGTGCTTCATACCTGGTTTCACTGTGAAATTTCCAAGAACTTCAGTTCTGCAGAAGTTCTCCTGAAAGTCTTCAGTGTCTGACATACAGCCTTTTTTTTCCACCAGAAGCAATCAAATGTTTCACCAAAATGCAAGAGCCTTGCAAAGATTGGAAGAGGGTTGGACAAGATATTCAACTCTCCATCCCATGTGAGGGCAGACATTTTCCACATTGGCTGCACTGAGACCTGGCAACCAGGGAGTACCTTCGGGAAGGTCTCTGGGGTTGGACCCTCTTCCTGCTTGTCCTCAGACAGTAAGCACACAAGCCCTTTTCCCAGAACTATGGAGAATGCTGCCTGATCCTGATGCTTCCAATTTGGCAAAGATAATGTCTTATAAAGATCTTATCTGGTTGCCTGGTCTCCTTTCTTGAATACTAAATACAATGAGCAGATATTATTAATATTATTATTATAATTATTATGGCTCAAAAATATATCAAAACCTCTTTAATGACTTAGTAGGATATTTCCAAAATACTTTTCAACCCATGATTAATCTCTGCAGTATAACTAGTACTGGTCCTCCCAAAACAGAAATTTGTGCATTTTGCAGAGACAAGAAATTTTGAAATAAAATGTTTGTTTGAAGGACACCTATCTCCATGGGTGTTATTTAAAGGACTGTACCTGCACAGATGTTAGTTTGCTCAGAGACACATGTAGCCATGTTAATCATACATTTCCAGCATAATCTTCTTGGTGACGGGCAAGGTAAAAATTAGTAATTTTATTTAAATGTGCTGTCTTGGGATTACTCAATAGTCATCAGGAAAAGATGAAGGAGTCTCCAGGGAGGTTTCATTCCACTTATTTCAGGATCGGATTCAACACATTTTGATGTGTCTATTTCCCTACACGAAGCATGTGACTGTACATGTCAGACACTCAGCATTCAGGGCTGAACTTAACTTTTCAATATCCCGCTTTAAAGTGAGAAATCCTTTTTTCTATATATCATTATTAATGACCATTAAAAACATATATCTAGCCTCTGCTTTTGTTAAGAGCTTGATTTACAACAGCCCTTAGGACATTATCTGCAGATTATGCTGACAGATTAATTACACTGTGTTAGCTAAATTTATGGCACATCATATCACATCTCCAACATTACATGTATGAATAAAGAACAGTTAGTATGCCTTAAACTTTTATTTGAACACAGTTTTAATTTGGGCTCTTCTGATGCTCTGATGTTTAAAAAACCAGGATGTACATACCATAATGATTGTGTAGCAGCTCACGTAGTGGTTAAAATTAATGTTCTCGTTAACTGTGTCAAAGAGCAAGCTATTATATAGAAGCATGCAAATGCTATGGTGACAGGCACAGTATGTGACCTCAAACAAACGTGTTGGTGGGTCAGTGTACACACCAATGTCTTGAACCAGTGCAGAAGTTCTGGGAGTGGCTGACACACAAGTACAGCAGTAATAGAGAAGGGACACTCAGCTAACATCTCCACAGGGGCCTACTGCACAATTCTTGAAAGCTAAACTGTCTGAAGGCTCCCAGTCTCTGAAGCTGAGCTTTATCAGGACACAAAACATGAATTTGTGTTTGAGAAATGCTTGATACCTTTTGGCCCTGATGTTGAATGAGGCTCCTATGAGCTACTCTGCTATTATCATCCTCATCATCCTCAGTCATGCTGCTGGGTCTTGACCACACATCCCACAATACACTTGAACATCCATATGGACTCTGTGAAAGGATTTAGACATGGCCTTGACATCCACGAACATTACTCCCCCTGAAATCCCTGGGAGTTGTGTGTACATCTGAGGGCAGAGTTCGGACCATAAAGTTTAAGTACAAGCATCTGGGCACAATTTTCTCCAGTGAGCAGGAGTCCAAGTTTCTGTAACATCTGCTGTGGGAACTATAAGTACTTTATATTAATGTTGTAAACTGTGTTAGCTATAATCACCTTTTTTAATGGGAAAAAATGCAGTCATCTCCACCTGGTGATTCCAGTGGTGGAGACACCTGTCTGCTAGGAATTGGATTGAGGCCATCAACACATTTCACACAAGCAGTTGAAGGGCTATGAGATGATAATGGCCTGAGGTTATAATTTGCAAGTGACCCATGGATGCTGGGCTTTTTCCAGCAGACATCATTGTCAGATAAGCGCTTGTTTCTCTGTAGGGACTCAGCTAGTTCTATCACTTCATATTTTTTCAAACTGTTTGGCTAAGAGATAACAAATGCAAGCGAACATAGGAAAGGAAAGAAACCTTTAGCTGTGCTGTGTGTACAGAAATCAGAACTATGCGGTAGAATCTGTTCTTATTCTTTTAATTGGCTTCCTACTTATGTATGTAAATATATAGCAAGTAATGGTTTAATGTTTCCCAGTGCCATTAGTAGTACTCTTAGCTGTTTCTGGTTTCTTGATGTTTGTTGTCAATCTCATTATATCTCATTATGTATGTGATCTTGATTACGGAGAAGTACTTGACTACACTTTATACTTAAAGCTAATTTTCCTCATCTATCTAATTAAGGGAATTGTGAAAAGAAGCAGAGTCACACAGCCCACAGCCAGGTGTATGTTGCCTTCCATAGGTTGTTATTGATATGTGAATCAGTCAGATTAAAAGAACCTGGAATAAATCTTTTTTACTGCAGTTGTAGAATGTCATTATAAGAAAAGAGAAGCTGCAGTTGAACTCTAGATGGAGTTCTAAAGAGTTACGTATGTACCCAGATACATTTTAACTAAAAATAAATCCTACAAGAATCTCTTTGTTGGAGGAGGAATGTTTTACCGCTCCTGCTCCTATGCTAAATTTAGTTTCAAAACTGTCCAAAGGGCAATATTTCCAGCTGCATTTTTTAATGATTTCTTACTGCCTGTAAGAAATGAGTTGAAGCAAAAGTAAAATTTAGTGGCAAACTTTTCCTGTAGTTTCCCACTTTTTCTGTGAAACTCTGTTTACAACCACCGTACCATTCCCTAGGAAAAGGAAGAATATATTTTGGAAAACTGAAAGTGATTCAGTCTATTGGAGTACAAAAGTAAACCGGGCCCTAAATCCTCAGTACCAGCCTGTACCCTGGCCTGATGTCAGCATCGAGGGGTTTCTCAACTTACAAAGATTGCTGTATGGATCTATACATGTGCTATACATATAGACAGAATCTGTAAGGTGGAAGAATGAATTGTAAGATGGAAGAATGGATCGATATCTCAGAATCCTATGAAAACACCACATGGAAATCTTTTTACCATCAGTAAAGTAGAAACCAACGAGTAACTTCCTTCTCCCCAAAATGAACCCTATTATGCTCTAATGTTAAACTCAACCTCCCACAGAAGGATGGTGTGCAAGGGTGCGCCACATCCATGAAATCTCAGGGAGAATCTCCTCTGCAGCTGTAACCCTCAGGTGGCAGTACCTAGATGCAGTTTTGCCTTCTTGGATGAACATGAATTAATTCTTGGAGATTTTAAACCATGCACCATGTGTTTGCTAACTTGTAATGCCAAGTAGCAGAAGTATTGCTAATACTTGCCTCCGAGTCAAGGGTTGGTAGGCAAGATATCAATATAGCTGGGAAAGGTTGGTTTGCTAAAGCCAACTTAAAGCCAATATGGGAGTATAATTTTCCTCTGCTTGTGATTTTATTCCCACTGATTCCAGCTCCAAGCATTGAGATGGACTGAGGAATGCATATTTTTACTGGATAAGCAGGTAGGGGACTCACAGACAAAAAAATTCCACCAAATTTTATTTTTACCATACTTAAATTGTTGCTAAGGATTAGGTTTTCTTCCATGCAAAATAAAAGGAACTTGAATAAATCGAAATTCTCCAGCTTAAACTGCATGTTATTAACACTGGCTAAGAAAAGTTCTTATTTTCTGGCATCTCCAAGCAGTATGCCTTCAAAAGGAAAATTTAATAACTTGCTTCTTACCACAAGAATGGACCGTAAGCAGAATTACCCATCAACAGCTTTAAACTCTTCAGTTGTTTGGATGTGAATAGCCTTCAAGAACCTTTCTGGATTCACCAACGTTGTGGGAACCTTCCACTTACACTTGGCTTGGGAAGTGTGAATTCTTATTTTGCAAAGAGCCTGGGGATCTTGCCAAGGGTAATATTCTGGGATCCATATGTGCTAAGTGATCGGCAGTTCTGGAACACAGCAGCAGGCAGTCAAGTTGGGGAAGCCTCTGAGAGACACTTCAGCCAAGGAAAGGAATTTAGATTTTTTCAAGAATAAAGCAGAGAAATGGCCAAGAAAAGATCATTCGAAATTTGGAAAAATTTAGGACAAGATCTTTAGTCCAGGCTATGTGCATCACAAGCATTTTTTTGTGTTGCTGTAAATGACAAGCACTTTCCTTCACATTTACTGTGTAAAATGAAGTGTCACTGTACTCAGGATTGTGACCTCTGAGACCACAATAGAACACATGTTTTACTAAAACTTTTCTACATCCATTGATTGACTATATGTGGGCTGGTGCATGAATCCTGAGAGTGATAAAGCACAAAATATACACAGATGGTGTTTGTTCATTCATTACATATCAAGGATGCAAATCATTGTTTTGTACTTTCTAATGTTACACCAGAATCTGACTAGCGCTAAAAAACACAAGCAACCCCTTATCTTTTTGCTTTCATATTTGCCTAACAAAGCCCTAGGTCTTATATATAACTCAAGGGCTTATAAGTAGGAGAAATTAATCCAGCCAGTCTGCCATATTTATAATAGTTCTGATGAATATCCTCAGAACAGGATTTAAATGATTCCACCACATTTACAAATGAGGTGGAACGAGGTGTCCCACGCTTCAAGAGAGACATTGAGGTACTGGGGCAACAAAGCTGGTGGAGGGTCTAGAAAGTAAATCATGTCAGGTGTGGCTGAGGAAGTTGGGGGTGTTTTGCCTGGAGGAAAGAAGACTCGGGGGACCTTACTGCTCTCCACAACCACCTGAAAATCGGGTGTATCAAGGTAGGCTTTTGCCTCTTCTCCCAGGCAACTGGTGACAGGATGAGAAGAAATGGCCTCAAGCTGTGCCAGGGGAGGTGCAGATTGGACATCAAGGGTCGTTATGCCTTGGAATGGGCTGTCCAGGGAGGTAGTGAAGCCATCATCCCTGGAAGTGTTCAAGAAACAACTGGATGTGGCACTTAGGGCTGTGGTTTAGTTGATATGGTGTTGTTCAGTCAAAGCTTGGACTCGATGATCCTGGAGATATTTTCCAATTTTAATGATTCTATCATTCTATCATCCTATGCATAGGAGTTAATTTGGTCACACATAATAATATGAAGATTGTTTTCAATGACAATTGATAACAATATCCACTCTAGAGACCACTGCTTTTCTGGCTTCCAGGGAAGGTGAATTGTTCTTTGAAAAATGCTAACAAACATTGACACTGTCTCTGGGATCATTACATGAAATTATTTTATCATGCCATGAAATTATTTTGATCTCTCTTAGTTATAGTACATACTCTTCAGTTGTACCATATTGTTGAACCACTTTGTAACTTCATAAATTTTCAGGTAAGTAAAATTGGTATTAAACATTAAATATTATATATTTAGACTACCTAAAAACAAACTGGACAGATCATTCTGGACTTTGACACTCTTTCAATATATGCTTGATTGTTCAGTGCTAAGAAAAAAACCCACTTAGCGTTGAAATTTCAGTTTGTTTGATCTGTGGTGACTGTGTAGAATGAAAAGCAAAAATCTCAGTGGTTTCTCATTGATTGCAGCTTTCTTAACAACTGGTGTACTTTGCATAATATACAATGGCATTGACTTAGCAAGGTTTGACATACATAATTCCATTAAAATGTAGGGCTTCATCGAAAAAAAACATGTCTCTTCTTGGTTAACTTCTTCTCCAGAAGTGAAGAATGCTTTTAGTATGGAAACAGTGGGTGGTTTTCAGGAGAAGTTGATGTAAACAGAGCCACAAGAGGAAGGGCCGGCAAGCAGATGGTCTTCTTCTGACTTCTCATTTTAGAGCTACTGTAGCAGGTGTTGAAAATGCCTTCCATTCTCCTGATGTAATAATGAGGGGAAAACAGACCTTTAGGAAAACCACAGAAAAGAGTAATGACTGCATATTCTGTCATGTATCAGTGGGAAATGTTCAAAAATGCAATTCCTTTCATGGAACTGATTAATATTTCAAACAAATGTGTGCTGCACAAAGGAGATGTGACTATTCACAGTGGCTATAAATTACTGCAAATTACTCCAGAGAAAGGTCTGGGAAATGAACATCACTTTTCATAAGGGCCAGGATGTTGGCATGAAAATAGTTTGTGTTTACATTCTAGCATTTTCATAACATCGGCTCAAGCCTTTTCAGAGTAAGTGTTCTTCCGATTTTGTGGGATTGCAGCCTCTTGTGTTTTCCTTTCCCTGCCACTCATCACAAACTAAATGCATTTACAAACACACTCAAAGCTGGGCAAACACAAACACACGTTGCATCCAGTTGTTAGAGAGCATGTAGAATTATCTGTCATAAAACAGCTATGAATATTAGAAATTTTTAAATTAATTTCATTTTTTTCCTTTCTTCTGTTTTTAAATTTACTTTGGAAAAGTGGAAGAATGCAAAGAGTTTGAGGAAAGAGAGAATATATTCACAGCCAAAATCCAAAGAGTTCTCCCTTACTAAATTTTTCAAGTCTGAAAACCAAATGAGATTCTAAATTTTTCCTCTTTCTTCAGAAAAAACACTACTTTTATGATCATCACTCCCCTTTCTGAGATCAAACATATGCTCATGAGGTCAGCTGGCTGGAGAGAAGACAGAGATCCTTCATTTTATTGACTCCATAAATAGTCAAATAAGAATGGTTGTGCTCAAGTTTCAGGAACATCTAGTTCACACCAGACAAGCTCAGTGTATTAACATTATAAATCACATCCTTTGGTATTTTTTATCACAGTATTTCTATGGTTAATCTTGTGATTTGAGTGTCTGTCTTTACAACACTGAATATCCGAAAAGGAAGGGTGCTGTTCATCGAACAGTCTAAATGACTGACACCAATTTTATTGGCATTTAAACTGATTACAAGTTGATTAGCATTCTGCACTTATTCTGATTGCTGGATTTCACATACTTGGGCTTATCAGATTTTCAGAAATAATCTCGGGTTTTATAAGGCTGTGGTTTTGCATATCCAATTTGAAGAACTCATTTTCTGTTTTGCGGATATGCTGATGTATTTTCTGGTTTTGTTAACTGCAGTTGGGTTACAGATGACTGAGCCAAAATAACAAGCTCTAATGTTTAAAAAAAATATTAGATTTATTAGAATTTAAATTAAGTGAATCTGAGGCAATAAAAATTAGTAGTCACATCAAAAATCTTTCAGAAATGAGCCCCATAGTTCTCTGAAACTAGTACTTTATTTTTCTCTGCAGGGAAAAGAATAGAGCTACAAACTCAAAATAAGAGATCATTGAAATTGTCTTTTCTTAGTATGAATCATTAGAATTTTACATAGAAAGAGTAGAATTACACAAATGTAGATACACCTGATGTAAATAAAGGGGGTAAAAGTCTAAATAAGTAACAAAATGTGTGCCTTTCTGCACTTAGAAACCTCAAGTACTAATAGTCTGTTAAGGAGAAGAAGATAAGCTTCCCTTAGATTTATCTCCTGGATATAATCATAGATTCATAGCATAATTTAGGTTGGAAAGAACCTCTGTATATCTCTAATCCAACCCTCTCCTCAGAGCAAGGTCAGCTTAGATCAGGTTGCTCAGGTTCTTGTCCAGTCAAGCTTTGAGTTAACTCCAAGGATGGAAGTGCCAGAGATTTTCTGGATAATTTGTTCCAGTTTTTGGCCACCCTCATGGTGAAAAACTGTTTCCTAAGATGTAGTTGGAATTTCCTGTGGTTTTCACATCAGAATTTAATCACTGAGCATCTCTAAGAAGAGTCTGGCCCTGCCTTCTCCATACCATCCCATTAGGTGGCTGTAGGCAGCAGAAAGACCCCAATTCCTCTTCACTGGACTTGCTCTAGTATGTCTCTGTCTTTCTTGGCTGGGGAGCCCAGAACTGGTTGCAGTACCCTGGATGTGGTGACACAAATCACAGATAGAAGGAAATAATCACTGTGTTTATAGACATTCTGCCTTTTCCTTTTCAGCAAGACTGTTTCGAGAATAAAAAAAAAAATTACAAAAAACTGGCTTTTGGTAAAGCATTGACTAATAAAATCAGATGAGGAATGAACATGAAGGTAGGGTAAAACTGTCTGTGGAAGTGGTGTCTAACTCAGAACTGTGTGAACAACTTGGCAATACGGGTGACTGCACGTCCTGGATCTGCTTGCTCTGCTGATGCAGCCAAAGAATGCTGTGGAGCATCTCAAGAATCCTTTTCCCTGCTTTCCGCAGGTGTTTAAATCCAGAAACACTCAGTAACGGAGTCTAATTAATCTAAGTCATTAAGGCCTCAGAATAAAATTCATAATTAGTGTCCAACAAATAAGCAAATTTTGTCCTTCTGCCAGGATGAGTAAATAAATAAATCAATAAATGAACCAGACAGAATGTTCCAAAGATCTACAAATCAGGATTTTATTGGCCAAGGCAGAAAAATGTGTTTGAGTGAGGCAGAGTGTATTAGTAACAGTCCTTATCTTCCATCAG
Organism: Mohoua ochrocephala; assembly: GCA_013398855.1. NCBI lineage: Eukaryota > Metazoa > Chordata > Aves > Passeriformes > Acanthizidae > Mohoua > Mohoua ochrocephala. The sequence continues at coordinate 219,005 of VZTA01022879.1, read as the reverse complement.
AGAACAGCTAGCTGGAGTGTCTCTGAAGGAAATTGGCGCAGCTATGTGATGGCCAAAGTGCAAAACATCTCCAGCTTTACAGGGGGGAAAGGAGCATCTTTCACTCCGCTCCAGACCTAACCAGCAATCTGTGAAGCTGCATCACCTACTTCCTGTGCAATGCATCACTTGCCATAAGAACAGATGTACTCGGTCAGATCAAAAGTCCATCTAATCCAAAATCTTTCCTCTGACAGTGGTCAGTTACAAAAATGTTAGCAAATACGTATGGGCAAAAACCAAAAGCAGGGATATGAATAGCCATGAACTTTGAAATCAAAATCCTCAGTTGGGTCAGCAATTATTCGGAGTTTCTATTCCTAGAACAGGTCCCATCAAATCCCTCCCACCATCACAAACTGTCTGACAGCACTGTATTCAGTGTGTGCTGGTGAGTGTGAGTGGAAAGACACAGGAAGTGAAGAGACAAATTCCACAGCTTGACCTCCATGCTTTGTAATAAACATTGTTTTTAAATCATTGTGGAATTAGCCCAAGAGAGTTGAATCGTTCTGCTGCTTGCTTCAGTAATCTATTAAAGACATATACATACTTGCATAGTCTCTCACTCTGTCTTTTCAGCTGGATAAATGTTGATAACATGGCACATAGTCCTAATTTTAAAAAAGCTCCATACCTCAAGGATATGTGTTCATAGGATTATTGGACTTCTTCATGACCTAATACAAACTCTTCTGCCACAAGATGAACTCGATGTGAAGGCCAGATTTTAACTGGAAACACCCTTGGGGTTTTTTGCCTCAGAATGCCACACATCGTGTGTGGGAATACTCATGTCCAGGATAGCCTTGCAGGGATTACTGAAATATGAATGCTGTTGCTACAGCACTGCACCTGAAAATACTCTGATCACTTACATAGCTGTGGATTAGGTTGATTAAAGATACGAGTAGGCATCCATCCTCTGGCTAACTGGAGTATGTGGAGGAAACAGGATGCCAGAGGTACATAGGATATTCCAAACTGGTGGTTCTGGTGCTGTTATTTACATTATAACCATCACTGCAGAGTTTCACTTTCAAAGATCACACCCATAAATCAAATCCAAGTGTACTCAATTTGTTCCCCCCAACAGTAATGAATGTCAGTCTTAACTCCAAGCACGAATTGTCTCCTCAGAATAAATCAACAAAATTCTCCTATTTCAAACTCAGTTATGACTACAATGTTTTGCACCTGCAGCAATAAAGGGAATGACATTTTTCTGAGAGAAAGCAGCTCCCACTATAGCAAAGCAAGGGAAAGTCTGTTCCTATGAGTAGATGAGGGTAGGCAGGCATGGGCAGGGACAGGTCTCTGCTTAGCCTTACCCCAAAATGGCCCGCACAGGTTGGCCACGGAATCAATAAGACGATGTAGGCATGCATTTTCCACAAAAAAACAGGCAACACCTCTTCCTTCTGAGCAGGAGTGAGGTTTCAGTCCCCTAACTGCCACGTATACCCGTACCTGTGTGTCGGTGTGCACATCTGTAAGGATGGCATCTGTTTGTGGTCCAGAAGATGCCTTAGCACTGAAGTTTCAATTCACTGCTCATCAAAAGACACCTTCCAACAGCTTTCCCTTGTGCTATTTCCATTCTCCTGCAGTTTTCAGGCCTCCGAGACTGACAACCAGACACCGGAAAGTGTTTCAGCAAAATGTTTACTAATGCAAAAAACTTAGCAGGAAGCCTTGAATTTTTATGTAATACCCATGAACTCAAATCAATGAAAATTTCAGTTCCTCTATAAATGTTTCAGCCAGCTCTGAGCAATCCGTAGCTGACACTTCCTTTACTCCAGGAAGCTCCAAGCAGCAACAAAGGTTTCAGTCCAAGCCATTACGTTAATAGAGCAACAACAGACCCTGTGCCATGTGTCTGACTTCTGAAGGGCCGCTCGCTGTCCACCTGGCACCGCACTTCGCACTGATGCTGCTCATGCTGCAGAGACAGAAAACTCAGCAGTCACCGGGGTAAACGTCAGAGCTGAAAGGCAAAGGAGAGGGACCTCGGCTCCAAAGGTCTCACCAAAGCACTGATGGGGCTGTTTGAGTCTCTACTATAGTTCACTTCCCCTCCATGTTTTTGAATCTTCTGTAGAATTTTCAGCCCTGTCCTTAACCACTCCATAAAAACAGTGGGGGATCGACTCGGCTTAACTTACATGAAGGGAACAGGGCTAGCTTTCCAAACTGGCAGTGTCTCTCCTTCGCTTGCTGCAGCCAAGCGTGCTGCCAGCAGGCCCCAGGTGTGCGCCACATGAGCAGGTGAAGAAAATAAAAAATGTTTATATGCATTGCGATGACAGTTCTGAGTCCATGTAAAGCAAAATACATGACAAGGAGTGTGGTTATCCCAAGACACCAACATTCCTCATGTGCGCAAACAGGCAGGAATCCAAAGGCACTATGCCTTCATCTTGGAAATATTCACTGGACTGTTCCTCTTTAACATGGGTTTCTATTTTATTTTTTAAAAATTGATTTGTTCTCTCTGCTACACTTTTTTTTTCCTTAAATACATTTTCCTCAAAATAGGCAGCAAGGAACTGCTTTACAAGACAGAATCTCATACTGCATTTACACGACTGCAGATCAGAATCAACCACAGACAAGTCCTTTCAAAAACAGTAATTAAACCACCCTTTGAAACCAAAGTTTAAATTGGAATTGTCCCTGTGACAAAACCCTCCATGCTTACAGAGCTCAAACAAGAAAGATCTAACACGCAGCTTCTTTTGAGACAGTGCGTGGCACTCATGACCGATTCATAGGAAGTGTCCCAAGCTGACAGTCTGTTGATAAAAAGCTTATGTACAATCAAAGCCAAGTGAACCTTATGATAAAAAAGAACCTTCTTGCTCTGTGTTCCAGTGAGATGAGGCAAGCATTGTTTTTTCTTTAAAGAACTGTTCTGCTTATATTTGTTGTGTATCTTGAACAAAATCTCTTCTCTTGGAAAAATGAGAATTTATCTCATATTAATGCCAACATCTATCCATTAATGTACATTCTATCACATCAAAAAGAATCCTCTTAGAAGTATATAGTAGATAGTGCAGAAATGCCACAATGAGCAGACCACCAGAGTCTCTTTGGAACTTTTATGATTCCATGAACAGTGGGACAAAAAATGATAAAAATGCTTTATATGTGGCATGAGGAGATGAAGTCTCAGATATTAAACCTCAAGAAATTTTATATACCCAACTATTTCAGTTTGGTACATGCTGAAAGTTTCTGTTAAGGTTAAGAAAAGGATAAAAAAATCACAAATACATTATCCAACTAATTCAGATGCTAAAATGGAATTTTGGAGTTGAATTTGTTGTTACGTATAGAAGAATCTTTAGTTTTTAAAATCTTAAATTATACTCTGAGATTTAAAAAAGCAGTCACACACCTGCTTGATTCAATGCCTGTTTCCAGCACACTTGTTGGCACAGAGGTGGGTGGGTGAAAGCAAAAAGGAGCTTGAAAGAGCATTCGTACGTATATGCTTTTATCTAAGCAGGGACATAAATTTCAGCCACAAGAATGGGAACATGCCTGGTTTAAGTTGAACAACAGAAAACAAAATGGGCCTCTTGAGATTTTATTACCATCTTCTTTTTTTAAAAAAGACTATCTTTTAAATTGTAATCTACAAAGTAAATGGACTATATATATCTAGAGCTGCATCTGTTTCAGAAACATGAAACAGCCCTGCAGTTCAGGTTGGGAGGTAGAGAACGGGTGGCTTCCAACCAAATGAGTTACTAGCTACATTTTGTTTCCTGAACGTGCACTGGCTGCTCTGCTCTGTGGATTGTTACCAGTTCAGCATTTCTTAAATATTTCCCATTACCCTTTATTTGATATTTTATGCTTCCCCTCATAAACCCTTGAAACAGATTAATTGTGCCTGTGATGTTTGTTTGTAAGTACAGCTGCTCTTCCTTCCAGTTTGTTTTATAATTGCAATGTCTCAAAGATATCCTCATAAAACTGACGGGTGGATCTGCAAACAAGCAGAGTTTTATCAGAAAGGAAATCCAGATTAAAGTTATTGGAGAAAACATTTGAGTAATGCTCAATGTTACCAAATAAAATCACAAAAGGAAATTTTAAAAAAATCCGTCGCTTCTTCTACATGTTTATTATAAGTATATAAATACTGCTAATCCTGTCGTTTATGTTGTTCGGTACGTACAAATATACAATTCTGGTACAGTAGGATGTCTTAGAACAAATAATAAATCCAAACTCAATAGTCTAAGATGTAAGACTAATTGGTTCAGGGGCTGTCATGCTGTACCTCCAACAAGTGCTATATTTCAGGATTCTTTTGTTTATTAGTTGGAAAGGATGGGTGAAGTTTCAGACCAAAGCAATTGCTAACTATAAAACCAGATCAAATAAAGGCTTCAGTTTGAAAGAGCATCTTTAAAGTCCATTTGTGAGATACACTGTTCGGCTGTTAAATGTCTTGTAAGTTTTCCAAGAACTTTGTTGAGCTTTCTTCATAAAATCTATATTATTTTCATTGAAGATTAATGATAGGCTTATTAAAAAATAAAAAACTTGGAGAGGCTTTCTGTGATTATGAGCAAGGGTCATCACACTACATTACTTTGGAATGTTTTTATAAGCTTTGTCAGTAGAAGTACACTTTAAAAAAATCTATAGACCAACTTTTTCAAGTCTGTTTTTCATTTTTAAAGGATAATTTTTTTTTCTCTTTCATTTACGAGTACATGAACAATACCAAACAAATACCAAAATACCCCTTTCAGTTCCATCCGTGCAGTATCATTGAATCTCATTTCGTTGTCACTTGTAACTGAGCAACCATGGTCAAACCAGCAGCGCAAGGCACGTACAAGAGAGGAGGACTGTGCCTGGGGACTGGCACAGGTCTGCACATTGCGAGTGAAGGCAGAACAGGTACAGAGGGAAAACAGTCCCTGGTCCTCCATTTTGTCTTACCCAAAGCAGGATAAAGGGTGTAGAGTTCCATATGGCTGCCAGAGAGGATTTGTGTTTCAGAATGGAAAACCTGCATAAAACAAAAAAGGAACACTTTGGGGCTACTGCAGCCTGTAAAGTTTGTCCTGGGAAGCAACTGATGTGAACCAGGGAATGCATAGATCTGCCTGCCCCTCACCAGACCATCAGGGTGCAGAACTTTCTGCTTTCTTGTCCTGCAGAATAAGAAGTGGTATCCACTACTGTCATGTGGCAGAGCCAAAACAAACAAATAGAAGTGTCCAGGATGAGTGGCTGGTTGGCCTGACTTCTCCTTGTCCCTGCCTCTCTGATGGAGAGCATTGCTCTGCCTTTTACTGTTGAATCTGTCAGTTTATATGGACTCATGAATCTGAAAGTGATTTAGGTAAAAGTATAAGCCAAATTTTTCACAATGCCCAATCTGAGATACTCCAAAAGCAGCTGAAAGCCAAGAAAGTCAGCTCCTCTAAGATGTAGGGACCTGGGCTCATCCCATACTAGGGCAGCACCATCATGGACAGGATTGGTTTTGTCTTTGCCTCTCCATCAGTACAGACGGATCTGCAGAATGCGGTTCAGGTCCTACAGAGTAATTATATGCTGGAGGATACTGAATTACTCCTGGTGGTGCCTATTTCTCTAATAATTAGAGAGAACAAACTGTGGCTTTGATCCTAATTCAGGCATCTTAATTGAATTACCTGAATCCAAGCCTCTGTGTTTAAACATTTTTCTTCAAACTTATGTAACTTAAGTAACCACCTGTATTGGTATGCACATTTTTAAACAACTTTCTAAAGTGCAGAGTCATCAGTCACTGCTAGAGAGCACAACATTTGACAGAGAGAAAGAATATAATTTAAAATACAGACTTCTATCACTTTTACCTGAAGGTAAATTAGGACTGAAACGGTAGACGTACACTGGATCATTTTGGGAAATTCCTATAAACAATGGTGTCAGGATACCACCTTCTGTTGCTAAGGATCTGAACTTGAAATCAAAGAATAAGCTTAAACAACCTGGAAAAAACAAAGGGTTTTTTGAAACCTTTTTCAAAAAAAAAGAAAAAAAATGCAGCAATGTTGGAATTTGTTCCCTTCCTGAGAAAACTCATCAAGATGTCACTGCAGTCTTTCTCAGTTTGCCAGTATTAAGGAGAGAAAAGGTGTTAAATATCATAGAATCATAAAATATCCTGAGTTGGAAGAGACCCACAAGGATCATTAAAGTCCAGCTCCTAGCCATTCCCAGGATAATCCCAAGAATCACACTGTGTGTATATATATTTGAAAGAGGAAAACTGCAGATGTAAACTGTGGTTCTATAAAATCTGTATTATTTTAGAGGATGCAAAACATTTTTTAGCTTAATAATTAACAAATAATGTATCTATTAAATCAAAATTCCTAAATATACTCCCCCAATGTTATGCCCAGCCTTATTCACGGATCCTCTCCTCCTTTGTGACAAATTGTCTGTGCTTCTCATCCTTTACCTTTCCCTACCCATCTTGCCTTTCTTCCTCCCCACATTCCACTCTCTTCCCCAAGCCAGGCCATTTAGATGAGTGCTCCTCACTCTTCCTCTCCTCCAAACCAACCACTCTGTGAAGCTCAGCTCCACCTGGCCCAGGAGCCTGCATGCCCCTTCACTGGCCCATGGAAAATTCACAGTGAAAGGTGGAAATAAAATCATCTCCATTTTACAACTGGTTCTTCAGTCTCTTCCTACTGTTTCATAACTGTTAAGTACTTCACAGCAAAGACAAAATTTTAGAAGTTTAAAATGCCCAGTATCTGCCTGGTTTTTACATGAAATCAGTAACATTCTGTTTCTTCACACCAAGGAAATTCCTTGGAATTTTTGAATTCATTAGGTACAGCATTTATACAACAGCATATGAGCATTGCAAGCATGAAAATTATATCTGCTAGAGCAGCAACACCCTGTGAATCTTGAACTTAAATTCACATACAATTATTTTTCATACCAGGACTAGAGATAAGGATCAAATTTGTTGCCTTTTATGAAGCATGGCTCAAGCAATTGACAAATCTTATTCAAAAACATCTAAATGCACAGGAATCAAAAATGCCACAATTTTCACTTCAAAGAGGAAGACAAAACCTCTCAGATAGGGTCACACAGCTTTCCTTACACTACTGAATTAAAGACTGCCTGACCATATGCCTATGACCAGAGCAGGATTGTTTGAACCATTAGGCGGTCCCTGGTATAGTTTTGGCCTGGGCCAGCTAATATTCTCCAAAACTGTTCCCAAGCACATTTTGGGCATTAACATGTGTCTGTCAGTAACTTTACTGCCTGTCAGTAACTTTACTGTGATGTTCTGTGCTGGACAGCAAGACTGTTGAAGAGTGTGGGTGTGAGCTCTGTCATGCAGCTGGTCCTGGTGATAGGAAATGGGCACCAGCAGCCTTTGGTTTCCCAGTTAAAGGCAGGGCCACCAGGGATAGACACAGGATTTGATCAAATGCAGCCCTCTATCCATCTGAAATATGCCACTACGTTCACTTTCAAGCACTAAATCTACACTGCTGACCAAAACCTCAGAGTTCTGTTGCTTCCCAAACTCAAAACACCAAACAGAAACAGAGATAAACCTCACCCTTCAGCGAGTCTTCTGATTACCCATCAATAAGTATGCCACAGAGCTCTCCATCAGCATGGCTGTTGCTATGCCAGTTCACAGTGACGTCTCCTCACACTTACATGCCAGCATCCCATGATGTTCGATCTGCAGGAGTTTCTTCTGTCTCCATCACTGCTGGGTTAAGACAAAACTTGTGACAGCTTCGTGGAGTAGGTAACTGTACAGTTCTCTGCAAGACGTGCTGGGGTCCCACACCTCAGCTGCCACCTTCACGGTCTTCCCTGATTCCTGCAAAAGTGCCACTAGGCTGTGGTGACCGTGCCAATTTAGTCATTATGGTGGTGGACTCTGAAGCTGGAAGGCACCAACCTGTGACTAACCCTAGACACAGGGCAGCAATCATTTTGAGTTACTACCAACCCAAGCCAGATTTGAACTGCTGACCAAGAAGTGAAAGGCTTTGTATCCTATTACCAATATCCTAAATCACCCAGCCTCCCCTGCAACTACATTTTTTGGATTATTATGTAGGAACAATAATAGAATACCCCATAAACAGGTTCCTTAGATATTCAAACATGTCAGGTTGTACTTTCTACATTTTCAGATAATTGTGGAGTAAATATTTGTTAAATGAAGTATTTTACATCTGTCTTGGACCAAAGCGATCTTTCTGTCAGTAATACCACAGAACACTTGTAAAAGTATGCCGGCCATTACAGAGCTATGCACTCTTGGCAAATACAGTCTTTGAACTCATGTTACTGTGCTGCCAATAAAAAACATGTTCTTTTTTATCAACTGGATGTCTTTCAATTATACAATCATTGTCTGACAGAAAAGCAGTTGAAATAGATTTTAAAAAATCCTTTTTTTTTAATTTCACACCAGTTGGCAAAAGGTTAATGTTTGTTTGCCTAACTCTCAAAGAGACATTTGGTGTAGTTCAACAGTACAGAGAAAATACTGTGTAAAGATCAAAAGGAAAAAAAGCATGCACACTTTCCTATGAAAGACAGCACATGGTCCTTGCAGAAGGAAATGCTGTATTTCTTTCCCATACATCAGAGCTAGTCCTTCACCTCATCATGGTGTTCATCTGCAGTCAAAGCAAATTGTGCTGGAGCTGGAGGCCTGGGCTGACCAATGTTTTCATAACCCTTTTTAATCCTATAGGACACCGAAAGCAACTGGTTACCAAAAGTAACCCTGGTGTGCTATAACAAAATAGGTGCTTCAGTCTAGACAGCCATTACACAGACATTCATATATGCAGCCTGATTCAGACTACACCTAAAATTGCTAAATTATCTTTCCTATCACTGCAACCACTGAAAGGCAGTGAAATTACTTTTCATGTATATAATAGCACTCAAAAGCCCCACCACCACATAGTCAGAACTGCACGTGACAGCATGGATGCACTTTGTGATCCATCAGGCTGCCACACTTTATCCATTCCAGCACAACCTCCCACATACCCAATATGTGCATGAACTTTACTTCATCCATAGGTTTACGACGAACAAAATACATTTTCAATACTAAAGATGTGCCAAGGTGTCCCCATCTCTGAAACACAAGCAACTCCATCTTTTTCCACAAGCAATGCTACTCCTTTTGTACTTTGAAAGTTAGTTTAACCTTCCTGTGAAGAAAGGATGCACTTTTAATTGTCACCAATGTAATCACCCTCTCTTTCTACTCTTCTTTCTGTGTGCAATTACACAAGTGTTTGCATAACTGATGTGTGATTGTAATGATGTGGGATGCACTTGATCACCCTGTATTGTAAGTTGTTTGTTTTTAATGAGGGAATTTCTCTTTCTGAGTCATTCCTCTCTGCACTTCCCAGAAGTACCAAGAAACTTTTTCCTTCTACACGTATTTTCCCATTTACTTTCTGCACTGTATCAGTTGAAAATTTTCCCTTTTCACGTGCAAGGTCCTACTTCATTTCCCCTTCCCAACTCCTACTACTTAGCCAATACTTTTTCATCATCCACCTCCTGCCTCAGTGTTGTGCAGGCTCCTCTTTTCCCCTTTGCACTCTCTTCTGTACAGCTCCTGTAATTATCTTTTTCAATGATCCAATTAGTGGAAGGTGCGAATACACCTCAGGTCCTGCTGCAAAACCGAGTCCATTCGTGCTAGATGAATTTGTTAGTTAAATCAGACACCTTGCCCTTTCCAGATTTGTTGTTGGATAGAACATGTGCACTGATGACTTTCCAGTGTGTGATCTATTTTGACCTTATCTTCGAGCTTCTATGAGTTGTTTGTCAGTGCACACAGACAGTTAAGTAGGCTGCAATGGGCTACCAGCACAGCAAACACTCATTCTGAAATACCAACCACCTCTCACATGTTCCTGATGAAGAAGGAGGAAGGGAAACCTTTCCTGATGGGCTGCTCTATCCTCTTGTTGATCTCAACCGAAAGGAATTACTTAGGGATGCTGCAGTTTTCTGTATACTGGGAAGATGATGCTGGGGTAGTAAATATAGAAAGAAAAGTGAAAGAAAGTCTCCAGAAACCCAAACCAGCCACTTCTCTTCCTGCCTTTGCTGGGAAAACTATACTGCTTTCATCATCCCACTGTCTTTTGCTTATGTAATCATTCCCTAGAGAAAGGAATGACTACTTGATCCATCTAACATTGTGGGAGAAGAACATGCTATAGCTGAAGCAAAGGTAAGTCTGAAGGAAGGATGGCTAAATAGAGCAGGTGGAATATAACTGGGATTTCTAAGAGACATCAAAGCTAGGAGACTATGTGATCATAACTATTCCACACAAAGATTTGGATTCACTGGAGCTGAAGCATTTATCCTTTTTGTCTTTAGACAACTCTGATATCAAATTTTCTAATCATGATTGAATACTTTTATGGATTTGACTCAGCATTTATAGACCTCTGGACCCAGGTAGCTCTGTAAGAGAGAGGGATTTAAAAATGTCGTGAGCATTTTGTAACACACGTGGCATATGGCCCCTCACGCAAATCAGCATTTCCAGAGAGCTATTCCACCCACCTAAGCCCCAGGTCCTCCTTCAAATATGCCTTCTCTTTCCATTGCATATAACAGAAACTGTAGGGCAACTTTTGGTGACTGGGTTTCTAAATTAAACACAACAGTAAAATGCCCGTAATTAAAAAAGATGAAGCTGGATCCTATGTAACATCGACCCAGAAAGAACCATTAATGCCCCTTGCGTAAGATACCCACATTACCTCTGACCCTGCCTGTTTCACTGTCTTGCAGAGACAGAAAGTATAGATTATTAAATTTATATTGAAAAACTAATCTTAAATTGTCCTGTTGACAAGAGAAATAAATTCTTTCAGGCAGTGATTCACTTAACAGAGATGTCTGTTTTGGTGACTGCATCCTAAAAGTCTGTTTCTCTCCCCTGACTGTATGGGGAGTTTTGATAATTTGCTCAGACTTGTCTGTGTTATAGCTACCTACATTTATTATTAATGCTGTTCAAGGTATCTACATCCCTTGACAGGAGGCTTGCAGAATTTAAAAAGTCAGAATCGCATCATTTAATCCTCCTTAAATAACAAACCACAGCGCTGCCAATAAATCCACAGCCATGAAGGGCCCAGCTCCAAACTTGTCCTCATTGTTCTAACCTCTCTGTAACTAGAAAACTCTAATACCCTTGTCAGGAATCACCAGAGATCCTACCTTTCTGGTTTCTTGTATGGCATTTGCAGTGAGGCAGGTCCTTGATAACACACCCTCCGTTCTGCACAGCACAATGGTCCCAACAGGTGCCATGGCCACCTCAGTGATCAGACCGAGCAATTCATTGAGGATTAGGCATGTTCCTTCTACAGTAACTCTGCCAAAAGATCAAGCACACCAGGAAAACCAGGAAAAGTATCAAGTGACTTTCATGGGCACTTTCCATACTTTGCTGATTCGATGTGAGATGCCCTGATGATGGAAAGAGGAAAGATACAAATGCAAAGCATAATCCTGCCAGGTGCTGAAAGATGTTGAGCATCTAGTGAGGTTTTATAGCTATTGATAATCCCAGACCTTCTGCATCCATCAAAACAGATTAACGTCCTGTGAAATGCTCTTAATCTGTGTCTGTTTAACTAGTGAACAAGTGGCTATTGGGTTCCAGAGGAATAAAATCTTCTCAAGGAATTTTTTTTCAAGAAACACACAATAGAAATGCAACTTCAAGTCTTTCATTTCCTTTTTCATTTCATTTTTCTTTCACATTTTGAATTGTGAATGGGCCTGAATAAATTTAATGTTAATGAGATACACAACCTGTGGAATGGGATTTTTTTCTCCCTTTGTCATTGAAAAAGTTTATTATAAACTGGTTTGCAAAGTCAAGCCTCAAATAAAGGCAAAATACGCTATTTTTTGAATGAAAATATTAATTATGTGTAACAATTCAAGTGAATTTGTTCCCTTATTTACCAATAAAAACAAAGGAGAGCAAAAGTCAAGTAAATGGACATTTTTAAGATTGATATACTTCTGGCTGTTCACCAACTTTAATAACCTAACCCCTGTTTAAATTAAAATATCATATCAGCTTTTAATACAAACCTTACATGAGTTGCAAATTCACAATACGTGTTAAGTCTAAAAAAAATCATCATCTATCATTGCACTATTCCAGCAGTGGCAGCTGGGTGTTTTTAAAAGGTTCCTAGGAACAGAGTTCCCAGTTTAAATGCAATATTATGTTATATTACTCACACTTGAACTGACCTTCATAAATATCAAATCCTTACAATTATAAGTCCTGACATTTAATACTTTCCTGCAGACTAAGCGGGACCATGTTACATTATAAGGTCACTTGTCATTTGCAGCTCTTAGAGAAACTTATCATTTTAATGAAGACACTAACTCAGACACAAACTGTAATGAAATTGTGGACAAACATTCTTCTGACTGGCTCAGGTGAACATATTCTCACTGCAACATGCAGCACTGAAGGATTTTTAAAATGCCTTGCTAGCTCACTGCCCATCGGTATTAACAAGCAGCATATGCTTTGCATTGTTACCAAAGGAAATGACTTCTTGAGTGGTCCTGTGACCACTGAAGGGTTAACCCTTCCTGCTCTCCTGGGATGCAACCAACAGGCTTCCCCAAAGGGCTGCTCTTCTCCAAGCAGCAAGGAAGGCAGCTGCTCTTGCTCACTTAACCATTCAGCCAAGAAACCGAGCAAAATATCAGATTGACACACAATGTGTTGAACCCAGTAGCCTGAATTAAGCCCCTTCAGTTGCTGTCCTGAGCCACTGACACCCTAGGCTCCCTCTTGAGTGAATGGCAAGTCAGAGGCATCTCTGGGCAGCAATTCAACCAGGTAAGAGTGGAACACCTTGAGTAAAGACCTGGAAATTCTAGCAGAAGCAAAGGCAAAACATGGTTACTTAAATGCATTGTTTCATCTTACTTTGACCCCAGCCCTGTTGCGGTGCCCATAATATTCAGGTCCAGGTGACAACAGAACAACGGTGGAAGAAAGAGGGAATGTTTTCTTTCTTGTATGATCTGGGATCGAGTCCCTGCAGATCTTTCTCATATGAGCTCATGTCCGAGTTTCTGATCGGGTATTTGTATTTGCTTTTGCATTTGGGGGAGAAAACAGTGCAATAGCCAAAACAATTAAGTTTGTTAAGTTATAGGCAAGAATAAAGAATAAAGAATATAAAGAATATGGTAGAACTACAAATAGAAATAACCAACATACTAAAATTCAAAATGTTATGCCAGATTACCTCTGGTGTTAAGGTGCCCTTTCACAGCAGATATTATGACCTTTGTGAAACTTTCATCTGCTTTTTATAGATCAACTTTCTAACAAAATTAGCTTTCATTCAGCAAAATTGTCCCAAAAAACCAAAATACAGATAATAAATAAATGTATGGAAGGAGAAGAGAAAGAGAAATTACCTAATGAGAAGAATAAGAAATCATTATTTTTTAAACAATTTGCTTCCCTTTCCAGATTTCATCTATCACCAGTAACATAACAGAACATAAAGATGTCAGAAAATAAATTCTTCTGCATGAAAGTGATATCAGTTTTTTCACAATGGCATGGCCAGTATACTAACAGAACTCCTAGATGTGCTTAAATTGGTGATAGAATAGTTTAGATCGGTCCAGACATGGAGTCGCCTCAGTGGCCAGGCATGATAATTCTTTCAGATGGTGATCAAAGTGGTGATCATTATCATTTGAATGATGTGGAGCACCTAGTCCAGCAGATACTTTAGGGAACAGCTGGACCCATACATATCCCATTGACCTTGTGCACCTGCATGACCTCCTAAATGAGGATGCCAGTCACCCTGAGTCACTCCGAAATCAGTGGGGAGACATTTCCTCTGTGCTGCTTCTGTGCATGGAACCAGGGCATGAACACACACCCTGCAGTGTGACCATGCAAATTATTGTTGCAAGTCCTTGGAGAAGGCTGACCCAGAGCAACTTGTACTCCCCCAGACAATCTGAGAATTACCACAGGCCAACGACTTTTGCCAGGGGCAATTGCAGCACAACCATCTTGCTTTGGAAAATAAGAGAATGTAATAATATAGATAGTATCAAAGAGGACCAGCTGGCCTAGAGGCCAAAGAGGGAAGCTCAGCATTATTGAATTTACTAGGTAGTATACATAGCCCTGAGAGGGCAGTTCAGAAGGGAAGCTTGCCGAATTTTTGCTGGAATTGTCTAACCCCTCATCAGAGAAGCCTACACTGTTCTCTATCCCAATTTAATGGCTTTAGATAAGTAATATAAGAATGTCGCTGGCAAACAATGAAAATATAATCTATAATTAGGTCTAATGCATCTGGAAGTTGTCATCTTCTAGAGCTGGGACTGAAAACCAGGAGGGGTTTTGGACATGGAATCCATTTCACAGCATCATCTAACTGCAATCCTGAAACTGCCAAGAGAAATCTCTCCTTTCAAGGTATTTTTTATTTTCTCGCTTAAAGAGATACCTTTTGTGAATCTCACTCTGAGCTGCCTACCATTCATCTTTACATATTTCAGTGACTTTGGCACACACCCCAATATTTTGAATACCACTCCTATGTGTAATTTTTAAATATCACAACATTGGACACTATAATGACTCCCTTCTATTTCTAGAGCTGGTCCTGTGTATCCAACAGCAAGAAATCAAATGAGGACATTTTATTACCAAGTGACGTGGCTTGACCAGAAGCCCAACCAGAACAACTAACTCACTCCTTCCTCATGACCTTCCTTTCCCAGGAATAGGAGCTAACTGAGTTGATCAGATAGAAAGTTAGGCCCATGTTCCTACACTCATCTCAGCCTCCAAGGGGAACTACTCAGGAAAGGAAAAGGTGCACATTGCCTCTTCTTCTAGTGTGATATATCACTGAAGACAAGGTGCACTGACTGGGAAAGCCCTGGGAGCTCATGGTTGCAGTGTTATCCCTCAAAACTTCATTCCTGATGATGTACAAGGTATAATGCAGCCCTCAGAGTGCTGTACTGTGCTGTGTTCCAGTAATGAGGAGGGACTGAATGTTTCAAGTCTTGAAGATGGTCAATACCTCTGTAAGTTTATCATGCTGCCAATAAAGCAAGCAAGTCCTGTGTCTGAAACAGTTTTCATATTGATGTGTATAGGGCTACTGAGTCAGGAAACCATATTCAGAAAGGCTGGATAAGTATTAAATTCTGAATGTTTCTTATTGCGCATTTTAAAAATTTGACATTCCAGGTAAAAAATGGTCTGATCTTCAAGAACTCACTAGGTTCTAAATGGAGGCAACCTCTATCACTTATATGCAGATTAACAGCACATTGAAACAGGTAAATTCATGCTGCAGTGTTTACCACAGTAGTTGTTACAACAACCCTAAGGTTCTCATTTTCCTCTAGGAGTTAGAGTTCCCATAAATTTGAAAAGATCCACCAAACCCCCAATTCAGAATTAAAACAATCAAAATAGTTAAAAGAACTGAAGCAAGACAACTTAGGTTGGAAAAAATCACACAGTATAGGTTCTATTGTAGATTGCTGATAACTCTTTAGTTAATTCCATTTCTCACAGTCTTCCACTATGATTTATATATGGATGTGGGAGCCTTGTGCAAAAAAAAGAGAAGCAATTCAGTGTTTATTGCATTAAAATCACCTGGTTTTTGCCATAGGGATTTTTGAGTCTCTGTGCCTTGGTCAGGTATGAAATCTGAATTGCACCCACAGGCAGGTTGAAGAAGAAGCGATAAATTCCTGGAAAAAAAAAATTGAACTGAGAAACCATAGACTGGAGAAGAGGAAGCAGGATGGTTGTGATTAAACATATAATGGTTATACAATGGATATGACCCTCACCAGGAATACTGGTCTTCCTTTTCTTTTTTAACCATCAGACAAGGAAGAGCAACAATGAGCACATAACTAAAACTTCAAATTCCTTCAGCTTTTGCATGGAAAATCCTCTAAGTCTGCTATTGCTAATAATCATTACATGAGTCATCAGACTTTGAAGATGAACACAGTTTCTTCTTTTGGTTCAATTCAAAAATAAATATGGGTATACCCTAATAATAGCTTCATAATACTTACAATGAGACTGATTGATCAAAAAAGGTTATCCAGTGTCTTACACCTTTAGGATGTCTCAAAACTGTATCCATTAACAAGATTGTTTGCCTGGAAGTCATAACCCTGAGTTACTCAAAATGTCATCTGCAGGATAACAGAATTGGATATTTGTTCTGAAAAAACACAACAGTTTTTCTGGGTCATCGTGTGAAAACGTATGAAATGGACTCTGAGCATGCTTAACCCTGCGTATCCTACCCTCTTTTGTTTTATTTTCCCCTTAAGTAGTGATGCTGTGAGATGATGTGAGATTTTGCATTTCCATTCACAGCAGAGGATGCCATGGAGTGCTCTGATTCGTGACCCTCATCCTTGCCACACATCCTTGCTTAGGAGCGTGATCACTTTGGACAGCCTGCTGTGCCCCACACTGGGATTTACAGTAGCACAGACTAAATATTATCCATTTAAACTTATACCTAGAGATCCCAAGCAAGCAAGGCCGGAGACATTTCCTTCTCAGCTCCTAATACCAGAATAAACTAACTTTTACTTAACAAGAAAAAAAAATAAAAAATATGTATACACTGTATTGTTGATCCCTCCTTTATGGGCTACACTGGTGGCAGTGTTTTCTGTTTCTAATCGCCATGGCCTTTATGATACTGTACTTAATGAATTATGCTCCTCAGGAGGAGGTCAGTGAAAGAATTGAGCTAAAAACCCCTAACAGTGTTGTTGGCCAGGAGCCAGCTCTTTCGGGGCTGTGTTTCTGCATGAGGTCTACCACAGCTGGAGCGAAACGACTTGCAGGTGGCTCAGTGGGCAACAGATCACACAGTACTGCTCTGTCCGCCCCTCGACAGCAAGGAGGGAGTCACCTATGCCTGCCGTTGGTGGCTGAAAATGAGCAGGAAACGTCTGACAATCTTGATTAAGAACTCCCAAGCACTGAACTTTCCATAAGGAAAAGGCACACTCAGATCTCTGGGCTTTGACATTCCAACTTCCAATTTAAGTACTGTTTGAGGTCCAGGAGAAAACATTAACGCTTATCCTTATGATGTTAGGCAGTGGATGCCTTAATAAAGATGATGTGCATGGCCCAGTTAGGACACTGAAGCCTGGGCAATGAAGTAGGTATGCTCTGTTTCCCCCCACTAAGTTTCATTCAGAGAGAATTTATAGGTTTTATTTTAAAAGTAGCTGAAACATACCAAGTAATTTTCTGGAGTGTTTTTAAACTATTAATTTCTAAATTGCATGAACAGATGCATATGCACAGTGGAAAATAGCATCAAATATCTTGGGGGAACAGAGGAGCTCAAAGACCTGGCCAAATAAAGTTAGGTTCCACTAACAGCCCACTTGGACAACTCCTTTCACGTCCCTGGGAACCCCACCATTCGGCTGTTCAGCTTCACTTTCTTGCAGATTAATCATTTGTGGTTTTGAAAATATATAAATCTTAAAGATCTGCAGAAACAGAGGAGCAGAAGGCTTTTCCACACCTCAGTCGACAAAAGCTACTGTCCATTTGCTGCAGGACTCATTTGAGGCTCCTTAGCAAGAGAGACACAGCCCTGATGCGGCAGCCGAGGGTGAAGGGCTGGAGTGACCCTGGTAAATGCAGGCTGGGAGCCAGCGGGGCCGTCGGGAAAAGATCAGGGAGCTTGGGGATGGGGCTCAAAACAGCTGCAAACATCTTTCCCTCGGTAGCCACTGTGAGTGTCACCACAGCAGTGACAGCTCTGCCTCTCCTAGGCCCATTGTAAGGCTCCTCATAAGCAAAAGCTGACCTGAAACACAGCACACATCAGGACTGACTGCGTGGCTGCAGGGTAGGACCTCAGATTTACGTGTACTCATCAACTCTGCTGCTGCTGCTGCTGCTGCTGCTTTCAGCAACTCAGCTCCTCAGTTTCCTCAGCTACCGCCAGTGAGAATTATTTGCTGTTGCAGAAATAGTGTGGCTAAGAAAGCAAGACCATGAGTGACCAGCACAGCTGGTGCTTTTCTCCAGAAAATACTAAGTCAGTCCTATTCTAGAAATTTCTGTGAAGGACAAGCATACTGAGTCCTTGGTGCTGGGAGTCCTTAGCGGGTGGGACTACAAGGCAGACCTCTAAATTTGGGAACAGCAACATGTGTTTCTGAGCCTCCGTGACCATATGTGTTGTGCTCCAGTTACAGCGATGCAGGTTGGCACTGATGTTGTGATGCAAAAAAAAGGAAAGACCTTAATGATTTCTGCCATACTTTTCTAATTCTTAAAATGGCTGTTAATCCTCCTTTAAAAGTAAAAAGTGAATGACTCAAACTGTGGCCTCCTGTTCTTTACCAGCCCTCCTTACTAATTACATTTATCAAACCAGAAATGAGAAACATGTGACTAAGGTCACCATAAAATGATTTAAATAAAAATTCTAAATACACACAAGAAATGCAGAGATTACAAGTAAGTGTAAGGGCTGTTAATTTGTCACTGAATAAAACTACCAAGCTAGTTAACTAAGAAATAAGTCAGTGTGCAAAGAACTGGCTAAAAGTTATAGAAAATAACATACTTGGCCAAATGTTAATGATCACACTCGTTTGGCTCTTGATTTACCGACTAAGTCTCACAACATTTACAACACAGTTTTTTCTCTATTTCCTTTGTGCAAAGATGTGCAAATTTACAGGGACCCAAACCAAAGTCCCACACCTCTTAGAATTTTATTATATTGTAGACAGGCCCCCACAATCTGGAAAGAGTCACACTGAGCCCGAAGAAGCCAGCGCTGATAGGCGTATTCTTAATTATCTTTACGCTCATCTCATACTGCAGTACTTGTAGTACTTATGGACAAGCCAGGCCATGGGATTAATGACTAGAGTCAGTGGCACAGCATGTTCAGCAAAGCACCCTCAGCTCTTCCCATCTGGTCTCTAATCCTCATTCCTGCACCCTTGATCATTAAGTCTTAATTTACTGCAGTTTAAACAAAAAAAAAAAGTATAATGAGTAACATACAAGCTCATGTTCCTGGTAGCCTTCATTCTCTATAAATTCCCACTACACCTAGGAAACTGTGGTTTGATTTTCTGTATTGCTAATTGGTGAGCACAGCCAAAGAAATTCCTAGCAGGTTTTCATCTCTTGAATTTATTTACCACCATGGAAGGGGAAAGGGGCTGTTCCTCTGGGAAGGAGGGAGAAATTGGAAGGATTACATTATTTTGACCTTACATTTGAGCTGACATCTAGCACGGTACTAAATCAGTGACTTGGCACAGGAGAGGGGATTAGCACGGGTGGGTTACAAGCAGCTTGCAGGAGTGCAGCTGTCCCGTGGCTACCAGTGGATGTCAGTAGAGGCTCCACTTGCAAAGGAGCCAAATGGAAAGAGACAAAGGAAAGAAAACCCTCCTCTCTTAGTATAAAGTGAACAACGCACAAGTTCTCCAAAATGGCTTGTCTCTCCCAGACAGTGATTTAGGACTACCAGCGAGCAGCAGCGCACTGAAGGATGTGGCAAAGCTCATCGGGCTGCTCGCAATTCTTTATGCTTCCATCTTTCCAAAGCAACATTTTTCCGGTTGATTTTAAAACAACGAACAAAGTCAGAAGGCCCACTGTTGGAAGAGTAGAGATGCTGGATGACAGATTAAAAAGAAACAAAATGTATATCAACTGCTCCCTCTCCTCCAGCCAAGCAACCACTGCTCCAGGAACATTTAAATGCAACAGTGAAAAGTAAACCTCTCTTATTATTGCTTTGCAGGGGTTGGGCTGGAACCTTTTAGTAACTTAAACAACGGACTAGTGAAGCACAGGGTTTTAGCTAAACTCTAGAAAACTTTATCTAGAACAAACAAACACACAAACAACCAGCACACAAATGGAAAGGATTTCCTTTGTTAAATTATAGCCCATCACCTCTTACATGCAAAAGCTGACCTCACTTCCCCAGCGAACATTCCTGGCCATGGAGTCACTGATAAGAGCGACTGAACTCTGAAATCAGGGACAGATTTGATGCCATGGCTTATGCTGAAAAACACAGATCTCCTCATGGGCAATGAGGTACCATCACAGAAAAGAAGAGATATCACAGTTCGAAGGGCTTTTATCCAAAAAACATGGTGAAAAAATCCCACAAGACTTTTCCTCAAAATAAATGAGAACTTCTCTGGTCTTTCCATCCTGAAGTAATGCAAAATAAGTTTATTGATTGGATAGGAATCTGAAACTGTAATGTTCTGTTAGAGGATGAAAGCTTTCATACTCCCAGCTGATTAGCAGTATCCTGTAACAAAGGGTTGAGACTCTCTCTTAGTTATTCTAGCTTGGGTGGATGCTGTTTGGTTTAACATTTCCTGCTCTTCCATTCTGCCCAGTCTGTAAATATAAACTATTATAGCTCATGTGGTCACTAGAGTTGGTAAAGTGTTTCAAGAAAATATTTTTTGTTCGGAAAAATGGCAATCCTAGAAACTGACATGCTTCATGGGAACGTGCAAGTTTTAAAAAACTTTTGTTGGGAAAATTTTCTCAGGTCCAGAATGGAATTTCTGGTCAAAACCACAGAGAGAGAGGGAGATGGATCTATCTCATAATAACAAATACCACAGTGATCATCTTTCCTCATAAATCAGTCCTTTGAGGCTTCTAACTATTTTTCAGCCTGGTTTCCTACACAAGTGAGGAAAGTTACATGATCACAGGATCTGTCTGTTTATCTCTCAGTCCTCCATCAAAAACATTGGGAGTCTTTGGCCAAATTCAGTATTTACAGAGGCTACTCTGCACTGTTTGGGAGTTTTGGATAAACCGAGGGCTGAGTAGAGGAGAGAGACGCAGCTACTCTGCCCACTGTGGGAAAGCCTTCAGCCTGAGAACAGACACGAATCCTGACTTCCAGCTTGCGAAAGAGTCCGGCAGATGTGAGGTGGGGAATTGGAGATGTTCCAAAGACACGGAGGGGCGAGGCGATTGCAGACACAGAGAAGGAAGAGTCTGAGATAATTGCAGTGGATGGGTGATGAGAAGAGGCACATGACTCACCCACAGGAAACTCGAATTCTCTATTAGTTTTTCCCAGAACTACCTGCACTATTTTTCTGTAGGTTGTCAGTGTTTTCTTGACAATGCTCTTTGCAGACCTGAGCAGCACAGACAAGAAAGCACAGAACTGCAAAAAGATCTGCTACTTATCTCTTTTTTGAGTGAAAAACTATTTGCTGCATCTTTCAGCACTGCTTCTTCACAGGCATCCCTATCTGCCTGAGGCACTTTCCATTTTCCCCCCATGTCTTTTTGCTTGATTTCATATCATTGGTATTCAAGACTCTATCTCAGGTGCCCTGAAAATATTAGTTTCTGTTTTTCTTGTTCCTTCCATCTGAGAAGACTCTCAAGTCTGAACTGTGTTGCTTGTCAATTATTTCCCTTTTCCCCTTCTGTAGCTGCAGCAGCAGACTCACCATGGGTTATGAAGATATTCTGGTCACGGGTATGGCAGACTTTTAGACAGGGGAATTAGGACATGAGAGATCAGATAAGTCTCACTGGAGGGAAAAAAAGTAACAAGCTTTTGATTTACTGAAAATGAGGAAGCTTCTGTGGAAAAATACTGGAGAAGGCTATTATAAGTGAGCAGGTGCATTGCTGTGACTGAAACCCTTTTGACACCAATTTAGCCGCAGCAGAGGAAGATTTGATTCATCCTCTGAGTATTTACAGGTTATGAACAGATTTTGCTGTAGGAGCTGAACTTCACACACCACCAGGTACATTTCTTCGTGGCCTGAATGAGCATATTTAAAAGTGTGACTGACATGTATTGGCATCTTCACAGAAACCTAAATAAATATAAAATAGCTCTAGAGCCTACACCCAACTGGTTCATCTGAAAATATTTTATGATTGGAACAGGCTTTTTTCTTGTTGTCCCTCAGCAATAGAGTGGGTGCAATATCCCTCTTAACAAAATTTATCAAAGGGACGTGCGAACCCAAAATAACAAGAAGATAAAACCAGCATTGTTCATAATGAGTTATTTTATAGGGTGTTTCCCATCTTTAGCTTCAGTGTTCTGGTAATTTAACACATGGAATAATACCAGCTTTGTAATTTTGGCTTTGAACGATGTTATTTTATGTCTTATGAGAAGTTAATTGCATCTTAGACACAGTCAAAAAGGAAAAAAAATCCCTGAGATATGAGGCAGGTTTCTCTATATTGCTGCTTTCTATTCATGCATCACCGGTCCGTGCTAGACCAAGCAGAACCGAAAATGAGGAGGAAAAAAGTGGACACAGCAGGTGTAACAGAGAGCTCAGACCACAAAAGGGTGCTATCATTTTATACCATGAGCAAGCCTTCCATAGCGACCTGCAAAGAATGTGGCCTTTGAAATAGCTTCACTAGAATTAGTAGCCTTTCAGGAAATATTACTATTGTTCTGAATTCCACTTGAAAATTTAATTTGCCCCCTGTTATTTTCAGGCAAATTCCAGCAGAGCTTTATTCTATGAAATCTGCGTAGGTGCATAAGAAACATTGTCATGATTAAGGAAATTCATCTGCCTTTGTACACAGAGTGATCTATTTATCATGTGTGTGCTTATCTGCTCAAGTGAGAGTTTGTGCAGACATAATTCATATGTAGGGGTGTGGGTTCTATACTGGAACCATATGCATTTGATAACTACATTGCATATCGTGAAATGTCTAATTAACTAGGAAGTATTAACTGTTAACTAGCAAGTATTGAAACATTAACTAGTAAGTA
Organism: Mohoua ochrocephala; assembly: GCA_013398855.1. Lineage (NCBI taxonomy): Eukaryota > Metazoa > Chordata > Aves > Passeriformes > Acanthizidae > Mohoua > Mohoua ochrocephala. Next base: position 195,987 of record VZTA01022879.1, on the reverse strand, counting down.
TTGAGATGTGAAAATTCTCAGTTTGGTCTTAAAAACATGCATGATACTGCAGTATAGGAAAAAAAACCATGATGTGATGCAGCTTTTATACAAACAATATGCCAGAAAAGCAATTGCCTACTGTGTAGAAGTCAGACTTCAATTCTGAAAGCTCTTAATTTGAGGAGTGAAAATCAGGTAGCTCTGAGCTGAATCCCTTTATGGGTACCAAAGACAAAGGCAGCCAGGTGTGATACAAGGTGACTCAGTTGTCTTCCCGTCATTATGCCAGGGAGGATATGTCTAGTTGGTTCAGTCAGGGTGACAATCAGGTGTGGTTGGCCTCCAGACGCCTTCTCAAGCTGATTTTAGCACATCTAGCAAGGGATCTGTGCTGATGTGGCTGCAGTAGCACCAGTGGAGTGCAGGAAGCTGGGGTAACCAGAGCCCCTGTGGGTGCCCAGTGCCCTCCCTCTGACAGGCAGGCATGTGCCTGTGAGCTGGATCTCAAAGCCAGACGCTGGAATGGATCTAAATGCCTGGATTGCACAAGCTTTGTTAATTGGCAGTGGCTCCTGTTGCAAACGACATGGCCTTTTACAGACATTAGCCAAGTTTAGAGGGACAAAGTCCTAGCTAGATATGTAACCCATTAGCAACCACCTCTTAAAAGTATTTATTTAACTTATGAACTTAGCCTCTTTAAATAATGTGAAAAATAGGAGGTGTAGGATACAATTTGGGAAAGAAATTAATAAATTGCCATATTTCTGTATTGGAGGATGTCAATGTCAGTTAAATATGTCAATGAAACTGGCAGTAACTGTCCAGTTCATCTGTGCAATTCTGAAACTTACTATTTATAATCACAAAACTGATTTTGGATTGAGTTCTGCCGAGATCAGCTAAACAGTCAAATTTGTCATTGCAGCTAAACATGAAGGTGATCACAACTTTTATTTATTCTGCTTTGATATGGTATATACTGGGCATTTCTTTAGAGACACGTTCAGCAATACTACTTTGTTCAAAGTCACGTGCAATAAGATTACTGAATTTGTATTTTTGTGTCATGCTAACTTTACTTTTTGCTATGAAACGATCTTCAAAAAGGAAACGTGGAAGTCTCTTCCACACAGCTGTACAATGTTTCAAGCTATGACTGGCTCCCGGCTGTCACACTGTTATTTCACACTGCCATGTCTGAAAAGATGTAACAGGATATGGCAGAACACAAGACACATCAGAAATTCAGGAGCTGAAATAAAAATTTTGGAGAAAAAAAAAATAAAAAATTACCCGTTCTGTGCAAAATCCAACCAAGTAGCAAATATGTGACCAAGTACCTGACAGCCAATTTGGAAAGGAATTTATACCACTTCCTTCCCTCTCTCTACAATTAGTGGGTGAGAAGGGTCTGTCAGCAGGGGAAGAAAAATGTGAAACTAAGGGCAAGAAAGACCGCGAGAGCTGCCTACATGGCCTCCGCTTTAGCTTGGGTTTTGGTTTTCTTTATTTTCTTTTGTCTTCTCTGGGAAGGCAAATTAATAGCTCATGGCATTTTCCATTTTTTTCCTGTGGAAAATGTGGGTTCAGAGAGACCAGACATTTTATGATTTCTAATCAATTCCAACAAATTGTTCATTAACAGAAAAGAACTGGAAAACACCCTAGAAGTTGAAGGATTTCTGCTTTCCCATTTGAAGTGACTTTAAGCTTTGAAATGGGTTTCAAATGTATTTTTTTAAATGTCAAAAAGTAAAATGCCTTAGGAATCAAAATAATTCATTTCAAGTGAAACAAAGCATTTTTTTACTCAAAATATTTTCAATTTTTTCTCTCTGAATAAAAGTCAAAATAATTTAAATTGCCTTGACTGACAATTATTTCCCTTCCATGTTTTCTGAACTGCCAAGCTAAAACAAAATTTATTACTTTCACTGCAATGTACTAAAATATGCATAAATCCATCTAGCTTTATGTTGGATGTCAGTCAGGAAAAGCAGGTGGAAATTCAAACTCAATCTGTACATGGGAAAAAATGAGGTAGAGGTTAACCAATAATCTGTTATAGATAGTGTACATTAATTTTAGGAAGCATAACTTGGAAAACAGCTTTTTCTCAACAGAGCTTTCTAGAATTGTTTATAGTGATGCTAAAAAAGAGAGCACTTGGGAGATTCCTATGATTTGATCAGAACTTAAATGAAATCACAGTAAGATAAAAAGCGTCAGGTATATGTATATGTGTTTTAATTACACTCTAGTTTCAACTTTTGCTATAAAGTTTTGCTGCATCACAAGCAAAGGGCACATTTCCAGACACCTGGGGAGCCATGCTTAGCCCTGCTCCCTCTGCCCTGCAGTGAGGTCATTCCTCACTCGTCACTCCAGTAATACTGCCACAACTGCAATAAAGCTTGGAGTAATCAGGGTAGATAAAAGCAAAAGGTAATTTTTAATATCGTAAATTATATTTTCTCCTTCTTCACTGGATATAGAAGATATTTACATGTTTAGCAATGGGTTAATCTCCCGCCTAAACTGGCCTGCCTTTAACCTGGCAAAACCTTGAAGAACTTTGAATAGTGGAACGGCCTGTTTCCAGTTTCTGACATTTGTGTGCCTGGTCAAATTTCATCCTCATGTATGTGGATATGTGTGGTGTGCCCACATACAGCCCAACTAATAACTTTGATGGTAAACATTTCATGTAACAGCTCGGCTTTTAAGATCTGCTTACCACTGACTTTGGGATCCATGCTAGCCTTAGAACACATCTTCCTTGTGCAGGGCAGTGCAAGGCAGAAGTGTCCTGCTAGACCCAGAATCAGGGCAAGAAGATAAGTCCTGCTTCTTCAGGGCAGAGACACACACAGCTCTAACGGGACTGACCCCACTGCCAATGGGGCCAGGCTGTGCAATACTTCTGTGCCTGGTGGCTGGTTCAGGGGTCTCTGGCTATCACCCCAGTGCCTTTGCACTTGCCCAGTGTAAGACACAACTGCTCTCATGTCCGAGCTGCCTCTTCCTGTAGGTTCTGCTCCTGAACCTAAAGGAGCTCCTTTTCACTCTGCTGCAGAGACAAGCAGTTAATGCCAGCCCAAAATGCTTCCTGAAGGACACACGAGCCCATTGTCAGAGGCAGCTGGGCTGTACCAGCACTGCTCCCTGTTTGAGCTACTAAAGTCTCCCTCTCCAGAACATACTTTAACTCAGCTGTAGTACCAGAGTGTTGTGACAAGGCTGCTTCAAGTCCAAGGGAAAACAATGGCACAGGCCTTCAAACACTTTGCTGGAACAGAACCAGGGTCCAGCCCTCAGAAACATCCCTTGGCACGGACCAACTTAATAGCATGGGCACAGCCATGGAGTTCGACTTGGTGCAGTCTTGCCACACCGATACAGCTGATCTGACATATCTAATCCTTTAGACAAATGTGAAGTCAATTTGTACATCTGCAGTGGCCATTTGTGCAGGATCTCTGAGCACAGGGCAGCTTCACTGGAGCTGCTGAGCTTCTCCAACAAGCCTGCCAATTGACTGGAATTCCTAGACTAACGGCCAAAAAAGCAGCAGGACAGTAGATGATGTATAAAGGTTTGCAGCCAAATATGGTGGAGTTGGCACCTGTGACTTTGGCTCAGCACTGCAGTTCCCACTGCGAAGATCAGTGATTATTGCTTCAATAAGCAGTTCTTAAGTGAGGTACCTGATATCTGTTGTTGCAAAAGAAGGAGTGCCAAAGGCACAAAAGATGGGGAAGTTTTAAAAAAACATAATCCTTGAGGCTCACCATTCAACTTACCTTGATTTCATTATTCTTGAAAAAATTCTTTGAGTTATTTCACACACACAAAAAAAGTACACACAGAGAGATTTCTCCATGGGTTGCTTATTAGTTGAGATTTTGCAACTTGCCAAGAGGGCCCAGATTTCTGAGTCCCATTTTACAAGAATGAAAACCGCAGAAGGTCTCCAAAACTTGATACTAATCCATTCGCAATGGCACAACACTTCCAAAGGAAGACATCACCACGACGTTAGTTCATAACTCACCGATTCCACGACTCTGTAAAGTTTCTTGTTCAAAAATTTCAGTTAAGGCTTGTGTTTCTTTGAACATCTGAAGTGGACACACGTTTTTGTAAACATATTATAGGCAGGTCAATTCTGTTGAGCATATTTGTAGTTTCTCTAAGTTACATTAACATTAAAATAAAAAGTGAAGGCAAGGTAATGTTCAGCAACATGTTAATCTGTTTAATCTTTAGAATGGAAACATTAACTGTTCAGTCTGAGACTGGGAAATAATTAATCCAGACATAAAGAAAGAACCTTTGTATTTGAATCTGTGTGCTGTAGTTTTGAATAAGTGTACATTAGTGAACTATTTTATGTATTACCCATAGGGTCGTAATCGGCCACATATTCTTCAGTTATCATAGATATAATTAGAACATCAAACTTGGAGAAAAAGATAAAAGGTCAGTGCTGTAAAAATCTCTGTCCTTAAAGCCAGAGGTTAGACCTCTGAAGATTACCCCAAATAATGCCTCTTTCTGAAGCACAGAGGATCACATTCTGTAGTCAAGTAAAATCTCAGAGCAATGTGACTCGTAGCATACGTAACTTTTAATCCCGGGACCAATGCAAAGTTTCAGAAGAATGTTTCCACTACTAAATGGGGAGCAGCAGCTTACAAAGGTAGGTCTGTCCCAGGCTTACCAGCAGATGGAGTTGGAACCAGAGTCTCGACATGCATCATCATCAACAGGAATGAGATTGTTTTCTGGAATAGCAGCACATAGCTGGTGTACTAGTGACACCTCCATTTGTAATATAACAAGTGTGCAAGGTATAACTGGAAAGAGATTTTTATTCAAATCCAAGTGAAAAAATACACTTGAGAAGCCCGGAATCTGTGCTGCAATGTCTCACGCAATTTGGTAAAGGTAAGAAAAAGGACAAGCATGGCTTTTTCCATTCACAAGCAACTGACTGGGTTATGGAGGAGACTTGTAGGGCTTTAAACTATTTCCAGAAAAAGTAAGGTTATGAATGACAAAAAAAAGCACTGTGCCAAAGAATACATTGTTACAGATCCTCTTTGCATACAGCTAATTATTATAGCAAATTTCTCTATGACTTATCTGCAATAATAGATCCAATGGCAAAAATGTTACTTGGACAGTCTGAGCCTGAAAACTTTTAGAAGCTATTTAATGAAATCAAGAAGTTAAGAGGAGATGAAAAAAACATTACCTTTCCCCTTCTTCCTGCTCAGTTGATGTAGGAATAGATGCTTCTCACCTAAAATAATAATGGAACAAAGATGCTAATTGCTTCCACTTCCATGAAACATATGAAAAAAGACTCACCCTCTGACTATTGTATTTTGGTATGAGGACATTCCACGAGTCTTTACATTGGAAGAAGCTGTTCTGATTGCAGACCACAAACCTCTCGTTAAAATTCTTGGAGCAAAAACTGATTATCTGGCTGATACGTTACAGAAGTGGATATTAAGGCAAAGTTCTTATCATTATGATATCATAGCTAAGCTATCTGAAAAACAAAGCGAAGCTGTACTTTTCCTGTTGACTCTTAGAGATGAAAAGGTTGCTGCAAAGAATCTTTCCATGTACTTCTCCTGCCTTCCTCCCCCTTTGGGAAAGGGGGACCCTGTACCTTGAAATGAGTCCCTCAGCAGAAGTTCTGGTTGCCTTGCAGCTTGTGCAGGCTTTTAAACCTGGGCAAAGGAGGTGAGAAGTGTTGCTGTCTGGACTGGCAGTTTTTTACATTCACTCTGTAAGGGTGCAAATGGCTAGAAGGTGCTGGACAGATAAAAGAAGCAAGAACATGGAGTTCAGAAAGATTCGGGAATTTGAGTTGAAATCAGGCAGCCACCCTGCTCACCAGCAGCCCTCAGATGAACTCTGTCAGTCACTGCAGCACTGGCTCCCTCCAGATGTTCTGGTAAATTGGGAGGAGCAGAGTCAGGGATCCAATGGCCAATTATCAGTGACCTGGCCAGTGGCCAGTGGCCTGGCTACCAATTTTGATGTCATGGTGACTGGAACTGCTGCTGTGAATGGCCAGTGGCCAGTGGTTGGGCACAAGGAGGCTGAACCACGCCAGAAAGGAAACTTGTGAGATCACCTAAAACTTTTCCTTAGTGTCCTCTTCCCAGATGCTTTACCTGACCATAGAGGATGCACCCAGGAACAGGTGGTCACTAGGTGGAACAATGACCTCTAATAATTTAAAAAATATACGCCTCTTCATTCTCACTTTCTGCCTCCAATCTGGTATCCCCCTTTATGGATAAAGGCTGGAATGAAAGGTCAGTTTGTCCTTTGTGATCAAACATCACCCATGCTCATGCACTCCTTCAACACCTGCTCTGACCACTGAAGCCTTCTAGCTGCTCTTTGACCCTGGCAATGCCCAGCAGGGCTCCTTCCAGTTTGCCAAGCACCCAGCTTCTTGCTCTGAGGGACAAGAATACAGCTGGCTCTGCTGAAAGGTGTTTCACAAACCAGATACCGCCCAGACAGATTTACCTGCAGTGTTTAATCCAGGAGGAACCATGTGGCTACATGTGTGGTGCTGTACATATAGCATGCGTATATATAAATATACACACACGAAAACCACACATATATAGCATATATACTATTGTGTGTGTATACCAGTGCTGTAAGCAGCACCAGCACACTGGCATATGCAGTGGCATTCAAAAAGCTGCTCTGTGAATTTATTAGGGTACAGCCTGGCATAGGATAGCCCAGGTCATCTAGAACTCTTATAAATTTCTGGGCACAGTCAGGAAGTTAGCAAAAGCCAGGACACATTCCCAAAAGGCTGTTTGTGTCTGAACCCCCTGTTCAATAGGAAGACAGAGCCAGGCTGCCAGCCCCTCCACTGTTACATTTATAACCTGAGATGTAAACTCAGAGCTCACCTACAAGACAAGAACCCAGAAAAAACCTTTCTTGAAACAGACAGAGAGGAATAGCTGTTGTTCTGCTCAATCGCTCAATGGCAGAAGCTCTAAATCAGCATAGGGGAAATAATCCTTGGAGGATGGGTATCCACACTCACCGATAGTCAACCGTAGGGAATCCCTGCTCACCCATGGTCCCTCTTAGCATAACAAAGTGTGAGATCCTATATGCAAAGGGGCTTAAATTCAATCATGCCCACTGTAGATTTGCACAGCACCTGATTTTTTTACAGCACTTCTCAGTGGAGGAAAAAGGATTAGAATGTGTCACACCACGGTGTCCTGATCTGCTGCAGGAAGGAGGGCACCCCACGCACATCCCACTTCAAGAGCAAAAAACCCTTCTAACTTATCACTAAAACCAGAGAGAGCACTATTTCACCAAAGACAACCAAGTTACAGATCCTGAAGGAAGAGATTTATGTTACTAATTTTAGAAACATGCAGGTGTTCAGCATTTGGCAAGCAAAGGCCGCTCAGAGTGTCACATATCAGGGTCCTCGGCCCTGGGCATCACTCTGCAGGGTGCCCGGGCACTGTCGCCAGGCTCTGGAGCCCATTCAAGATCCCAGGCTCCTTCAGATGCCTAAAGAGCAGCAGGATAGCGACAACCTTCTGCGGTTCTTAGGCCAAGGCTTATCTGAGATCCAGTCTTTTCTGAAAATACCTCCTAAGCTCACTTGGATACCCTGCAGCTCCACATATTTCCATAACACATGCTTTCAAAAGTGAAGGTCCTATTTCTTTTCTCATTTATGTGCACGTAAATTCAGTGCAACTTCACTGAAACCAGTGACTGAAACTGGCAAAGCAAAACAAACTATAGGAAAGATCAGGCTCTGCATTTCTTAGTTTCAGTTCTCGTATGTGACAAATGATTCTGGGGCCCTATTTTGGAAGTATCTAACTTGAAACAGCTTTGCAAACCAGAGTGCTTAATGCTGTCTAACAATCAGTCTTCTGCAGGGCACCCAAAAGTGAAGTCTCAGTATTGCAAGTCACTCTTAAAAATCTTGGCCATTTTTTCAAAGGATGTGTCAGGGTCTCAAACAGATGCAAAAGCAATGACCACTCAAATAGTTTGGTGTTTACAGGTTCATCAATCAAACAGAAACACTTTGATCACCTGACATGACTCAAACAACATACTTGATATCTGATACCGGACCGAGATCATACAGATCTAATAAACTTTTGGCTCCTGCAAATTTCTTTTAAAAAATATAAAAGAGGATCAGTTATAGAGAAGTTGATTAATATGCACTCTGTTCAAACAGTTCTTGAACATCTGTGTATTAAATTCATTTATTAAATTATACCAATCTGTATTTTAATGAGTAAAAGATACTTATTCTGCCATCCATCAAAATAAACTCAGGAAATACTTAACATTATAATCATTTTTCTTGTTTGAACATGAGTTATGAAATATGAATCCCACACTAAGAATGCTGTACTTGCCATTATGATCAAATATGTTTTTACAGGTGCACCAAATATTCTGTTTTCATTTCATTCTCAAACTGTTGAAAATATAAACCATGTTTTATATTTCTTTGGTAGGTAATATTGCCTTTTTCCCCCCACATGGCACCCATTATTAGTGAGTTATTGCCATGCCTTTTTTCAAACACACACTACATATCCTAAAGTTGCTTAGTAATGAAAATACAAATTTATGTAACATCTAGTATCAAGTAACATTTAGAGCACACTTTGGCACTGAAAGGTTTGGGGCACTAGTAACTTTCAAGTGCATGTTAATATTGCCAGATAAGGTGTATACAATCTGTTGGGTCAAGTTCAGCCTTTTACCACTTTGCTTCTTTGGCCCAAGGAAACTTAACTTTCAGGTGCAGCAGGGTTTAATACATGCATGCATAAAATTTTTGTTTCTTATTGTTCTGATAATTATGATTCTTATTTCCATTTTCTTGGTCTCCTTTTATTAAAAAAAAAAAGAAGAGGAAAAAATCCTGGCAGACGGACAGCAAGCACAGCTGGGACAGCAGGTGAGCTAAATTGTAGGTTTCTTCCCAGTATCAATTTGACATGATATCAAACACTAAGTATAGTCATTAAAAAAATTCCTTCCTTCTATTTGTACAGAGTGGATATTCTCAAAGAAAACAATGTTTGGGAGAGCACAGTGAGGAAAAGCAAGATATGACTGCAAGGCACAAAGCTGCTCAGCTGGAATTGAATCCACACGCCTCTGGGCACTTCCGTGGAGCTACAATCCAACACAGAGGTTTGGCACCAGGGCTGTAATAAACAGGTAAAACTCACCAAATTAGTAATCAAGTCTACAATGCTACTTTCAGTAAAGAAGTGGGAACTTCTCCATTGATTTCAGCGGGAGTAGGTTCAAACCATGAAAGAACACATCAGCAACAGAGCCAGCACATTAGAAAAAAAGCAGTCACACTCTGGAAAGCCCGTGTAACCACATGTTAATCTGGTTTTTTTGTAAAACAAATCAAGAGAGTGGAAAATAATTTGGCATTTTATTGGCAAAGGGGGAAATCCCTTCAAGGAAACCATCACTTCATACAGGTGCTACCACAGCAGAAGTCACCACCATGCCAAAATTACAGCTGGGGCAATGTCAACCCTTTTCATTGGAACATGGAAACCAGCTGGTACAGGGAAGTTCTACGGTGAGTGACAGGGAGTCGTAACTGTCATAGCTAATTATGTCCAAACATGGCACTAGGGATGGGAAAATTTACCACTTCTAACTTTAAAGCAGTATTCAAAAAACTAATTTTCTTAAAAGATATCTCATCATTGTCATTGCGTTTATGATTTTTACACCCTGTCTTAATTAGTCCATCTCATAGACATCATTCTAAGTAATTTCTTGTTGAAGAACCCACCATTTCTGTCCTGTACCAACAGTTCAAGTAGATCCAGAAAGTAAAGAAAAGCCACTGGTCTGAACTCTGAAAATATACAGGCCAAACAACTAACACATTTTATTCTTAACTACTGTTTGCCTTGACCTTCTCCTCCTTGAAAAGGCATTCAGTCTTGACTGAAAGACCTACAAGACTTACAAGCCTTACTCCCATCCTGATCTGTGTTATTACAAATATTACTTGTGGGCATTGAAGCATTTTCCACTTTATTTTTAAACACAATCAGTCTAGAATTGTATTCTGAATACTGGATTCCACTGAGAACACTTATGCGCCAGACTTCAAAGATAAGAAAAAAGGTAAAATACATCTGACAGAAGAACATAACCACCACTTGGTCTGCCTGAAGCATCTGGAAATCAAGCAAGTTCCTATCTATTCCACATATACTAAAAAAAGAAAAAAAAAAGGGAATAGACAAATCCCTCCAGCTGGAAAAGTCTAAATCCTCTTTTTGACTACTCTGTACTATACAAAATAAAATATGGACACATCTACATGTGTAAAAAAACCCAGAAACATCAGATTTTTAACCAGAGAAGCATTTTTCCTGACTTCTTTTGAAAAGCGCCTTCCTGGATTGCATTCTATGGACAGGTTGGAAATTTTCGAAATGTCACATTTATTGTCCATGTGGGATGATCTATACAGATTCATCATGAAATGTAAATAATTTATTAATGACATTTTCTCCCCATACTATTTCTATTCAAGGCATTAAGAAGAAAAACTTTGAGTTGGTGGAATGATTTCTGCATCCCTTCGGTCCCACATGATTCTAGGAGGAATCCCTATCAATATAGAAATTACCTTTGTCAGTGACAAACAGGGCTTTAACAGTCATGATTCTTATAAACTCCTCAACAATAAACATGTAAAAACCAAGTCTGCACTGAGTGGCAACCCAAAACCAGTATAGACTGAGCACGAATCAGTGACAATACTTAGTTCAATGCTGAACAAAGCTGTGTCAGGGATATTGAGGATGCTTAAAGTTAATTACTCGAGTAATTGAATTCTTTCAGGGAATGTCTTTCACTTGCAGATCTCTCAGCATTCAGCTTCGGTTTTGACCATCTTTTTCAGGCCTGCCACACATCTGACAATTTAGCAATTATTTTATGACAAAACAGGAACTCACACTCTTCTATAAACTTGGAAAAGATGGAATAGTTTGGTAATTTCTCCTCCTTGGTCTCCACCCTCATTTGTAAACCAACCAGCACAAACAAACGTAACATTTCAGGCTAAATCAGTAAAAGAGTCGGTGAACTACTCCTGGACTATTTCTTACCTAACCCAAATCTAGAAGTTAAATTCTCTACTCTTACTAAAGAGGTTGCTCAACCTTCTGCCATCATAAGGAAACTCAAATAGTTTCCACGTATGTGTGGCTATCCTGCTCATATGAAAAACTGGCAGAAAGTGTTTTCTTTCTTTTACTCAGTAGAAGGCCAAATGGCTGCAAAAGATTTTTCATGGGAATAATTTGTTAATTTAACTAATTTTTAAGAGAAATAAGAGAAGGAAATAGCAGAATGTTTATCAGTGTTCCACAGAAAGAGCAAATTCAATATCTACAGGCAGAGGAATACCCACCAGGGTCTAAATCCTAGTCCCAAACATTCTGACTCACTCAAGGATGCTGACAACAGTATTCGGAATCAAAATGTGTTTTTCTACTGGTCAGCCTTTTCCTTTGCATCTTCTAGGCTATTATGAGTATCTATGAGACATTTTGGTGGTCAGGAAGAAAATGTAAGTTTTGAGTAGAGAGAAAACACAAGCTAAGACCCTTAAGTGAATATTCTACCACCAAACTATTATTGGGGGTTGAATCTTCTGATGCTCCTGATTCTTTTTTTGTCAAAGAGAATTTAATTTCCCTGTGCCCTAACAAATCCTTCACCAGATTTCCATTTTTAACATACCTGTTTTCTACTGCCATCTGAGGTCTTTGGCAAACAATATATTACTCAAGATTTCTGATCATTATATTAAACAATAGGTTTTTCAAGACTCTCTGAATGCACATATTTAACTCAAGGGTGTAGAAAATAAAATGCTAACAGATAAAATAATATTATTTAACACGTAAAAAACCCAAACCTCTTAGAACAAATAACAGACCAGAGCAGAAGAAGAAGATACCTAGAAGCAGTAATGCTGGAAAAATTTTCGTTTAAGAAGCAAATGCAAGTTCAGTGCATATAACATTTACAAAGTTATATGGCTTTTACAGAGGCAACTGTATCTCTGAACTACATATATAGGAAAAGAAATGCTTTTTTTTCTTTTATCTCCTGGACTTTGCCTTGGTCCTTTCTACCTCAGTGCTTGGAAGTTATTGATAAATTGGAGGGAATACAGAGGAATGTACATAAATTGTCCAAAGTTTTATAGCAGTTGATTTAAATGAATACGTGAACTAAGCAGAGAACATAACAACAACATATATACATTTTAAAGTCCTAAACACTGTCCTGTTTAACCATTCTGGCTGGGTAAGTTGCAACTTCTTTTGTCCACATTGGGAGACATCTATGCCTCACCATAAAAAACTTGGTTCACGTGTTCAATTTCTATCTGTGTGTTAAGTGCAGAGCTCCCAGACAGCAGCAAAGGTACTGCACATCTGTGAATCAGCTGAGCTGCACATGCATTACTTCCACATACCCGAATCAAGGATTCCTGCTGGGTTTGGAACCAGTACACTTACTGTATGTACATCACCCAGCATAAGTTCACCCAGAAGTCTCTGAGATTTCTTAGCTGGCTGCCAAAGGTGATGTCTGAGATGTCTTCCGCTATTAATAGTTGGACGGATGACTCCTGGTTGCCTTTCTCTTCCCAAGGCAGCTTTGGGGGATACATGCCTTCAGGTACCCTCAACTACTTCCTAACCACCATCTTTCTTCAAGAAAGACCTCCCAGCTCTAATGGCAAGGAACATTGTTATTGCTGCAGTAGATCAGTGGAAATATTTATTTTTGTTTGTAATGTCTATCAAATTTACATCTCTCTCTCAGAAGCCATATCTTGTTAAATCTGTCTGCTAACGAGACTGTTGTTTATTTCCTGTGTGCTGTCTGTTTTATATACCACACTGAGAAAAGCAAGTGGCCAAGAGCAGATGCAGCAAAGATAATGCGACTGCTGAGAAGATAGCCATAATTAAAAGCTATTATTTACCAATTTACCACAAAAAATATTCTAAGTGAAATATAAACTGAAATTTTCTCTTGGAGATAGCTGAAAATAGTCCCTTAAGACAAAGGAGTAAGAGATTGTTTATAAGAGCTGGTTCTCAGCAGAGGTTTTGGGAAGGAAATAAGCATTCTTCACCAGTTGCACAGTATATTGCCTTAGGCAGAGTACATTGATACTAAAACAGTTTGTCTTATTATTCATCTCTGTTCATTTCTGCAGTTGGTTTTGGTGTTGACATGAAAATAAATGAATAACAGAGTATCTAAACAAATGTTTTGTCTAATGGAGATCTTATAAATGACATGCCAGTTACATAAAATGTCAGATTCTCTTCTGTCGCTGTGTTTTGCATCAAAACAAAGTATGTGATTTATGAGAAAAACAATTAAATACAACCAAAAGTGCATGGAAAGACTCTCTCTAGATTCCACAGAGCTTCAAAATGGATTTTTTAAAAGAAGAAATAAAAGTTACTGACAAAAAAATTTTAACCTCAGAAGGCTCATGGGAATATTAAGAAACTTACACTGCTCTGAAAAGAAAGACCAAGTGGAAGCTCCACAAAGCACTTATAGAAGGGGATGGCAAAGCAACACATTCTGAAAAAAGACATGTAGAGTAGATTTAGATTAGATTACACTAATGAACTCCTTTAATATTTTGTACACAAGACTACAGTTCCCACAAACATAATTATAGATACAAAAAGTTTTGAAATGACCAGTGTTTCTGTCTCCTAACTTGCATATTTCTTATGGTGTCAACAGAAGGAGAGACTACCCCAAGGAATGAGCAAAGGTACCTAAGTGAAGTTTCTGCCCTGAATTCTCCAGTGGACCCTAGAGAAGTACTCGCAGGAGCATGGATTTGCAATGCCTGGTCCCATGTATCTCTCCTCTTGCTACAGCTACGAGAGTAAGCATCTGTGACTTTTCATACACTGGCCTAAACCTTTTGTGGAATACTTTTCCCTTCAAATATTCGTCAGACCTGATATGGAATGGTACAACTCCCTGCACTCTTTCTTGTTGGCTGCTCTTCCCAGGCCTTAATTTCTGACTGGTCACCAACTGCTCTTAGACACCTCTGAGTATGAGTTTTACTGATACTCCCAGAATCTGACTCACTGTGACTGCCCATGGTGCAAGGTATCCACTGATTAATCACTGCTTCAGAGGGCATTTCTAATTCTTCCTCTCTTTTGGGGGCTCACACTTGCCCAGACACTTGAATACACTGCACACGGCATGTCTCACAAAAATGTCACAAAACTTGGTGCCTACAGTTAGCTGGCCTGAATTCCTACTGTGAGAACATAAAGGAAATAATTGTGTTGGACAAAATTGTGATGGTTCCTACGGATGCATTTGGTTTGTGCCATTCAAGGCAAAGCACACGTTTCATTCTGATAAGCTCCTCTCGGCTTTTTTAAAGGAAAATGAGGCCACTGGACCAAGCCAGGAAAGCATTCTAGACCAAGTCAATAAATGAGATCAATTAGCAGGATGCTGACAATTCTTTTGGGGATAAATTAAAGACTGCTGAACAATACTTTTGTTGGGGCACATATCCTAGGTTCAAATGGGACTCAGTTTCACACATCTGGAGTCACAGCCCTGATCGGCCTCCCTTGGGGCTGCCACCTTTGCCTCCTGCCCATGCCCCTGCTCAAGCTGGAGCCTCCCGCTCCTCCATGAGCCAAATCATAGGCACCTGTCTCCACCCCTGGCCCCAGATCCTGCTGATTTGGACTCGGACCTGTGGACTCAGTTGCTGGTTTAATCTTGGACCAGCTTGGGGATCACTGGACTGTCTCCAATTCTAGCTACCAAAGCTGACCCCAGCCCTGACTCATGCTGTCTTTACCCTGGCCTCCCCTGTCACCATGGACCAGCACGAGGATCTGCACTCCTGGCCAATCCCAGCTGCCAGCCCTAGGCCTGACTTACTCCCTTGCTTGCAGGCAGTGGGATGGGGCTGGCAAGGCCCCTGCCCTGCTGGCCATGGCTCCCAGATACTCGGCCCTGAGGGAGAAGTTGACCCTCACTTGCACCCTGACACCTGGCCTTGAAAGAGTGATCTCATCTTCCCAGCATAAATGCCTGAGTTCCTCTTGGTTCGAGCTCCACTCGTGGTGTTACAAGTGAGGGGCCCTTTGTACAATCGGTCATCGGAGCTGTATCATTCTGCCCCGTGCCCTACACCCTGCTTGCCACACACAGAATTGCCTTCTGCAGGAAAGATCTACCCCCATGTTAAACTCAAGAGGGCTTGATGCCTCATCTTCTGTGTTTCAAGCTAACTCTTCTCAAGCAGATTGTTCAAAATTTTCAGCTAAGTCAATGTACAAGCAAGGAAGCAAAAGACCCAAGACCAGAAGGGCAGAGGAGGGGGTGAGCAGTAATCGCCTTGGAAGGGGCACATGTGGGGTATCAGAAATTCTAGCCCAGAACAAGCATTACATAAATGGATAAAATAAATGGATAAAATAAATGGAAGTGGTCCAGAGGTCAGACATCATCTGTGTTCCCTCTTCCACTATTATTGTAATAACTAGATGAAGACTGCTTTTGCCTTTTTCCTTTCTTTTCCAAGACATCTGCCCTCATAATCACACAGCCCATCTGTTTCAAATGACTTCAACTCTAAGAGGTGAGCTGCCTAAGAAGCATAAAACCCTGAAGGAGACTCCAGTGACTCAGGTAGAGTTTGAGTACCTCTGTTCTAGGGAGGGTTCACATGCTTGCTTTAAGACAGATGCTGTTTGGAAACTTCAGACATGAACTATAATTAATTTATAGGTAACATGTCAATGTAATAAACTGAACAACGGGAAAAAGGAGTGCAGGAAATATCTTCCACATTCTAAACAACACTTTAAACTGTGTTTGCATTCAAAGATACATGACAAAAATTATATCACACAAGTATAAGATAATGGGCTTCCACACACCTGTGAAGTCACCCGAAACTAACTGCTCCGCAAAGGAAAGAGAATCTTGAAGGTTGTGTAAGGAGGATATGTATTATAAACTAATGCATTGCCAGCTGTTTTAAAATTTTGTCAAATAAAGTAAGAATTATACCAAACTAAATTTGGGTAAATTGCTGGCAGTTATACCTTCCAATGAGTTAAAATGAAGGAAAATAAAATTTAAAAAGCCAAATTTAGAATAACTTTTCATCACACAGTCAAAATACGGATTTGCTTAGCTGGGGAAATTGAGTCATATTGTACTATAATCACTCAACAATAATGATATCTATGCAGTTTTTAGAAACATAGTGGGTTTATTCTTTAGTAATTTCCAAGAACATTCATTTATTCTAGAATCATATTGACCAGAGGGCTTTAACTAAACTTCTAGTGAGCAGCTACAAAATACTGAATACCAAATAACGACACTGCATATACCAATAACTAGATCTTAGAATAACTGTGGGATTTTGTGTCTACTGGGAAAAAAATCATTCTTAGTGTGTAAGAATGTTAATTTGAACTGATTTAAGTAGTTTAAATTTCTAATGTTCCTTTGATTGAACTATTCATGGGATTATTGATAGTCCCATAAATTCTAAGCATAGTAAAGACCTGCTCATAAACTGAATAAAAATCTGTATGGAAAAGGCCAGATTTCAAGTTTCGTTTTACTTCAGAATTCTATAGAATCAGTATAAATACACTGTTGAGCCCTATTATTTTAAGTAATTTGATTTACTAAATGATGTGATATAAACAAAAAAAAAATTTGCTTCATATTGCTTTTATGTAACTTTAAATTCTGCTTTGAATTCACAGAGTTTCAAGTTTCTTTAGTTGCAGAGTAAGTAAAAATTCAATAAATTCATAAGAAACATGTTATGGATAATTACCTAATTAAAATTCCTGAAGCAGTATGGGTGTTTTTTTACTGTACTTACCCTAATATTTGCCCACTGCACATGTGTACAATAATAATTTATTTGACTCTGTAGTTCCTCTCTTTTTGTGGGCTTTATATTATGGAAATAATATTGTTAGGCTCATTTACACAATCAGAATATCCTATATTCCCATGATTTGTGTATTTCTCTTCTCTACCTTGATGAGGGTTTTTAAATTACAGGCCTGCACATGGCATGGTGATTGGCGAAGAGTGTTATGTGAAAGACTGTGTGCTGGTTAGAACCGAGATTACCATTTGTTTCAAAATGTTCCAGGGAATGATTGCCCACTGAGATAATGTAAGCTAAGTAAAGAAAACATCAAACGGACTGTAACGACAAAGTTGTATCGTGTACTTAAGGGAAATTCGATGTATTTAACACAGTGCCCTGTGTTGCAGAGTGCAATACTAGACTCTTTAAAAGGCTTTTTTACCTACTTTTCTAACAGTACCATAAAAAAATCAGTTACAATTTGTCATTCCAAACAGTCGAGCCAAGGACATTATAGAAGCACAAGCAACTACAAGGAAAGGATATGTTATAGAAATAATAAAACTCCAGTATAAAGGTCAAGCTATGTGAAGTATAAAGCTTTTATTAAAAAACCTCTAGATCTGACCTAGAGACCCTCAAAATCATTATGATCATCCCTACCTCTGTTAAAATTAAATGGTTAGGTCAAGAAACATATTTTAATATCTTCAGCATAACTTTTACTGAGAATGCACTCTTGAAAGATCAGATTATAGCAGTATCATGGGGATATTTCTATAGAAGATCAGTATTTGTGAATAGCAACTGCACCCAGTCCATCTTTTACTTAATTTTACTCTTCCTTGTGCTCCTGGTTCTTTACTTTTAAGAACAATTTGGGGCAATACTTAGTTTAGTCTTAGTCTAAAAATTAATGAAAAAAAATCACTCTGGAATAACATTTTATATACTGTTAGAGCAGACAGCAGTTTCAACTTTGTCAAACAGTGTATTAATAAACCTTGCAAAAATCACAATAACTGTACCAAAGAGCACCCATCTTAGACAGCAGGTGATAAGCTAATGAGTCCAAAAG
The DNA here is from genome assembly GCA_013398855.1 of Mohoua ochrocephala. Lineage (NCBI taxonomy): Eukaryota > Metazoa > Chordata > Aves > Passeriformes > Acanthizidae > Mohoua > Mohoua ochrocephala. The sequence goes on along the minus strand of VZTA01022879.1, from coordinate 177,871 downwards.
ACATGAAATAATAGTGAGACAAGTATGGACAGCAATTGCTCAGTGACCATTCATGACTGATCTGCAAAATGGCATGTGACAAAAAATAAAAAGGGATACAAATGTGTATTTGAAAAGAACAAAAATGAAACAGTTCTCTGAGCACAAAGGACAACACATTGACAGCACACTGTGATACATTCTACATGATTTTACTGCCTTCTAACATCAACACCTGTGCAAAGTATTTTCAGACATTTTTCTCAGCTATTATTTTAACTTTGCTTGTTTCACAGTAGAAGGCAAGGTGAAAATATTTGCAATATAAGCTATTAAAAAATAAGGCACTTGTTACAGGAAAGTGTCATTCAAACATGATGCAAGATGCTGAATGGGATGGAAGCAAGAGGATAAGCAAAGAACTGTGACCTTGTACTCACATTTCTGTTAAGCTCCTGGAAAAATAATATTGTTTAGGAAGTCAGATGGATGCCAATGATGCACACACTGATCTGTAATGGATGTGAAAAACTCAAAGGCTGGGAATTTTTGAACATTGACCAAAAGGTTCAATAGGTAATGAAATCAGTGGGAAATTCACGTCTCATTTTCAGAACAGGATTTGAAGATCATTACTTTAAATGCACTTTTCAACTGGAAATATGAAGCATTTACATGATGGAGAATTAGTCTTTCCATGTTTTCCTGCAGACCTTTGAGGCAGAGATAAGAATATTTTCCTCTATTTTCCCCTTCTCCGAATCCATTCTTGTGTTCCATTCATAGATACCTTTTATTAGCCATAACCTCAATTTTTTTTCTATTTTTTATCCCTATTGCTTACAGTATTCATTAGCAGGGGAGCATTTATTTTTATAGAGCATGCATGTACAATAATAATATCAAAAATATTTCAAAGTTATATGCAGAAGTGAGAGTGTGGCAGAAATAAGCTTGTCCATACAACCTCAACTGATTTATCTTGAGAATAGGCATTTTGATACATGCTTTCATTACATGATCATTAACTTTTTTTTCCATAGCACACCAGCCGTTTCAGTTCTCAGAGTGGATGGCGTTTATTAATGAACAGCTGTTCAATATTTACTTCATTGTTCAGTACATGGCCCCATTGTTCAATGGATGGCCTCATGCCATCTTTGTTGCACACTATTCAATCCCTTCTCTAAGGGACATTAATTAACCTCCCCATGAGTTTTCTTTTATGACGCTAATCAGTATAATTTTGAAAGCTTTACAAATATCAATTATATCCACAGTATCCATGTGAGTTTTATGCACATCCTACAAACAGGAGACTGAAGCAGGGAGATTACAGTTAATAATATCCATGAATTTTGAGTATCCCATCTGGCACACCTGGGGTTTGATTTACAGCTCCCATTGCCCTAAGTTGCAGTTGAGAGTCTTCAGCACATCTTCCAATACTTTTCCCCAGTCTGAATCTGGGTACCAAAAAAATGAAATACATTCTGTTAGCAGCAATCTATGCAAAGTTTGTTGTAAGTTACTTCCTCAGTAATATATCTAGAGCTGAGATGGGAATTCAGTGCCTAGAATTGCATGCAGACTTCATAATGAGGCTCTCCATTTCTCTAATGGAAATTTTTTGCTCCAGCTTTACATTCCTTCCCAGTTCTGCAATAAATGAGTGATGAAGACAACCTTATCTGTGGTAAAAATTCCAGCAAGATAATCTCCATCCTCTCATGGGGGCAGAGATTCTAGAGATAAAAACATATGGACCTCTAACTAAAAGTTGCCATGATACATAGGCAAACCTTTAAATCAGAATTCCCTACTCTTTGATGCCTAGAATTTTCAATGTTCATAATGCCTCATTTCACACTCCAGTTTTCCCTATTACTGATTCCATGCCCAGGTAATTGCCCAGCGGAGAAGGACTTGGGAGTGCTGGTAGATGAGAGACTGGACATGGCCCAGCAATGTGTGTTGGCAGCCCAGAAAGCCAAACGTGTGCTGGGCTGCATTCCAAGCAGCATGGGCAGCAGGTGAGGGGGGATCCTGCCCCTCTAATCTCTGGTGAGACCCCAGCTGCAGTGCTGCATCCAGGCCTGGGGTCCTAACACAGGCAGGACATGGACCTGTTGGAGCAAGTGCAGAGGAAGTCACCAAGGTGACCAGAGGGATGGAGCATCTCTCCTATGAGGAAAAGCTGAGAGAGTTGGGATTGCTCAGCCTGGAAAAGAGAAGGCTTCAGGGTGACCTAATTGTGGCCTTACAGGTCCTGAAGGGAGCCTGCAGGAAAGAAGAAACAAGGTCATGCAGTGACAGTACAAGGGGGAATGGGTTAAAATTAAAACGGAGTAGCTTTAGATCAGATATTAGGAAAAAAATTCTTTACTGTGAGGGTGGTGAAGCCCTAGCACAGGTTGCCCAGAGAAGCTGTGGATGCCCCATCCCTGGAGTGTTCCAGACCAGGCTGGATGAGCAACCTGATCTAGTGGAAAGTGTCTCTGCCCCTGGCAGTGGCTTGGAACTAGATGGTCTTCAAGGCTCCATTCCAAGTCAAACCATTCCACGATTCTATGATTCTCTGAATTTCCTCTCTAGTTTTCTGTTTTCCTTTAGTTCTCCCTTACATCCCTGAGTTCTTGTTTCTTTAGATATATTGTTTCAGTCCAGCCCTTTTCTTTCTCAATTTAGCTTTTGTTTCTATTGCATCTGAACACAATTCCTTCTCTACCTTTTTGAGACAGAACAAGGTTTATAGCTGAAAACACATAATTGTCATAAAGAATATAATGTGAGACCAGTTCCCTGCTCTCTCATTTTAGTGACCACGTATGCCAGAAAGTCCACCTTTGTTTCTACCACTGCGAGCTGGGGCACGCTCAGCTCCTTGGTGAGGAATGGAATGGTGCCTACTGAGTAGAGAAAGGTCTATGGACAATCAGACACCTGAGGATGCTTTGGAGCTTTTAATCCATAAAACTTAAGGTTTCTTGCCTGCGTCTTCACTGAAGTAGGAAAATACCGAAGGCAAAGCTGTTTTTTACAAACCAGCCCCCTGAAAAATTTAATTTTTCTTGCCCTAAGTACAGGGGAACTGGCACATTTCAAAGCCCGGATTTCAAGAACTTCAGGGGCATGGGCAAAAAATACATTTTTTTTCCTTGCATCATTCCTAGAAATGGCAGAACTGTTTTGGCAGGAGCTTTCCAGAAAAGCACAGCCTGGGACAGCTACTTGGCATGGAAAACTTCAGTCAGAGCAGTTACAGTTTGGCACTATTATAAGCAGACAAAATCAAAGTTTCATAATAGGAAGTATTAGGTAATTTTAATAATAGGCAGTTCTATCACCTATAAAACCTTTAAACATAAAAAAATATTATTTGTGTAAACAAATATCAAGAAAAGTCCTTTTAAAAAGTGTCCTAGTGAAATGAAAAGGAGTAAAAATAAACACACAAAAATGTGAAATATCACATCCTGACTCTGAAAAATAAAGACACATATACTTCTCCACCTTAACACAGCATGTGTCTTGGGCTTTCTTCACCTCACTCCAAAAACAGAAGAACAAAAAACATCACATTAATCTGCCAGAAAATAAAAAAAAAAGAGTAAATATTAAGTTAGAGTCCTTGAGCTTCTTTGCTTCCCTGTATTAAAGCATGGCTAGTCTAGGGCCTAACTTCTGACATTTTTCTGGCTTCTTTAATTTAGCTTAATGACTCTCCAGATAATATATTTTCATTTTCTCTGTGTGTTGCAATCTGGTGAAGCCTCTTTCTTCATCTCTTTCTCATTTTTCCATTCTGTCAGTATCCAAAATATTGAAAAAAGTCTATTGCCCTTGATTCCAGTCTCATGGACCAGGACTTACTTCAAAACTTTAAAACGTCTTTCATTGACTTTTGAACAATTTTATTACAAAACACTGTCCTGTAATTAAATAACCAGTGATATCCAAGGAATATCAATTCAGAGTGCTTAAGACAGTTGAAAATCACATTTATTCAATAGTTCCTACTTTTTAAAGTCAAGGGGGTTTTTATGACTGCCTAATCAGTCTTGCACAACATTCTATAAATCTTCCACAATAATTTCCGGATTATTCACATAATTTTTTTTTGTTAGAGAACATGATTCAGAATCATATTCACTCTGGATATAAAATCATCATGTAATGGCAAATACACCTCATCTTTGGAACCGTGGATTTAGTCATGAAAAACAGACAATCCAGCACTAGCCCTACATTGAAAGAAAACCCACAAAGTCTGTTCTGTTGTACTGAGGGCAGCAAAGGATTGACTTGAATAAAAGTGATCACAGGCTGTGTGGATAGTTCAGAATTCATATCAAACAGCAGAAAATCCCCAGGATAAAAAAAGTTATCTAAATTAAAGGGTTATATAGATATATATGATGCAATATTACTAGTAAATATTGCTTCTATTGTTTATCGTAATCCTAGGCAGTAAACTCACAGGACCTTGCTGGTTTAAATAAAATGCAAGAATGAACTGACTGAAGGATACATTTTAATAGCCCTCTGTCAGAGAGAGTTAACACACTTGCACTTCTAACAACAGCATTTTTATTAAATCTTTATTATGTTGTATTAAAAAAAGTCCCCTTAGCCCTCAGGTAGTTGGTCGATGCTGAGTTTTCAAATGAAATATTTATGAAGTTCTTTGTTTAGAAGTTTAATTGTATCTTTAAATGACTTTCATATGTTTATATGCTTTACCCTCCAATATAAATGCCATATGATGCTCTATCATACTGTCCGGAATAGTCATTATGCATTTCACCATCACAACTGTTACATAACAATAAGCAGAAAAAAAGGACAAAAGGATAACTAAGTTAAACCAGATCTTATACATACTTATTTTGTTGGTAACACAGATTGTATCTCCAGCAAAATGTGTTTCTAATCACGTAACATAGCATAGTGCTGTAATACTTTCCATATTTAAACTTTTGGTCCATGTATAATACTATAAAGGATACTAAAATGTACTCTGCACCGACCTTTCTATTTCTCTGCCATGGGCAGGGGGAAGGAGAAGACTCTTATGAGAATGGGGGTAGAATGAGGAGACCTAAGGAGGTCTCCTTAAGTGAAATTTAGTTTTGCTTTTATAAGAGCTCTGAAGATCTATCACTCCTGTGGTACAATATTTAAAGGAAAAGCATAACTTAGAAGCTTTATTATCTTTCCAATAAATGAATGACAATTTAAAAAACACTTTCTGGATTTATCAGCTAAAAAGACATTTTCTACAGTGAAAGTATGTTGGAGACCTGTGTCACTTCATGTGAAAGCAGTGCTGCATTAAATCTGACCCCACTGTTTTCCACAGTGCTCTTCAGGTGTCTTCCGTAGAGCAGATTTTGGACATCTGGTCCAGGCAGTCTCTATCATTAGTCTTCAAAAGGTCTAGGCCAGCTAGATGACAGGATGGAAGATCACAAATAAAGTTGTCCACAGCTTTATCTGTGGAAAACATCCACCCATCCACCTGTGCAGCCCTTTTCTGACCCACAGCTAGGCAGCAAGATCATGAAACCAACTCAATTTATTGTGAAAAGTGACACCCTTCTCCGTGCCTTGGGCAGGCTAAAGAGTCATCACAGGCTGAAAGCAAAGGAAAGAAAAAGATGTGAGACAAATTCTAATGAATAAAAGGAAATTGTAATTCATTACTTGGGATGCTTGCTTGTAGTTGTCAGAAAGGATGGAGAAGGATATGATCTATCTGTGGTTTACATTAACCATACATTACTATTATGTAATCACAGGTTTCAATACAGCGTTAGCTCACGGTGCTACTCGAACACACTCTGCAGATTTCATTTGCTGCTCAAGTACTGCATTAAAAGCCTTTGAGGAGAGTATCAGTTCACAGCTCATGAAAGCCAGACATTTTGCAAAGCTGGCATAAAACCCCCCTGTTGATCGTGAGGGCTGCCAGTGCATGACTGAGTAACATGCCCTGTCTCTCTAAAATAGCAAGTACTGTCTTGCTAAATTTGTCCTCTTGATGACAACTTTCATTGTAACAAATGGCCCCTAAGCTCTGTCTTTTCCATATAAGGAACCTCGTCCAGTTATTATGCTAACAGCCAACAACTTCTGAGGAATAATCTCACTTATTATTTAAGGTAGAAACCAGCATTTTCCTATATAATACGTTGGAATGAACTCTGTGTGAAACAGGAAAAGCTCTGGAAAGTACCTGCGGGGACCACTGGTTTTAGAAGCTTTTTTTGAATCTGCTGCTAGTCTACAGAAAAGACCACCTGCAAGAATGACAATTTTGCAAGCTTTTGTATAACTGCTCCAGCAATCATGCACATAACTTTGAAGTCCTATGTGTTAACTGCACCAACCGAAAATTGATGGAATTCTTCTCATCAAAATGCTATCTTGAAAAGACAAAGTTATAGCAAGACATGATGAAACATGGTAACCTTTTAAGTCACATCAGAAAAACTAGCTGCCAGGTTTTTCCAATATTTTATAGTGTAAACATAATTTTATGCTATAATTTTACACCTAATTGACAATAGTATTTCACCAATTTCAGTAACTAGTTAGTTAAATGTATCACACATAAAAGAAATCCTTTTTTTCCTATTTTGTTCTCATACAAAGGCTGGATTTTATTCTAGTCTCATTGATATAATTCTATTTACTTCACAGTCGTTACTTATTACCACCAATGGGAAGAGAAACAGAGCCATTAAAGCAGTTTCCTCTTTTTTCCTTGATGCAACCTGATGCTTTTTGGTTTACCATGGAATGGTTGCATGGTGAGAAAGACAGATTTGCTTGTGTTTTTAATAATGTGTTCTCTTCAGCGAGAGTCAATATTTGCCCTGCCCAGTTTGACTGGCTTCACTTTAAAAATTCTAATTTCTGCTTTAAAAAAATTGGAGATGGTAAAGAACACATCCATTAGGACTTGCTGTCATTTGGGAAATGTGACTGAAAGGAATATCCATTTTTGTCAGAGGGAATAACATTATTCAATTTCTTTTGTGAAGTGAGCAAGTTCTGCCCTAAAGCTAAAAAAAGCCCTTTACACCCACCGGAATGTCATCCAAGAACATGATGCTTAAAACCCTTCAACTCTGCATGTCAGACTTCATGACCCTTTCACCTCAATTTTTTCTTGGGCCAGCACTGTCCAGCAGTTGTTCCTCCTGGGTATTCGCCCCTCTCTGATGGATGTCACTCGGCAGCAAGGGGTACCCCCTGCCTGTTTCTGCCCTGAGTAATCTTGGTACTTCCAGTACGTCTCATAAGAACTTAATTCCACTTATCGTGCTGGGCTTACTCTGCTTTCTGGAAAATGCTTACCAGAACAGTACATGCTATTCCAGATAAAGTCTTATCAGAGAACTGAATCAGGACAAATAGCCTATCTTTATGGAAGAACTGTTTTGGAAGTATTTCAATTGAAATTTAATGGAAATACCATTAAGCTTTGTTTGGCTTTGTAAAAGGTGATACAAAATACTCTGAATCAGCGCAGCTGAAAAAATACAGTCCTCACTGATGCTCACTGAGAAAAAAAATTTCCCTTTTGAGAGGACTTGGTTAATTACTTTGCTTATTTGTGACCAAAATTGAAAAGAAAAGCAAAAAGCTCTGTCATTACTCATTAAGTATGTAATTTATCACAGAATACAGTTCTGTCCCTCTGGTTATTAAGCTCTCCCAGACATTCTTTTGTGTTCTGGGCTTCTGAAAAAGCCTAAAGTAAAACTGATGCTACCTGACTGAATTGCTGCAGACTTCTGCAAACCTCACTGATGCTTTCTCACCAATACATCAAGTCTGATTTAGGATTTTACGTATTTCGTGGCCTGCATGGAACAAAATAACTTGATCATTCGTGCATCACATGAGTTACTCTCTTTTTTTTACAGGAAAAAATAAAAGAAAAAAGTTTGTAGTCCTTTTATTTCATTATGCTCAGGCACCAGTCTGCTGAGCCCTGCTGAGCCCTCCAGTGCAACCTTCTGTCAGTGAAATGGCATGAAGGGATGAGCAAGGGTGCCACACAGAAACATGGAGGCCCACTTTGACTTTGATTTCTTTCTCCTTCTCTGACTTATCTCTCCTTTGATGAGCTCTGCGGGCATTTGCCAGTGCAGTTGCAGTACTCTGCTGCCCCAACAGTGTATAGGTCTGTCAAAAAGATCCTGGTGGTTTGTGTTGATATCAGCTCCAGAGATAAAAGCCAATTGTCTGGTGATCCTTGAAAAGCATTTGGAGGGAGTCAGCTCCAGCAGTTAGCCAGGAGTGATGGACAGGAACAGCCTGCAAGCATTTCTCAAAGGAGAGATCAGTCAGAGAAGGAGCCTGCAGCTGTAGAGCAGGGAGGTGCTCTGTTATTGCTCTTGCTATTTTTCTTTTTTCTTTCCTTTAAATAAAGTAGATTATTATTCCTTTAAGTAAATCAGGCTCACCCACGTTAGCCCTTGGTTGAGCTCTGATTGTTAAGTTGGAGCACTGTGCTGAAAATAAGGCTGTGATTTTCAAAAACTCTAAGGACTTTGGGCAGACAGAACTCAAAGTTGGGATATTTTACGTTGGCACCTTTTGAGTGATTTTCAAAGTGGTGCAGATGAAACAATCCAAGTTAGCAGAGACACCTACTCAATAGCTGAACCACATTCTCATTTCCCTGCACTTCTGCTTCTCCCATGTACTGTAGAGAACAAACAAAAGGGAAGGATCAGGCTGTGCTGTATCAGGTAATGTTCTTCATTCTCTTCCTTCTCCCTCAGTTTCTCCTGTGCCATTGCAAGAGTGAGAGGGAATGTATTCCCAGCACCACATCCAGGCTGGAACAGTCACATCCCAGTTTTTGCCCACAGTAGACAGGAAACGTTCAGTGATAAATCATGAGGTCACAGGCTGAGATCATGCCTGCAGGCGTATTCAAGCAGGTTTATGGGTTTTCCTCGCCGGGACATTCCCTACCACCCCAGGGAAACTTTGCTAAACACCTCAGCCCCACCAAGCTGCACTGCTCTGAGCAAACTCACAGACACCAAGTCGAGCAGGAGTGTTGATCTGCTGGATGGTAGGAAGACGGCAGAGGGATCTGAAAAGGCTGGATCTATGGGCCAAGACCAATGGTGTGAGGTTAAACAAGACCAAGTGCCAGTCCTGCTCTTTGGCCACAGCAACCCGCAACAACCCCTGCAGCGCTACAGGTTGGGGAAGGAGCGGCTGGAAAGCTGCCAGGTGGAAAAGGCCCTGAGAGTGCTGACTGAAAGCAGCTGTACAGTGTGTGCCCAAGTGGCCAAGAAGGCCAATGGCATCCTGGCCTGTAGAAGGAGTAGTATGGCCAGCAGGACCAGGGAAGTGATTGGCACTGGTGACGGGCATTTCAAGCGCTGCATCCAGTTCTGGGCCCCTTACTTCAGGATCCTTCCAGCATTGAGGTGCTGGAGCAAGTCCAGAGAAGGGCAATAGAGCTGGTGAAGGGTCTGAAGCACAAATCNCCAGTCCTGCTCTTTGGCCACAGCAACCCGCAACAACCCCTGCAGCGCTACAGGCTGGGGAAGGAGCGGCTGGAAAGCTGCCAGGTGGAAAAGGCCCTGAGAGTGCTGACTGAAAGCAGCTGTACAGTGTGTGCCCAAGTGGCCAAGAAGGCCAATGGCATCCTGGCCTGTAGAAGGAGTAGTATGGCCAGCAGGACCAGGGAAGTGATTGGCACTGGTGACGGGCATTTCAAGCGCTGCATCCAGTTCTGGGCCCCTTACTTCAGGATCCTTCCAGCATTGAGGTGCTGGAGCAAGTCCAGAGAAGGGCAATAGAGCTGGTGAAGGGTCTGAAGCACAAATCTGATGAGGAGCAGCTGAGGGAGCTGGAGGTGTTTGGCCTGGAGAAAAGAAGGCTCAGAGGGAACTTTATTGCTCTCTACAACTTCCTGAAAGAAGGTAGTAGTCTGGTGGGAGTTGGCCTCTTCTCCCAGGTAACCAGCAACAGGATGAGAGGACATGGCCTCAAGCTGTGCCAGGGGAGGTTTAGTTTAGACATTAGGAGGAATTTCTTCACTGTGGTTAAACATTGGAACAGGTCGACCAGGAAGGTGGTGGAGTCACCATCCCAGGAGGTGCTTAAAGGAAGACTGGACACGGCCCTTAGTGCCATGGTTTAGTTGTGTTGGGTCATAGGTTGGACTTGACAATTGCAGAGGTCTTTTCCAACCTAGGTGATTCTGTGACTCTGACACATCACACCCATTGGACTTTATTTCCTTAGGAAGAGCTTTGCATGAACGGATCTGGAACCAGACAGCAGCGGTATCAGATGTTGGTGAACTGCTATTAGTAGAAATAAATCAAATGTAAACATAGGTAGCTTGATTTTACAGTACCTCTGCCTACTGTAAGAACTCCTCAGTATAGGCACCACAGGCTCCCCCATGGGAGGTAACAGCCAGCAACAGCTATTCAACTTCTAGTTTTTTAGCAAAATGGCAATGGACTTTCCTAGCCAAACCTTTCCCGTCATTTTGGCAAGCCCCAAAGTCCTCTCTTGCCCCCAAAGCCCTAATCTTTTTATCTGGGGGGAAAAAACCAAGAAATAAAAAGGAAGAAGTTTGGGTTTTTTCTGATGGGCTTGCACAGTTAAAAATCATAAACAGTAAAGAAATCTACATGCTAAGGTTCCAACAGAAACAGAGACTTGGCTGACTTCAGTAATCTGAATTTTGCATTAATTAAGTGTTTTGAATTTGATTAGAACAAACTAGCCATCTCATTTGGTCCAGCATTTGCCCCTTTCCAGACTTTTTAAAAACCATATACAAGATGATCCAGGATTCTAACCAGAGGAATGAGAAGGGAAAGAGGAGGATGGGGAGTTGAAGGCAGAAAGGAAGCAGACCGAAAAAACCAGTTTTCATCTGCCTAGGATTTGCATTTGGATTGAATATCTGTTTTACCTTGTGAGACCCACACAGATGACACTCCTATACTAATCCTGAATTCACATATTTTATGTATGTATTTTTTTTTATTGGACCATAATTATTTTCTGAAACTAAGAAACATGAAATAAACATGGTAACAATTATTGGTGCTTTGTTCCTGCTTTTGTTGGATCTTGGAGAGGCACTTGACAACCCAGACCAGGGCTACTTTGACAGTGTTTGAAGAACCAGTTCAGCCATAGGTTGATGTCAGCTGCACTAATCAGAACTCTCTCAGTGGATAACTGTATTCATATGTTGCACTGCACTGCTCAGACGTGCGTGGCAAGCTCCACCCGTCACACAGGCTACTCAACATCAGCTTTCTTTTCAAGACAATTTATCTTGAAACTATTCATTCAGCTGCAGTGTCACTAATTTTTCCTTTAAATACGCCTTCACCAATTCCTGATAACACACATAGAAGTGTGACGATCCAGATGCCACTTGGATGCCATCCAGAGGGACCTGACGGGCTTGAGAGGTGGCCCAGTGCAAACCTCACACTCATCAAGGCCATGAGCAAGGTCCTGCACACGGATAGGGGCAATCCCAAGTACAAATAGAGCAGAGCTGAGAATGGATTGAAAGCAGCCCTGAGCAGAAGCTCTTTGGGGAGCTGGTGGACGACAGGCACAAATGACCCAGCAAAGTGAGCTTGCAGCCCAGAAAGCCAAACGTGTCCTGCTGCATCAAAAGAAGAATTCTATGAAGTGATTCTGCCCCTCTACTCTTCATTCCCAAGACCCTACTTGGAATAATGAATCCAGCTCTGGGGCCTCCAGCATAGGAAGGACATGGACCTGAGGTAGCGAGTCCATAGGAGGTGCTCAGAGGACTGGAGCATCTCTGTTGTAAAGACAGGATGATACAGTCAGGGCTGCTCAGTCTGGGGAAGAGAAGGCTCTGGGGAAGAGAAGGCCACCTTATTGTGGCCTTCCAGTACCCAAAGGGGCTGTGAGAGATGGAGAGGGACTTTTCACAACAGCATGAAGTGATAGAACAAGGAGGAATGTGTTTAAATTGAAAAGAGGGTAGGTTTATATTAGACAGTAGAAAGAAATTCTTCACTAATGGGGTGGTGGACACTGGAAGAGGTTGCCCAGAGAAGCTGTGGATTGCCCCATCCTTGGAAGTGTTCAAGGCCAGGTTGGATGGGGCTTTGAGCAACCCGGTCTAGTGGAAGGTGTCCCAGCCCATGGCCAGAGGCTGAAACTAAATGACTTTTAAGGTCCATATTAACTCAAACCGTTCTGTGGTTCTATGCCTGCTTCACTCAGTGTGAAACTTGGAGAAGAATTCATTGTTACACCTCCGCAGCTTGTAAGTAAAGCACAGGAGCAGAAGGAACAGACCTGGAGTTCAGTTCCCCATTCAGCTACAAGGAGCCTGAATCCTCAGCTCCCATTTCCCAGCACGCTGAACTGCACCACTCTTTGTTTGTGCAAACATGTGAGCATGTACACAGAGAGAGGAAGGGGAGAAGGTGTTGAAATCTATTCTGTGACACAGCCAAGAATCCAAGATTCATGGGGCCAGACAGACACTTAACCAAGGCTGATTGTGTAATCCGCTCAGCGACCCACAGTCCTGGGAAGTAGAAGCAGTAGCTGCTGCTTTGAATCCCCCATTTTCTCCCTTGACTTTGTATTTTAAGTGTAGCTGTGACTGTTACGCTCCATGTTGAGTTTAACATCGCCTATGCACCAGGCAGCTCAGGTGCCGTGTGTTACTTTCTCGTGTAAAAGCTATACAGCCTTCTGAGGACATGCTTTCAGAACATTCAGCTGCAGCAAAAAGTGCCTTAAAGCACATGCTGCAGCTAAACTGTAGACACTTTAAGCTTTTACCAGAATATTTCAGACCTTATAAGAATCCCGGTTATTATTCTTGGATTTAGGTGTTTCACATCAGTTGTGTTCTGGGCAACTTTGTATTATTCTGGATCTCATCTTAGATATCCACAACGTAACAGACCTTTAGGTCCTGCTGTTAACTCCTGCAGCACCCCAGTGCTTTAGGTTTTCCACTGACTTGAGCAGAGACATGTCTGAACTGAATCCAGTAGTTTCATTACAGTGTCACTTAGGATGTATGTGTTCCTGTTCAGAAATTTAAACATTGATAGAAAAATTGGGTATGTTGAAATATTTTGCTGTTCTTTTGATCATCTAGAATATTTTTCCAAGTGCTATATGTTGTTTAAAGAGCACTTTTAGGCTAAAAATTGTTCCTTTTAATTGTTTTTAATCCCAGCCTGGAAATAAGTACTGTACAGCTGCTCGCTCACTGCCCCTGCTGCATAGAAGTGAATCCAAAAAAGGTAAAACCTGTGGATTGAGAAAAATATAACAACTGAAATAAAATATAACAATAACAAAACAACAAATAATAATTGTAATTAAAAGAGAGACAACAAAAAGAGTGAGAGAAATGAAACCCAAGTGACGCTCAATACAATTTCTCCCCACACCCTGACCGATGCCCAGCCTATCCCCGAGCAGTGACCAGCAGCTCCCAGCCAACTCCCCCCAGTTTATGCACCAGGCATGATGTTCCTTGGTATGGACTATCCCTTTGGCCAGTTTGGGACAGCTGTCCTGGCCGTGCTCCCTCTGACTTCTTGTGCACCTCCTCACTGGCAGAGCATGAGACGCTGAAAAGTTCTTGACTGCGAGTAAGCACTACTTAGCAACAACTACAACATCAGTGTGTTGTCAACATTATTCTCATACTAAATCCAAAACACACAGCTCTGAACGAGCTAAGAGGAAGAAAATTAACTGTATCCCAGCCAAAACCAGGACACATTTTCAATGCAGAAGTGAAACAGAGAACCTGCAAATAGTTTCCATTTCAAATAAATGGTGAAAGGGTGTGTTGTCAAAAAATTGCCATTCAGTTGCATTAGGATCTTAGTCATGGAGTTTTATCACTTAAAGACTCATCTCACAGGAAGCACAAGACCCATGTAAGCAGGAGAAATAGAGTATGCTGAGCAGAAACTCATAATAAGATCTCTGTTGATTCACCAAGTTACCACCTTGATCCCTTTACACTCTGTTGTGATAGTGGCTGAAGAAACAAGGTTTCTCCAAAGTTTCTGACTCAGCCATGTTTCTTTCTCCTCTGTGTGGACCTGGAGCCTGGAACCAAAGTCCATGGTCCCAGGAATTTCAAAGAATATATGCAGTTTAGCTTTTATCATTTCATTTAATAAAACATATATATTTTTATAATGCTATGCCTATGACAATGCCATGATCCTAACTACAGTTCTTGTCCTGGCCCAAGGCTCACATATCAGCAAAGCTATGTTTTGCTCAGTAAGCCTTATTTGGGTACATCTCACTTGGAATTTTTGTTTGCAAGATAAAGCTCACGACCCCAGTTCTTTACTTCTCTGTATTAAGTTACTTGTCTTGTTGCTGCACAATGAGGAAAACTGGTATCAGTCAATTTTAAATGGATTGCTCTACAATTGTAACAGACCACAGAAAGATTTCTGAACCCTCTGTTTATAGCAACTAACAGGAGTTTTGTTTCCACCCAGTATTTTCCATGACGTCTACAAAACACCACTAGTGAGAAAGCTCAAGTGCTGAGATCACTGTTTGCCATGATGACCAAAATTACTTTACAGCTTCCCTGTGCTTCCCGTTCCCCCATAACTATTTGTTGTCTCTTGGCTTAAAACCAGATTGTAAATTCCTCCAGGTTTCTTTTCCTTTGTTTTTTTTACACTTAGCACAACAGGATCCCAAGGATCTGAAACATTTCAGTAATACTGCAACCAATAATGAAATCATTGGGGTTTAGTCCAGTGTGGTTTAGTTGCAAATCTGTAAGGATAGGGAAAGAAAAGAATTATTTTTAGGGTTCATCTTCTCCACTTCCTTTCAATATTGTTCATCCAGTTCCTATTACTGGTGTTAGATTGACTGTGTGGTCAGTCCAGCAGTACAATTACTCCAGAAAAGTTCTTTGCCCGCTGTAGAAAGCTGAGATCAATGGGCATTATTATCAGGAATGACATGGGATTTGGTTCTCCAGTTTAGTTTCTACATTTTTTTATTTATTTACTTAGTCGAGAATACCCACTCATAATAAATCAACTCCAAGCCACTCCCAAAGAGCCTCTTCAATACCAAAAGTGTGAGATTACACCCGCTGACTGAAAAGAAAGCATCCCCTAACTAGGAGCAGATTTCCTCACAGAATACCAGAAAACAAGTTAAATTACTCCCTCTCTTCTACTATAATGGAAATGTCTCGCTTCCAAGACTTCAAGTGGCCAGTGCCTGGGAGGAGAGAATTCAGAAAAGTTCTAGGTTACACCTGAGAAGGAAGAAAAAGCAGGTACAGCATTTATGGAATATAACCATGCCCCTCCCACTCTCCCATTGCTCATATTAGACAGAAATATTACTGGGAAATGTATTTGGAGTGGCTGCTGTGAAGGAAAAGGAGAAGAAAGCAGAGATGATGTAATATTTTGGCTATTGGATGAAGAGACAGAAAGGGGTTTTGAAGTCCCAATGAAGAAAGTAAAGACAATAGTCAGAAGAGAATTTAAAAAACAAGACAAATAACATCCATCATGTGAATATGGACACTGGTGAGCAGGTGCTATTTCAGGTGCTGACAGGTGGGAAGGAAAGTGAATACTCAGGTGTTGATCGATTCTGCTGTGAGGATGAAACGTTTCGCTGAATGTGTACAAAACCAAAGTAGGTCAAAGAGAGGAAGAGGGCCCAGGAAGAAGGCTCTGCAATGCTACCTGGAGAGCCAGGAGGCAGAACANAGAGAAGAGAAGAGAAGAGAAGAGAAGAGAAGAGAAGAGAAGAGAAGAGAAGAGAAGAGAAGAGAAGAGAAGAGAAGAGAAGAGAAGAAGGAAAATAGAGAAAGCAGAGGGAGAGATGAGCAAGCAGCGGCACCAATCAGTAACACCAGTGGCCTAAGAAACTCGCTATTAAAAATCATTCCTGCAGATAGAAAGAACTGAAGAAAAAGCTCAAAAAGCTTCTCATTTTAGGTTTGCTTCTTTATATTTTAGATCATACTTTTTTCTTATATTTTTCCATATGCCCAAAGTGAACTTGTTAAATTACTCTGTTTAGAAACAAACATATGGAAACAATAAACATCTAGAACATCAGCTTGCATATTTCCTTAATGTATGCATATTTCTCTCCAATTTTCCACATGAAATAAGACTAATTCACTTAAATTTCTTGGGATCCACCCTCTGTCAAAGTTTCCATGATTTCAGGGTTAGCTCAGTAGTTGGTTAATACCTTTGAGAGCATTGACTTAAAAATTTTAAGTCAGCCACTCAGCTTGTGCATAGCAGAATATTTACACCATATTCAAGTGACCTCTGTCAATTTACATAGATGAGAAATTACCTATTATTTCTTTTTCTCATGATACAAAATAAGGAGAATATTATGCAAATAGAAGTCTCTTTTCTAAAGGAATATAATCAAGGTTTCGTCAATGGTTTTTCTACTTCAGGATATTTTGTGCCACATTTATTAATATATTCTTTGAAATTTAAATGTGCTGCTTTATATTCCACAGTTATTTGCAAATGTAAAATTAGTTCACAGTCTTCCCCTGGGCTAATACTGACAGTAGAACTATGTTCAGTATGAGTGGTTTTGTGGCATTCCTGGAGCGAAGAACTTGTCTTCACACCATTTAACCCTGTTGTCCTCAGCAGCGGCAAAAGGAGATGGACGTGATGATGGTTACTTTTTGTAGCACATGCCCTTCAAAAACTCCCAAACCCTCAAGCCAACATGTGAGGGATGCCAGAGAACACATACCTGTCTGGTCCTTCATGTTATCTGTTAATGGACTCCTGTCCATTAATTTAGCTAATCCCGTTTTGAATGTGCTGACACTGGCTCCACAATATCCCAGGGCACCACAGTGCAGATTTTCATTACCTCTTTTATAAAGAGTAATTTTTTTCCTGGTCTGTTTTCCCCTTTTTTCATTATTATGCTGGTGACATTTCAGATTCTGTACAGGTAACTCACGCCAAAATCTCGCTGACTACTGTTATGAATTATCTCCCCCCAACGCATCCAAGAGATCTTAAGGACTGTTTTGCTCCTAATTTTGTAGTGGCAACATATTTCCTGGCTGGAAGGAGAGCGTGGCCCAATTTGCAAGAAGAGGTAAGAGGGAGAGCATGTAAGCACAGCAGCACACATTCAGGCACCATGAACTAAGAGAGCAAGTCAAGGGCAGCTGAGGAGATCTATTGATATATTAAAATATTCTCAAGGGATAGTTTAATGTGTGGTTGGGGTCAGGAATAGGCAAAAAAAACCACTCCTGAATTTGAGAGTCCTACCCCTGCCACTTATACTTTCAAAGACCTCCTGATGTTATCACTAAATATTTAATACTGTTCTGACCCAGTGGTCCCCAACTTTTACCAGTTCACATGCTGTAACACTGGTTAGAAATCACATCTGTGCACAAACTCTTTTGGATTTTTGATTGGTCTAATTGATTTTAAAAGTCTTAATGTCATGCAAACATGAAGAATACCGAAAGAATCCATCATCTTCCAATGCATGGTATTAAGATTTTGTCTGTGTAATAGCACTGGCCAAATACCTTATACCAAGCATTATGGAGCACTGGAACTTGGTAAACAAGTTCCATGGTTTATCAGTTGACAACTAGAATCTCTCAGCTAGAAAGACTTCCATTATGTATTTATTTTACATGATGTCAAACCCCTTACAGTCCTGACTGCACAACACTCACTGGGAACTACATCACTGTGAAAATGAAGCTGCATACTTCTATTTTTCCCTGGTCTTCAAATTCTGGGCTATTGTATTCTTTAATGTCTTTTCTTTATTGCAATGAAGAATGCTGGAATATTAATTGCTTTGTTCTCTGTACACGCAGATGTATTTTAATAAATATATTCATTTGTTTTATATATCACTGAAGTCCTTTATGCTTTATTTTTCAAATTGTGAATCATTCTTTTGCTTCTTAAGGTTTTTTGTTTCATAACATACAGACCCAGGAAATGAACAGTATGCCAGAAGTTGCAGTATTAAATGAATAAGTTATATGAGTGATATAAAAGACAGAATACTGTCCTCACTTCTGCTCCCTATTTGCCAGTCTCCATGTCACTTAAGGGTGTGCAACACTGCACTTCAGTCACCCCTGGGATAGCTTAGTGCTTGTTGTTACAGATTCATCATTATGTATACAACTATTTCAGCAGCGGTTTTTATGTAGGAGATTCCCATTGATGTTTATTTTTAGGCATCCAGTTTATTTTCTTATGCTCTGTTTAAACCAGCATTTTCTTCATACAATATCTTCTTTTTCTGTGATCGACTGCCAGTGGTCCTCCCATAGAATTTTATCTCTCTACTCCAACATACCCTTAAAGGTTGTTTCATGTAAAGGCTATAAAAATGTCAACATGGATTAGCTACATTAATATTTTTAATTATCCAATCATTTGTGAAGGACCTGCTTTCAACTGAATGGCTCTGCAATTGCTTCATTCCGTTCACTCACTGCTTTTATTAAACCTGACACACTGTAGAGCCTCTTTGACAGCCACACAGGAATCACACAAACAGGAGACAAGGAGCTGACAGAGTTCCACCCAGGTGTTTTGACATCACCCCGTCATATGCACCTCTCTGGAATATAGTTATGACTTTCAGGCCTACTGCAGGATAATCAAATCTGTCAGATGATGCTGTTTTCCCTGCTGTTGCCTACACGCTCATAAATGGAAAAGGGATTTGCTCTATTTGAGATTACTAAGTGAATTTTAACTTGCGCAGATAATAGTTTTGTATAACTGAGTTACAGCTGAACTTGTGAGAATGATCCCACTATATTTTTATGAGCTTTATAACTTGTACAACTTTTATGTTATTAGGTATCATTGCTAATGTCTCAAAATTTAACATTTCAAAAGTTGCCAAGTCCCAAAGTCTAAAAGGAATGCTTGAAACTTTTAACAGGCAAGCTCTTGTTTGACGACCTACACATAAGTATGAGCTTAAGGTACAAAATTTAAAGTAGGAAAAAGTACTCGTTTCCAAAGTATTCACTGGAACAAATTACACAGCAATATGATATCTGGTTTTCCTCTCAGTATCTTCAGATCAAGAATCTCCTGCAACTACAGGTTAACCAACCACAATGTATCAGAAGCAGTAATTATTTGATATTTACCATATACACTCTGCTTAATAAAATTATAGTGATTAATATAGCATTACTCTGGTCATGAACTCCATAAACTTTATAGGATGTACTTATTGCAGTCCATGATGATAACAATTTTTTATTTTGAAATCCACATGTCATTCTGATGCAGTAAAATGTTTTAGAAAGTCAAGCCCAGGAAATCTCGATCTTCAAATTTTTTGGGAAAAATAATCCTACACAAAAAAGTTGAACTCCTTGACACAGTCCAACAATGTTCTGCCAAGATGTTAAGGTAAAAAAAAAAATAACCAGCTGGGCAGTGATGCATGAAACATTCACAGGAGAAAACTTGCTTTTACAACAGTAAAAGAATTAATCAGTTCCACATTTTGAACCTTCTATAAAACTAAAACTTTCCCCTTTTTTTTTTCTAAACTTTTGAAAATACATTCAATATAGGTTTGTTTTGCTTTGTTTTTTTCCCAGTCAGACTTATTGATATGCCTATTTCCCATGCAGCATTTGTCTCTGCTCACATTGCTTGACTGCTCAAATATTCCTCAGGGAAGCAGGAATGGGGGACCTCAGCCTTCCACACGGCCTCCAGTGAGGCAGTGAGTTGATCCATGGGATGCAGAAGGATGGTAAAGGTAGGTCTGTTTTACTGGATGGTCAGATGGAAAACAGGGCTTCTTTTACTCTCTCAGCATCCACATTTCTCCAGTTTTCAGGGACAGGTCATGTTTGCACTCAATAGGTGTGGTAATTTGGAAACAGCAGTCGCCTCCTGACCTATGAGGAAAGAAGCCTGTTCCCAACTCACATCACATTTTAAGCTCTGCAGACTGTGCAGTGTGGTTAAGAGACTCATTGCAACTGCTCCTCCTAAGAGCTTTGGTTTCTTTTATGAGATGCAATATTTACTTTGTGGATGTCAAGAAGCTGGAGGGGATGGTTTGTTAGCAGACACACTGTCAGACACACAGCTGAGTCTCGGCTGAGGAGGAGCGGAGGCTGGAGGCAATAAGGGCTGCATTCTTATGTACATCTCAAGGGAACTGCAGACAATACTCACAAAGGTCTGATAAAACTCAACTATCTGAGGCGCAGACAATGAATGATTTTTTGCCACCTTCCTCCAAACATAAGTATGTCCTGTTCCACAATCATCACCTTGAAATGAAGCCAAACCAGTGGCTCTGGAGGTACATGCAACAAAACACGGTCAGCTCCTGCTGCATGAAAGGTGTTTGTGATTTGCCATTACCTCCCCCTTTCAAACCTAGCTAGATGTTTCCTTAATTGTTAGCACATCGCTTCTAGTTTTGCTTCTCTTTTCACTATTTTTATTGGGAAAATATGCAGATATTTCCCCTGAAATGGAAGCTGGAAATCAACTTGAGATATGGTGAGGTGAGTCTCTTTTAGCAGTTGATTGCTCCCAGCCCTTTCACATACTCAAAGTAAATGCTGGAGTTGTAGTGGAATACTTCAGTCCCACAGGTACAATGCAAAACAGATTTTAATCTACAGTTTGTATTTTTGCTGGTAACACACATTAAGATACTTGATATCTTAATGAGTTGCCATATTCAAAGCACTGAATCAGGAAAAATAGATTTCAGATGGAAGCTAAGCCCCCTGTAAGCATCCCGAAGCAGAACAGCTTTTCAAACTGTGTGTTTTCCCTTTCAGAGAGGCACACATGCAAACGGATTGTTCAGGGCCTCCTCTGAGGCAGTACATACCTCAGGAACTTCAGCTGTGCCTCTCTGCAACTTAATGGCCTCATTTACAGCAGTAATGAAAATGAGCCACGACTGATTCTCTGCCCAGCTGACACAGCAGAGGTTTCATCCGTACGACTGAACTGTCTTGCTCCTCAAACTCGATGGTACCGCCGAACTTTTTTCTGGGAACACACTCTGGAATGTGCCACCCGTTGGTCTCTGTTCAGGCATCACCTGGGAGACAGCTTCTTGGCACAAGGGAAATGCACGCCCGAGACTGTGTGCTAGCAAACAATATGGACAACATGTGGCAGTGCCTGGACCCGCACCAGCAGTGATTATTTTATTGGAAGAGATGGAGTCAGTGTGTGTAGCTCTAATTATTTCATGTCAAAGTGTTAAGTAGCCATGAGAGCCCAGCATGGGACACCCTCAGGACTGGTTTTGGGTGCCTCATACTCTTCACCTCCAAACAGAAATATGCCATGTCTAGGCCGGCACTCGTTCATCAGGATGAATGGCTAGGGAAGCTGTGCTTCCAGTAGTTTTTTGTTGTTGAAAGTAAACCCAGTGGAGCTGTGTTGGTCAAACTAACAGACCATCCATCCAGTCTGCTGTAGAGAAAAGAGACTGAGATGTCTTTTGTCTCTGGCAGTAATTCTTCCATAGAAATACAATGCAGTTGAATGGGTGCTTTCCAAACACAGTCTACACTATTCTCACAAGCCCGGAGAGCTTTTATTTATCTGTGCACAGTGTTTGTTTTTTAATTGGACATTATGGAAACTCTGACAGTAATGTAAAAGATGATTAGCAATAAAATAACATATAAATGAATGGCTTCTAAATTTAATAATAGGCTAAGTGTCCACAGTCAGACATAGTTAATCAAAACCAGTTTGTAAACTTCATTTTATTCAGGTCAGCCAGTCAACAGTACATGTAATGCATACTATAAAACTGATTTAGGGCTTTTGGACACCCAAGCATCTACATAAACCAAGCAAGCATTAACCAGGTCTGTCTACTCATAAATTACAGCACATTGTTTTTAAGTGACCAGGATAAAAAGCAACATGTCGTGAACCATCTACATCATGTTTTTTTTCTCCTTTGACCAATTTCCCAGTTACTCTCTCAAATTATCACTCCAGTTTCTTCTTTGTTCATCCCTGTATTGTTTCCATATAACTGTCCAAACCCGCCTGCAAGGCGACTAATCAAAAAAGGCTGAATCACAAGAACATTGACCACTTGATAGTTTGCCCAGCTTATTAAAAATATGAGTTTGACATCCTGCAGCATGTTTTAACAATTGGTTTGCAAATTACAGAATGGATAAATACAATTAAACTCATTCCATTGTACACAATAACTATTTAACATATGCTGTGAATCTTGTACACAGATCAGGACTCTGCACTGTTTTCCTACAGCTGTTAGTCAAGTCTTTTTGCCTTGTGCTACAGATCCACCATCTCGTAACACAAACAGGCTTGGGCTGGGTCATAGCTTGGTTGCAATTTTAGCAAAACAAAACAAAACCTCAAATCCCCATTCAGATGGTTTTTAGAAGCAGTGATGGCCTTCCATAAGTGAAATTTTTCACTTCTCTGTACTCACTGTAAATCAATACTGGGTTTACTCACCTCTTTTAGGAACCATTCCTAACTACTAGACCAGTGCCTTGACCCTTTATCTCGAATACCAGAACACAGGCAGAGCTGAAATTACTTACTGCACATTCCAAGAGTGGGGTTTGCATAAATTTATAACACTTTTCCTCCCCTTTCAGAGGCTGAACCTGCAGAATACATATTTTATCCACTACCATACACGCGATAATATATCGGTTCACACGAGCTAACATGACACAGGATCTGTCCCACGGATATTTCACGCCACTCCGCGTGCACCAGATCTGAGAAGCACGTGATACACGACTACCAGGGGATATGAAATACATGTGGGTCTGATTCTCCACTTTGTTATTCCAACTCTACACCCTTGCAACTCTAACGAAGTTACACCAGTGCAAAACTGTTGGACTGAAGTGGAGGATTAAACCCATATGTCTCTTTTTATGAGCCAAATTTACAGGACCAAGTTTTTCAAATACATTCAGTAAACATTCAGACTTCTTCAGAGTTCTTTACCTGTTTGGTCCTCAGACGGTACTTTTCCTGCTTAAGGAAAAGCTTTACCTTAAGGACAGCAACTGTTACTTGTTAAAAGGCTGTCAGTAAGAATCTGAATTATAAAAAAAAAAAAAAAGGCAAAAAGATTGAGAAGATTTGCAACATACAAAACATTTAAACAAGATGGCATTTCCTCAAACTCAGCCAGCCATGATTAAAACCCCTTTTGCCTGCTTAGATGCATACCTCTTTGTAGAATTAAAAGCATGACCCATCATCGTTTGCAAATTCTTATGATTTTACTGTGCAACTTTTGAAGTGTTTCTCCTGGCCTCTTTCCAGACAGTACACTTGCAAATTAGTTTAGCAACATTTTACTGTGAGAGAAAATTAACTAATTCTGGTTTTGATTTGGATTTGCATACAATTCTGCAAACTTATACGCTATATGCTTGTATACTAAGTCAGATAGAGACACAGATAGAAAGACATTTATTAAACAAATATTTGACTGGTTCTCATGAAGTGTCATTTAGGAACAGGGATCTTTGCTGGTGCTCTGAGGGTACATTACCAGTTTAGTTTAATGGATAGACCAAAAAATTCAGATTAGCTCTCTACATATTTCTTCAGAATATTCCACTGTATTCAAAAATTTGAAATTTCCTCCTGCTTGGCAAAAAATTGAACCAGCCTAAACAATTTTGAGAGCAGATTTTAATAATACACAAAAAATACTAAGGAAGTCTAATAATGATGATGATAACAACCAAAACAATTAATAATCTGATAAAAAATCCTTATGTATTTTAATTTCAAACAATTATAGTACAATTCTGACTATATGTTCCAAATTCTATTCCTCCAGGAAGTGTCTTTGATCAAGGCAGTTATTTATTTGTTTTGCTAAGTGTTTAAAAATTATTTTATACCTCCCTATTTATACCTGTAATATTATTAGATATGGAAATCAATAAATAAACTCAGTGAACACTTTTATATATAGTTATGATAGTATTACATACTAATATAGTTATTAACATAGTAACCAAGAAACAGTAGTGACTTCAGTTATTGAATACCATAAGGAATATCTCGTACAAGTATTACTCATGGTGTTATTATGTTAGAATCAGAAGGGCATATCTAAATACTAAAAGTTCTGCGATATAAATACCTTTTGGTGTTTAAATAATTATGTACAGACACTTATTTAGGCTGCGATATCTCCCACCTAATTCTAATACTAATGAATATTAGGAAGTTGTTTCAGTCATCTAAGTTTAGATGTCATATACTTGGGTGAAGGAGCTGAACACATAAGGGACAGTAAGGCACCCACAGAACTGGCAGCTCTGATGTACCATCAACAATTTTCTGGAGCAGCAGATGGAGGTCAGTCAGGAAACAATAATATTCCCATTATAATCCGAATTTCTAGTTTAAGCAGTACAGTCAGTGGCACTTAAACAGCAATTCAACTCACCTGGTGTACTCAGGGTAGGATTTGGTTACTTAAACATAGGTATCTGCTACCTTTGGAAAGCATGCGAGTCCTCTGGGAGTAAAATCCATTCATCTCATCCTAACAGAGATATGTACGATAGGAGAGAGGTGGTAATCTTTCCTCTTCATTGAAAATAAAGACTGTCATAAAGCTGAATTACATGGTCACTTTTGGGATTTCCTTCATTTGCCCACGTGTAGGTGTCTGCAGTCATGTTAGGT
Organism: Mohoua ochrocephala; assembly: GCA_013398855.1. Classification (NCBI taxonomy): domain Eukaryota; kingdom Metazoa; phylum Chordata; class Aves; order Passeriformes; family Acanthizidae; genus Mohoua; species Mohoua ochrocephala. The sequence continues at coordinate 153,080 of VZTA01022879.1, read as the reverse complement.
TTGCTGTGTCTGAAATGACCACACGGTGATGGATGTTCTGCAGCAGCAGCTGCTCAGAGGAAAATGAACCAAGGTCCTCTGGTGAGATCCAGGCACCAGAAGCCATCTTAGATGTCATTTTAAACAGCTGAAGCTTCAGACAGGTGTTAAACAGAACCTACAGAAAAGCCACACCTTTCACCAACTGAAAGTCAGGTGAGAGCTTACATATGGTGTCTCATGAACCCCATTTATACAGTCTATCACCAACGCTCCACCCCTAGTCTGGAATTTGATCCATAGATCAAAGTTTCTACCGAAGTAGAAAATCTTGGTCTGTTGGTTGGAGTTCAGCTTTATGGGAATTTTCTAAACTGACTAGTGAATCCTTTTCACCTCCTCCCTCATCTCCTCTGTCCTCTCTCTGGGACCATTCCTGTTTCTAGCAAAATTTTCCCCCAACTTTATGGAGTATGACCGGTCACTTCACACATACTGCTGCTTTCCTGAACATCCATCTCATTAGATGACATTCTGCAGTACTGTCCTCTCAGGGACAAGATCTTATAAGTAATGCTGCCAGAAATGCATTAGTTTTGTGTAGTTTCACCTCTAAGTCCCATAAACACTGAGTCCAGGATTTGTTTTTGTGGTTCTTTTCCCTACATTTCCGAGGCTTCAACATTTTTTTATAAGACAATTAAGCATCATTAAAAGCCTAAAAATGTTACAGAAATGGGTAAAGATAGCAAACCTTTGGGCTTAGCCCAGAGAGGAAAAGAGAAGGAAATTCTATGAGTATTTCTTCTACATCTGAATACATATCTACAATCTGAATCAAAATAACTTCTACTTAAAGAAGAATTACATTACAGATACTTTTAATAATGCTGCATACGGCATCGGAAAACACAAAAGCCTTCATGATGCTTTGGAAAACCAACAGGAATTTAAATGAGATACAAACCAGGCATCTTCTAATCCTTCTTCAAGTTTTGTTCCTTCTTCTTGTTCACAATATGACTCAGAAGGGCAGATCCTACCTGATATAAAACAGTCCATCCAGCTTTATCAAAGTCAAAGAAGTTACAGTCACACCAAAGAAAAATCTGGCATGATGCATCTAAAGTCCAGATTTAACATTAACCGTGACTAATTGTGAATGTTGTAGATGTTTCTTCCTACGCAGAGTTATGTCTTTACCTGAACATCTTTCTGCTTTTTATTATTAGGCCTAAATAGGACATCAAAGGTTATTTTTTAAAAAAATCTTCATGGAAAAATGTCTCTCATTTCCATACAACTTCTTCTTACTTTAATTTGCTTCTGAGGACTTCAAAACATCTTATTGTCCGCAGCAGAAGAAACATCTGTTGAAGTCATACATAGTTTATTGGCTGGAATCAGTGATAAAAGACAGCATAGACACTCACCAAAACATTTCATTGCTATCAACGTAAAACAAAATATTACAAAAAACAAGCTTTTTTTTTTTGCTTTTTTCTTTTTAATAAGAAAAACATGGGGAAAATTTTGCAAGCCAAATAGACAAAAAAACTGTGATTTTAATTCATCAAGCCTCACATGACTGGATTTTGTATCCCAGCCAGCTGAGGCCTAACCACGCTACAAAAACTGTTTTTTAATTAGCTAAGAAAGAGAAACAATTTATGAACAGTGGTACTTCTCTCCACAGGATTTCCTGTTTAGAGGAATTGCTTTCCACACTAGAATTGATTTTTGCTCTTTCTACCTACTGATCTGTTTTACCACTTGCCTAGTGCAGCCTGATATTAATTACTACTCTTTTTTTTTTCTTGGCATAAAACACCAACAAGGCCCCAACATCACATTTCAGATGTAAGCCAGCCTCCTAGGAGGTGAGGTGGGAAGTATATGCAATGAAATTAGAACTGCTATATTTTTTGCCTTCTTTATTAGTCTTCCCCAATTCAGCAGCTCTCTGCCTTAGACGCAGAGAATTTGAGAAAGAAGGCCACCTGGCAAATTTAAAGAAACCTGACTGTCTTTTTGGCATTACAATACAAAGGCAAATGACTCGAATAAAGCTTCTGGTGATGAGGAAGAAGAACTGAGAGGTGTACATTGGAAACCTAGTTTCACAAAATGCACTTCTTGTGTAGGAGCAAGGAAGAGTGCATCATCAGAAGGAACTCATACTTAGCAAGTGTGGTCCCCTGCAGATATTTTGGCAATTTGACACACTTGTCTATTCAATTTCCAGCTACTTGCAGGTCTTCAAGCAGGTCCTAGTGCTTCCGTTCAATTATTCTTTACTCTTTTCTATTTTGCTATTCCATTTCCTTTTTAATGGTACCCTAACTACTTTTTCCTTAATGTTTTGGGTTCTTTTTTTCTCCATTACACCCTAGAAAATTAAAATTTGCCCATTTTATCAGTAGTTTCATCTTTTCCTTTTGCAGATTCTCTCTACTTTCCACCATCTTCCTTATCCTTATGCATAATTCTGTGTGAATCATCTTTTCTCCCTCCTGATTCTGACTTGTCTTCTTTTCCTATTAGTGCTGTCTATTCCATTTTCTTTTTCTTTGTATCCAGTCTTATCTAGTTTCTCTTATTTCCATTTTCTTTTCTGTCTTTTTTTTTCCCAGGTTCTCTGTTGTACCTCACTTTCTGTTGTACACACACGTTGGCATTAGAGAGCAAGATAAAAGGCAACAAATGAAACAAAGTCAGCTGGGGAAAGCACCAGAGGTCTGGTTGTCTCTTACACATTTATTTTCTGCATTTCTTTTCTGCCTTTTCTGCATTTGCCTCGAGCTTGATGATCATTTTATTCCTCAATGTCCTTCACATTCTTCCAATAGCATCAGTTGTTTTTGCTTGAGGTAAGCGTTGTTTATTCAACAGAACGTGTTTTTCTTCTGCATATACAGTTGTGAAAAAGGCGTAACTGTTAACTATGGATGAACAGATAGGTTTTGCCTTTTTGAGCCATATTTCTTAATTCCAAGGTCCAGAGGTTTATGACTTGTTTTTTGCAGTTCCAGATCTGCGGTCAGGATGCCCTAGCACTCAGCTGGAAGCATCTATGGCTTCTTTAAATATTTTTTGTACTTCACAAAACTCTGTAGAGTTTACGTCAAGCATCAATATTTTTAAAAAACCCCATATTACCCATAAGGATCTTCTTTATAACGTTTTTTTCTAAAGCAGGCAAGCATTCTATCTCTTTCAAGGAAGGTGCAGACTATTAGAAGGATATTAAATATATTGGGATAAATTAATGGTTCAGAGCAGAATATTTACAAAATATATTTTAAGAAGGTAAGAAGTAATGTGTTATAGATATCTACAACATGAAAAGCAGAATGTGTAGTGAAGAGTCATTGCTACTTGTTCCTACTCAGGAAAGTTTGTTTCTGCACTTGGCTGCCTTTAGAGATGCTAGAAACAGCACAGAGCTGCTTTGAAATCTGAGTTTCTTAATCTCTTCCCATATTTGTGAAAAATGAAAAAAAGTTTTAGGATATTACAGATTTAAACATAACAAGATTATACTCCTCCTCAGGGAGGCATACTATGATGGATCTTGTGTTTTAAGACGCTTATGGGTACTTCTGTATTATGTAATGAGCAAAACTATCAAGAATCATGGAGTCAGAGAATGTAGCTGTAGTCACTGTATTACAGTGAATTTTTTGAAGTTACATTATTGTCTTTTCTTTTCTTAAAAATATGTTTGCCAAGTAAAGCTTGGCATCATAAGCACTATGTGATGGTTTCCAGAGCAACTTGTTGAATTTCTGTAGATGAACTACCTACAGCTGTACTTGCTAAACTGAGCAGCCACAAATTCTTCTTTCTATGACCTTAGTCTTGCGTATTGGAAGTTCCTAAGAATGCGCTGTATTTATGGCTTATGGTGATTATCAAGCACACAACGAGCAACAGCAAATAGATTGGGTCAGCAGACAAAAGGTAAAATAATGCAACCCACCCACTTGATGCTGCGACAGAGAGAAAGTTCTGCTGAAGAAATCACATCCTGAGGGAAATGTATGATCATAACGGTAATGGGAGGAGTTATTATAAAAAGGAAATATATAATTAAATGTAACATCATTTTGAAAAAGAAAAATCCCCACACGGGATCATTTCGCCAGAGCTAAGGATAGCTGGGAATGTAAACTAAGTAATTTTTGGCTACTGGTTATTGCCATTTGACAGTTTCTCTAGAGGCTGTGTAAAATGGAAAAGTAGTCGTAGTCACTTCCCGAGGACTACAGGCCACAACAATTCTACTTGTGCTAAATACTCTTTCCACACCAAATGATTTGTCTCATCCAGCTCTACGGCAGGTGTCAATACAAAGGAGTCCCATGCCATTTCATACGTCTTACAGAATCTTCTCTGGCCTCCCGATGGGTCTATTGTACATTGTTTGCTCCAGGGGGACATAACGGGTACCGTATGTCACAGGCATCAGGAATTTATAGTGAGGCAACTGAACAGTTGCCTACATCTTCAGTAAGGGAGTCTTAGACACTCAGCTCACATGCAGATGCACAATTATTGACAGTTATTTAGGTTTAGGCTCTGAATTTGAAACACATTCTCAATTTAAAGCTGAATTCTATCCCTCAAATTACAGAAGATTAATCCTACTCTTCATGTTATCCTCCAGTGTTTACACCACACAGCTGGCTGTCACAAATCAACTCCTTGATTTCCATTGCCTCAGTATAGCTCCACGACCTCGTCAGGCACAGTAGTGAGACTGACTGGCCTGTAATTCCCAGGTTTTCCTTTTTTCCCTTTTTAAAAATGGGAGTTATGTTTCCCCTTTTCCAGTCAGCGGGAACTTCACCATAATGCCACAACTTCTCAAATATGATGGGTAGTGGCTTAGTGATTTCATCCACCAGTACCCTCAGGACCTGTGGATGCATTTCCTTGGTTCCATGGACTTGTGCAACTTCAGGTTGCACAACTTAGATGGTCTCAAACCTGATCGTCTCTTACAGCAGGCGGTTCTTCGTTCTCCCAATCCCTGCCTTTGCCTTCTGCAACTCAGGCAGTGTGGTTGGAACGCTTGTTGGTGAAGACCAAGGCAAAAAGTTACTGAGTATCTCAACCTTCTCCACATCCTGGGTGACCGTGTCTCTCATTTCCTTACAGAGAGGGTTCACATTTTTCCTAGTCTTCCTTTTATCACTGGGGTACCTACAGAAAGTTTGCTCGTTGCCCTCGATAACCCTGGGCAGGTTTAATTCTGTCAGCTTTCCTAACCTGATCCCTGGTCCTCAGATAATTTCTCTGCATTCCTCACAGCCTACCTGTCCTCGCTTCCTCCCTCAAGTACGCTTTCTTTCTGTGTCTGAGTTTGTCCAGGAGTTCCTTGTCCATTCACGCAGGCCTTCTAAGGCTTTTGCCTGACTTCCACTTGGTTGGAATACATCCCTCCTGAGCTTGGGGGAGGTGATCCTTGAACACTGACCAGCTTTCTTGCGCCCTTCTTCCCTTCAGGGCTCTATCCCATGGCACATTACCAAGGAGATCCCTGATGAGGCCAAAGTCTGCTCCTCTGAAGTCCAGGGTAGTGAGTTTGCCGTGTGCTCTTCTTGCCGCCCTATAGATCTCAAACTCCTGTAGTGAGGAAGCTGAATCCCTGGCTGTGGCACCAGTCCTGCAACCATTTGTTGATCAACCAGATTTGACTGACACCCCTTCCTCGTGACTAGGAGGATTGATGAAAAAAATACCGGCTCTGCAGAGTCCCTTACTGTCACTCCTAGGGCTCTGCAATCCTTCCGGATCCTCCTCAGCCTGCTCCTGGCTGTATCACTGGTGCCCGCGCAAAACAACAGCAGCAGATAAATGCTTTGTGGACTGCACAAGGCTTGGCAGTGACATCCCTGATACCAGCCCCCAGTAGGGAGTTACCTATTACTGTGACCTGTTGCCTTTTCTTATTTGCACTGGTTTTTGTACTGGGAGCAAACTTATGTTTCATTGCATCACACAATGCTTGACCAAAGAATTAATAGCATTGTGTTTGATCCAGAGCTGGTAGACAAAAGGAAGACTTGCTTAGGTTATACTCTTAAGCTAGTCTCATAATATTTAAATTGTTTAAATTATTTAAATTGTTTCAATAATTTAAACTAAATTATTTAAATTATTCAATTATTTAAATTGATAAATCACTGACCCTGCCGGGGTCAGAATTATGACTCTGTTCATGAAAATTTGCTATCAGTGTTTCCTTGATTATTGATGCGTGCCTGCAACAACCGAAACATCACGGGTAGAGTAGTTATTTCTGCATTTAAAGAAGTTGACAATTCCAGTGCCTTATCCAATACGGTGCAACAATGTTCTAATATTTGGCTTTTCAGGTAACCACTGAATTCAAGGAAGTCAGGAAATTACAGATATTCCTATTATTTTTGGCTTCTCAGTGGACACGTACTTCAAGGTCCTACAAGGAACACTAATTAATTAATTGCGTTGGCGGCTTATCTATCAAGTGTCTCAGTATTCATTAACCTCACAAATAACTACTGCAATATTCAGAGCTGAGTAAATACAGAATACATACACAATTCACTGAGTTTACCCCTCTGCTTTTATCATTATAGATCTGCTTTAAAGACTACCCTGAACTGATCAGCCATGTTATCAGGATTACTTGCTTTCTGGAAACGTTAGAGATGAGGACTGAAATCCCCTTACGGCAGGCACCGTGCTTCCTTTCCTTTAATAGCCAATCTCTGCAGCAGTGCTTCCCGACTTCAAAGGCAAGATCAGCTAACTCTTCTTGTAAAATAGGCCAAAGTCTACCCAGAGAGTGCAAAAACGTGTAAAATTGGATACAAACTGACAAGGCTTTCAGATGTACTGTAGGTAGTGAAAGAACTCTGAAAACATTAAATACATGACTGAGGTTGGAGCCTGTAAAATTGCTGCGGTTTTGCCAACATAACATTCTCCTACAGACTTGGAAACACTTAAGAAATTTTAACATTATAGAACAAAGATGGATAAAATGAACCAAAAAAAATCAGGATTTTACACACTTTATGGTGAATTATATTTTTAGTATCAAGCCAAATGATATATTTCATAGATTGCTATTATACAATGAAGGGGTTCCTACTCAATTCAAGTACTTAATTAGCCAAGATGGTGGGTTGGCCCTGGCCAGCTGCCAAACACTCACCTACCCACTCACCCAACTCCTCTCTCCTCTGGGACAGGAAGAAAGTAGAAGGAAGGTGAGAAGACCCACAGACTGAGTTGATAACAGTTTAACAGAGAAAACAAAGGTTGCATGTGCAAGAAAAACAAAGTAAGGAATGAGTTCATTACTTCCCATGGGCCAGCAGATATCCAGCCTCTTCCTGGGTCAGCAGGGTCTCTGCACACACAATAATTACCTGGCAAGACAAATGCTGTAACTCCCCTTCCTCTTCTTTCCGCCAGTTTTTATTTCTGGGCACAGTGACACACGGTGTGGGATATCCCTCTGGTCAGTGGGGATCAGCTGTCCCAGATGTGTCTCCCCGTAACATTTAACCCCAGCCTTCTCACTGGGGGTAAGCAAGGGGGGAGAAAGCCTTGATGCTGTGCTAGCACTGTTCAGCAAATGCCAAAACACTGATGTGTTACCAACGCTGTTTCAGCCACAAATCCAAAGCACAGCACCACACAGGCTGCTGTGATGAAAATTAACTCCATCCCAAGGAAATAAGAATTTGTCTGAGTGGCTGGACAGTAAATACATAATGAAGACTAATTAAAGTGTAACTGGGTTGATGAACTGTGGATGGAAGAAGCATGCAAAAGAGTCACAAACTACCAGCAAACAGGGACTTAACCAAGGATCCCATTGTCCTTAAAACCACATAGAACCATAGAAAGGCTTGTGTTCCTTAAAGATCATCCAGTTCCAGCCGCCCTGCCATGGGCTGGGACACCTTCCACTAGACCAGGTTGCTCAGAGTCCCATCCAACCAGGCCTTGAATGGGTTGCAAGAGTTTCAGTGATCCCACAAGAAGGGCAGAGAGAAGAAAGCAAAGTGTTTCATGAAGGTGGAGGATCCCATCCTTATGCAGTATCACAGAACCTGCAACTGCACCCATCCCTTGGGGAGAAAAGAAGGGGATGTAATTCAAGAAGCATAAGTGGAAGTCTAAGACGTTTTATTGAAAACACTGCAACGTGAACAGTACATGTAAATTCTTTCTTCTGATGAGAAGGGGTTATCAAGCCAGCAAGACAGGCAAGCATTTCCAAGTTCTTCCAGCTTTCAGCAGTTTCCATACATCTAGGCATACTCCCTGCTTTTTGCACTGTTTTCTGGAAGAAAGTGGTGATTTTCTTTACATTAGCATTTCCCACAAACACAACCACAAGTGAGCTCACTCGCCCGATGCGCAAATGGAAGTGGGTTTTCAAACCTGGTGTTTTACACAAAAAAAAAGTTTTGGAACTCTGCTTTGGTCTGAAATCCATTCAGCTGTCACGGAGGACAAAAATTTTTCCGGAAAAAAAAAAAAAAGACAAAAAATCCTTTCTTCTTTGACACTCTGTACCTCAGATCATTCTCTTCAAGAACTTGGCTTACCGTGTTGTCAATACACATTGTTTGGTCACTGTTTTGGATTTCTTGCTATGCACAAGAAGTTTTCTCACTATCTTTCATAAACTCTTCCAAGAATTAATCTGGCAGGGTGCTGACCATTCTGGCCTGATCCAGAAAAACACTTAAGGCTGTCTTTAAGCACCCGAGTAGTTCTAACCAGACTGAGCTCATAATGCTATTGTTTTACAAGATGGTGAAATATCTGTTTACTCATTAAAGTCTGAATATTAAGATTCAAGATTGCTTGTTCTATCCATTACAGATGTTTTCTCCTCATAAATGACAATCAAAATTTCATTTGTTTGATGTTTATATCTTTGTTCAGTTTTCTACTCTATTGAATAACTCTCAGTGAAAAATTCCAGGCTCTTCTCGACCAATTTATTGTTCTTTTATTTTTCTACATTATTATTAATGGGAAATTCCAAACTTTGCAGATAAGATTTACATACACTTTCAAATAGGTCAGGAAACGAGAATATCGGAAAAGTTTAAAAAGCCTGTTTTGCAATTTATGGCTTTATTGAAAAAAACAGAACAAAAAAACCAAACCAAAACAAAAAAACCCAAAAGCTTCAACTGCTTTAAAAAGTATAAAATTGCCCAAACCTCTGTGACTGATGCACCACAGAGGAATCTGTCTTGCAAACATTTATGTGCCCAATTAATTTTAAGCACGAGTAGCACACCACACTGTATACTTTCATTAATGACCTAAATAATAGGAGACAGAACATGACTATTAAGCTTTCAGATGACACTAAGAGAGGAGAAATAACAATGTCCTGTTGCAAAAAGAGTTAGGCTTTATATTTGCTACATAATAATAGATTTACTTCAATTTTCAAAGCGATTTTTCTTTAGTTTAACTAACTCTTTTCCTTCTTTGGTAATCACCCTTCATACAGCTAGAAAAAACAAAAATTCCCTTTTCCAAGCAACATATTTAGATACTCCTGTAGTTGATCACCTTCTCATCTTATTACCATGACTGCATTCCAGATTGTGCTTATTTTTCTTAAACACACATAACTGCATAGTGTTTCAAGCAAGTCAAGCATTTTCTTTCCTCTGTGACATTTTGATTCTCCCTGCCCTGGGGATACTTACCATCTTTGTGTCAGTGGATTTTAGTGGAAATGTCCATATATTTCTTCTGCACTCATGAATAGGTTTTGCTTTGGAGAGTCCATTTACTCAAGGGAAAATCTGCTCATTTTTTTTCCCTGGATCTTCAGGTTTATTTTTGTCTCTGGAAAGAACTGAGGGTATTGGCTTCTGGATATAAAAGACACTGTGACTTTGGTAATATGAGCTGATAGATATCACCTCTATAGTGCATTAAAAATGCATCTTACTTGCATGGCCTGACATTAGAGCGTACAGATTAAAACACTAAGGTCTATTAATGATGTGGTATTCTCAGAGATATTTTTTGTTCTAGGATCCTTCATCATTTTTTTACTCACTTTTGAGACAAGGTATGACATTTTGTAAGACTGCTTAAGTTTTTTCTAAAGCTTTTGGCTGTGCCTTTTTGAAAAGATGACTGTATTTGAGCAGAACTACAATAATTTTTAACAAACTTAGTATCTAAGTGTGCTGTACAGTCTATAGTACCAAAAGCTTCCTACATTTGCTGGTTCAAAGAATTCAAATGGGAAGGAATGAAAAATAGGGAGCCAGAGTCCTCACAGTGTCAGCCAGTGACAGAATGAGCTGCATTGAAACACAAGAAATTCCATTTCAGAAGTAGAAAAACCTTTTTTTTTTTTTTTACTGTGAACATAACCAAAGTGTTCAAGAAAGCTTGCAGAGACTCCAGTCTGGGAGAGTGAATCTGGACACGAAGCCCTGTGCAAGTGGCTCTAACTGACCCTACTTTGAGCAGGTGGATTGGACTAAGGAACCTCCAGACATTTCCGACAACCTCAGCCGCACTGTGAGTTGGTAACTATGAAACCTGACTCTTCACTGCTGACGTTGAAATACCCATCTAGGATGTGGACAGCTGTCCTTCAAAAACTACAGCAGTAGAACATTTGGTCATATTAAAAACTGAAGCCACTCTAACAAGAAAGATTGATAAGGAAACCCAAAAGCAAAGAGAAAAGAGTACTCTGCTGGGATAATAGATGCCGACACTGGGGTTGTTATCTTAGTCACTGGACAATGTAAAACCAGTTTCCATATTGTTAGCAGTGAAAACTGAGTTAACTTCAAAATCAGGGCTCCTGGTGCTTCCTCTCCTTCCAGACACCATTACTTTCTCATTCGTAGATACGTAATATCTTAACCTCAACAACAGAGACAAGGTATTAACCACCGTACTGCTTTTTTTCTCTCTTCAGCTGACAGACAGTTCCGTGGTTAGCAAACTTCCTTAGACTATGAGACAGCTTTTCAGTCCCAACCCTATTTTTTAGGTACATACCTTAACTGTGAAACTCTGAAACTTCTATACAAAAGACATTGCTGCTGCTCCATGGGTTGATGCATAGGGGCTTAAGATATTAAAATCTAAGTGTGTGCCGACTAAGGAAGTCTTTATTCAACCATGACTACATGTTTAATATCATAGCCAAGTGCTCTCAAGCTTTGTTCTGATAAGCACAAAAGCTTATAAATCAGTTAAGGTTGGGGTTTTTTTTTAAACTATTCTTTACAAAGTGTATATAATCCAGCAAAGAAATTAAGAGTTCAAACACCAGTCATAAGTAAATGAGATATAGGAGGTATGTGTGTATATAATTATAGTTTGTGTCCTGTAAAGATAATATTTCTTATGGAACAGTGAAAACAAACATAGACTCAAAACCACAAAAAATAGGAAAGAAAGGGTAGAAAGGAAAAGATAACAAGTAAGATTAATGTAATCTGCAGTATATTAGTCTGCTATCTGATACTCAACCTAAGAGTGTGCTCTGTAACGCTGAACTATATGACTCAACTGATCTGATTGGAATAAAGGAGTCAGTCAGTTTGTGATGAAAAAGTGCAGGTCTTATATATTCAACTTACCTACACTAGGCAGGTCTTCTGTACAAAGCTTTTAAGTTCTGATAGAAAATGTCAACATTGCATCACAAACCAGTTCCAGTAATATTAAAGGATATTATTTTGGTCATATTTGCACAGAGTGCTTAATATTATTTACAAAGAGGAAAGTAAAATAAAAAGAACATTCAATTTCCCCATTTCTATTTTGCAGGCATCACTAGTATTTCTGTAGCATAACAGTTTTCAGAAAATATTTACCTTTTTTGGTTGTTAACTCTTCCTTATTCAAGAAAGTTTGTCAAAAGGTGTCCAGCTAAAGTCACAAGACCCTGGGTATCAGTTTTCAAAAGGGCTGTGCTGTACAGGCCTGCCAGCTTGTTTGGAAACCACACAACAATCTCTAGTAGGGCACTGTATAACAATGACAAAAGCCTCAACCTAAAGGTGTTCGGTCACCTTTGCAAATAGGACTAAACTCACTTGGCTGGTGCCACTAGAGCCTCTAGTGGATTTTTTTTTACATTGCAAAACTGTAGTGCAAATAGAGAATTCTGCGGCTGATAGCCCTGTTATCCTCCTGCAGAAACAATGGAATTTCATAGCTTCCAATATAGCAGTCTAATGTCACAGTCTAAATGGCACCATCACGACAGGCTCTCCTGACGACCTCAAATATATTTCCCTGCATGCAGGACTCTTCACCCGTGCCACCCGCCCAGCAGGGCAAGGAGCTCCCCCGGATCCTCCATCACATCTGCATCAGAAGCAGTTGTTTCAAAAGCCCAGGGGCATCTCAGGTGGCAGCAGACACTTAAGTGTGGACAACTGGATCAAGGCCATACACTTTGTTCACTTATCTAGGTAATTCATAGGTGGCTGTACTGTAGACAACTCAATTTCGATGCCTGCATCTGAATCTGAAGCTAAATCCCAAACGGAGTTTTGACTTGGCATCTAATATTAAGCATAAATTTCCATAACTGGAAAGAAAGTATTTTCCAAGCCAGCGTATTGACCAGAATTCTATTCCAGAAAGCTTACAGGAAGTCAGGGGTAAAATCCCTAATTTTTAACTATATACATAGAACTAGACACTTAGAAGCTTTGCAAATTCCAGTGCTGCATATCTATGCACTTCAGTATATTAAGTGAGCATTAAATGACCTGATATGTGAGCATTGGCAAGCACAGGACTTCAAAAAATCTTCTGCATTCTTCTGAATAAAATGAATTTTGCAGTTAAGTAAATACATTTGCCACAGTAGATGGTTTTGGTGAAATACTTCAGAATTTATAAGCAAGAATACTGACATGATGATTGCACTGTACCATTACAATATTGCAATTACATGCAAAACAGGGTTTGTGGATCTCGGTCATTATATTAAATTGTCACATTTATCCTTAGATTGATTTAACATGTTTTTAAAAATTTATTAACATTTTCTTATAGTACATCAAATTATCCCAGAAAAGACAAGTTCACATTTTGAACCCTCAAATTTATTTTGAAAAAATACTTTCACATTTTAAGAAAAGATTTCTTTTTTTTTAAACCACATTTTAGAGAAATACATTGCAATAAGAAGAACACGGGGATTCTTCTTCACACGCCAATGGCTGGCCACACTTTTAGTTTTCAAAGCAGAAAAGCCCTAATTAAGAAACGACTGTGCACTTATAAATGACAGATAAAAGCTTGCAGGAAAACTGAAAAGGCAGCCCACTGGGTTTCTTGGATTTTTCTTAGCAGATTTCTTTGAGGATTTTTCATTCTGGAAGTTCATCACTTAATCTGTTTTTTCATCATACATACTTTAAAGAAAATCACCATGATTTTCAACAGTCTATTTATTGTGCTACACATCACAATTGGTAATTTAGAAAAATTAACAGTTTCTCTAAAACACATTATCAAAGAACATGTATAAATCTTATTTACCAGAAAGATTTTTTTCTCCCACAAAATCCACTGATGCACATCCAAGAAACCCCTGGACAGAGCCTGCTGAAGATCTCTTGCACTTAATGTATAAGACTACTCAATTCAAATAATGTGTGCAACGCTGAACCTAAGAGGCATTAATGCCAGAAACAACAACTGCACCATATCAAGCCCAGGAAAAAGTAATGGGACTCGAAAGGGAGATTTTCCAAAAATCAGAGTTTTTATTTCATCTGTAATATTGTTGATAAATGGAAACGCTACCATGCAAAATCTCAGCACTTTTTTGGCCGGAAAGGCACTCACGCTAATATAATGAGTCTGGATTACAGAGGTTTGCCAAGCTTAGATCACATACAGATTAGTAACGATGCCTTTTAATGTCTTAATGACCTCTTAATGAAATACATTTATAATGCTACAATTTGGTGAGGACTCACTAAACATTTTTCATATCAGAACATGTTCAAAGCTAGGTTCTTAATAATAATTAACACATGTATTGTGCTTTTACTCTTCAAAGTGCTTTAAGAACATTAGTAATTAGTTAAAAACCCATGTGCTGGATGTATGTTATCTGTTTAGGCTCGAAGAGGCCCACAACAATCAAACTGGAGCTAGCCAGTAAAGTCCAAGCAGAAAATAGTCATTTCTCCTGTGTTCTGAAGAATTTTAGATCAAGGCAGGAAAGACCTGTCACAAGATAAATTAAATGCAGGTGGTGGCCACTTCATACAAATAGTATTAGACAAATAATATAAACATAGACTATACTTTAAAAAAATGTACCCAGAATACTAAAGTTTAATTAATTTTTTCTAAAAAGCAGAGAAGGAAAAGGCAACCTCTGAAACAGAAGACTCCCCCAAACCATCTGAAACCTTATTTTGCTAATTTATGTTCCCAGCATCCAAAGTGAGCAATTTTAGCATAAGCAATGGGAGGCTTGTGGTGCTGATTCAAAACTTGCTCACTATCCGTGAGCTACAACGAAACCCATGTAAATCACACCCATTTGCTCCTGCAACTGATACTCGGCAGCACAGGGGTTAACTGATCAAAGGAGGGACTGCGGCTGGCTGATTTGCAGGGGCTCATCATCTACCAGACAAGTACAGAGAGGAAAAGAAATCAGAGATAGCTGTAGCTAACCAAGACTCATCTTGAGCACCCAGAGAACATGGTCGCTTGGGAAGAGAGGCTTCCCTTCCCAGGTTCACAGGAATATGTCCCCCAAACCAGGGAAAACTTTATTCTGAGAACTCTCCTTCAGTGCTAGCAGAAAAGAATTGTTTCACACCATTGTACTGCTTTGGATGGAAAAATTAACTACTATATAACAGCGTGAATTCAGAGACTTTGCTTTTTAATCTATGAATATTATGGAATTTTGATTTTCACAAATAATTCTAACACAGCTCTGAAAACTCATGCAAGAAGCCAGCTATACGTGAAAATCTTGTTCTAGGCTAGATTTTAAATCGTTTTAATACCTAATGCAACTGATGCATTTGTTTTCTGAGGAGAGACAACAGCAATTCCTACGTTCACAGGGATATTGTGAAGATAAACATATAAAAGATTCATCAGCAATGGCACTATGTGCTTAAAATAAATCTGCAACTAGATTTAGTCAGTTGAAGTTGGGAAAGATTTGGCTGTCTGCTTATGATCTCAGTTTCAAGGAGAAAAAAATGTTTATATTTAGTTGAATTTGAATTTCAGCAGTCAAAAAAACTGTTACTTTTTATCCTTTATAACTTCCTTTGCCTTTTTTAGCAATGTAAGATTTAAAATAAAGAGATACTCCAAGCTTATTTAATTTGAAGTGCTATGAAAAAAATTCTAATATTAAACCCAGTATGTTTTAGAAAAACATATTTTATTTGAGAATGGAAGAAACTAGGGACAGAGGAGAATTTGGTGATTAAAAGAACGGCATGAGATATTCAAATAATAAAGAACTGATTGTAACAAAGGAAACACCTTCAGTAAAGGGCAGAAGCTGAAAGTCTGATTATTTACATATTGCACTCACTTGGATTTCTTCCAGCCATATGCTGGAATTTCACTTTACCTTATGTTAATTTTTTGGCAAATGGCAGTGTGATGCTTGTGAGGTCTTCAGAAATATGACCTAGAAAAAGCTGATAGCAAATTCTTGAACACACTTGTTCTACTTAAATTATACAGACAGCACAAGAGAAATAGAAAGGAAGGGGAGAAGGTTCAAAAATGCTACGAGATCTCAAGCTGCTGACTTCTGAGTCTGAAGAAAAAGTGACCAGTTTCCATTCTTTTCCTTGGAAGGCATAGCGAGGCCAAGTTTTATGGAGCAAGCCTTGCCCTACCGTAGCCACCTCCCTCCTGCCTGCTGAAGAGTCGGTCTCCCCAGTAAAGCATTTCCAATAGACCTCTGAAATCTAAGGCAGGAAATTCCTTTCAGCACCGCTTTCAGCAATGAAAAGGACTGTCAAAACACCTTCCCAGAGGATTACAGGGCTCCTGCCCAGGAATTAGTGGAGAAAGTTCGGCACTTACATGAGTACAATGCCCCCAGCTCCAGTTCATGTGTAACAAGAGCAGCTTTATGCACATTTATGCTGAGGCCAGTTAACACTTTCAAACTCAGTGCAAGAATGTCACTTTTGTAACATAGGCTGTTAAGAACTTCTGAAAATACATCAAATGTATTCTTCTCTAAGTGGGCGTGCTTCCCTGCTTGAAAACGGAATTGTTTTCTTAATTAAATATTCTGTCTTTTTTATTTCGTATCTGGGTAATACATAATTTTAATAAAGACCTTTTCATAGTCTTCCCACCAACTCACTGCATATGCAATCACATTCCACATGTACAGGTATCACTATGCATACATGTTTCTTCTGCCCTCTTTCATGCACAGCAACAATGAATTTTTTGGTAAGTTTGGAAATGTTGCTAATTTTAGAGGCTTTTTAAATACAATTGGTAAGGTGCTGCTGCTCACTGGAATTCACTCACTGACAGCTGACTGCAAGGATAGGATTCGGTTGCACAAACACCTGAAAGTCCCAGCCAGGATGTCCTAGGGGACTTTACTGTGTCCTGAGATGTTCAGACACCAGCTGCCAGACCAGAAAGTGCCTGATAGTAGGTCCAGTCTCTCCCGTGTCAGACCCCTACATATGTCTTAGGTGCACATGAACATGTCAAACAACACTGGATTGCTACATGTAGGCAGCTGAATCCAGTTTCCAGTGGCTTTCTAAGTAGAGTGAACAGCAAAACCGGTCACAACAGCAAAACAGCTAAGCTCAGTAGCTGCAGTAACAACCTAATCCCACCTTTGTGCTATTCATAAATAATTGTATTGAAAATAGCAACTACTCGAAATGTAACCCCCTCAAAGAAAAGCCCAAGAAACCCAAAATGTCAAAATCATAGGTTCCCCTAGACTATAATGGAAAATAGCCATGGAACATTAAATGGAAATGGAATTGGCTGGGTTTATTATTTCAACATACCTTGTAACTTAACAGGAGTTTGTTGTCAGTCATAGAATCATTGAATCCTAGAGTAGTGTGGGTTGAAAGAACCTTTAAAGGTCATGTAGTCCAGCCCCCGTGCAATGTGCAGGGATACTTTCAACTAGATCAGGTTGCTCAGAGCCCTGTCCGACCTGACCTAGAATGTTTCCAGGGATGGGGCATCCAGCACCTCTTTCAGCAACCTGTTCCAGTGTTTCACCAAGCTCATCAATAATTTTGTCCTTAAATGTAACCTACCCTCTTGTTTTTTGTCATGTGCCAGCAAGCCACATGGCCACAAGCCAAGTCTAATATTTGTATCATTGATACATTTTTATATTTTAAAAGAGACAAGTATTCCAGCGCAATAAAAAAAGACCACAACCTCTGGCCTCCTCCCCACCCTCTCCCCAAATTACCTAGTAACTGCACCTGCCTTGGACCCGAATGATAAAACCAGTAGAAACTGGAGGGATGTGTCTGTCTATAACCCAGAAGAAAGTCTGCCATCCTTTAGAAGCTTGCAGAGAAAAAAGTGGAGTAATGTTACAGAAAGAAAGATGGAGACTCTCTGCACAGTCTGTGCCCACACAGCACTCTGGGGAGAGGCATACAGGAAAAACTTCTCCACTACTGCTAACTGATTGAAGATAAAATAAGCCAGAATGAGCTTCCCTTCTATTGTACAGCGAAAAATGGTGTCCTGTGAAGTCAGAAACACAAGTACAATGAAAAGGCAGAAGAATTTATCAGAGAATAATGGATGAGCCGTTCTAGGCACTTTCATGAAAAAAGTAAGAAAATCTGATGTGCTGCAAATTGAGAAACTGCCAGAAACCATGGCAAAATATCAACAACTGCTGGGTTCAAAGGGCTATAATCATTGGCACCAAGTTCAGCTGAAGGCCACTCACTAACAGTGCACCCAGGGGTCGATAGTGGGACCAGGGCAATCTAATCTCTGCATTGATGACCTGGACAACAGGGCAGACCCTCAGCAAAACTGAGAGGAGTTGGGGTGGAGGTGCTGCCATGCAGAGGAACCCTAGTGAACTGCAGAGATGGGCATAGAGGAACATCACACAGTTTCCCAAAGGAAAGGAGGAAGCACTGCACCAGGAAAAGGAATAATCCTACATACCCAAGCAGGCTGGGGACCAACTAGCTGGAAAACAGCTCTGGAGAGAAGGACCTGGGGGTCCTGGTGGACAACAGTTTTACTGTAAGCCAGCAGTGAGTCCTTGCAACAAGGAAGGCCGACAGTATCCTGGGGCTGTGGCAGGAGGAGCATTGTTAGAGGCTGACAGCAGTGATCCTTGTCTTCCACTCGGCAGTGGTGAGGCTGGAGTGCAGTGCCCAGTCAGGGGAGCCCGATGCAAGTGAGACGTGGACTTACTGAGGGACAGAAGCAAGAGAAGGCTCAGAGAGCTGGGACTGTTCAACCTGGAGAAATCTCAGGGAGCTCCTATCAATGTTTAGGGGACTAAAGATGCCTGATGTAGGGGCGTAAAGAACCTGGAGCCAGACAGATGACAGGAGGAAGTGGGCACAAACAGAAATACAGGCAATAAAATTAAAAATTAAACCAAACCAACTTTCTTACAGTGAGACTGGTCAAACACTGGAAGAGGCTGCCCAGAAAACTTGTGGAGTCTCCATCCCTGAGGAGATTCAAATTCAAATGGTTACAGAACGCTGAGCAACTTGCTGCAGCTGACCGTGCTTTGAGCAGGGGAACTGATCTAGAAAATCTCCAGAGTCCCTTCCTATGTTATCCTTCCTGTGAGTCTGTGAAAAAGGGCAGATGAAAAAGCAGAAAAATAACATTTTGGTTTGTCTGTCCTATGCTTAACTTCTAGAGTGAAATTATAACTACGTAGCTACACTTGTCCATGTACTCCATTCACCATTTGTGCTAGACTCAGGAGCAGATGGGTTGACCTCTCTTTCATTTGATGTCTAAACCTCATATTTGTTTTGGAACTACACCTCTTTCCAAAATTAAACAAGGGAATAGAAAATCAAAGTCACCTACTCCGCCCTATAAAGTACGACACCAATATAATGGTGGCGGGGAAAGGAGAACAAGAGTTCAAAAACATTAAAACTTTCATGTAACACTGACATAAATGAAATTGAAATTATAATACATCACTAAATTAAAGTTCAGTCACAGATTTTACTTTACCAACCACACAGTTTTGGAGTATAAAGAATATTGCATTATTATCAAAGGTACAGACAAAACGCATGTGACATTTTAGGGGATTTAATGTAGCTAAACTTATGCAAAAGCTGTTGTAAAAGAGAACAATTTGTTGTAAAATGGCTGAAGCAGAAATAATTTTAATTTACTGTCTGCATTGGGACTAAAACCAAAACATTACCACAGCAGGTTTTTGCTGCGTATTGACCTCAAGGGGAAAGCAGTTGGTCTCATCACTAACAAGAAGGAAAAAGTGTAGAAAGGTGTTTGGAAAGTTCACCACTTTCTAGTGGTTTGTATTTCATTGTTTCCCTTTAACTCCACATATGGAGTTAAAGGTACGCTTCAAGGGAGACCACATACAAGTAATCAAAAATACTAGCTCAGAATAAAATTTAATATTCTGCAAAGGCTAAGCAAAAATGTGGTCCATGTTGCTCAGGCAAAAGTTAGGGCTAGAGCTGACTTTTTACAAGGGACTAAGTTCTGTACCTGAGCTGAAGTCTGCACCCTCTGAAACACCAGAAAATCTCTGATGAAGATTCTTAGCCAAACACTGCTGTGATTCATGACTAACAGTTTTCATGGTCAGTTTTAGATAGCAATAGGAGAAGGCAAGAGAAAAAAGAAACAACAAATTATTTGACTGGTTCTCAAATGTACTCATAAGTGGAATTTATTTTCTTGAAATTCAGTGTTTTATTTCGTATTACAGTTTGCAGCTATTAAATATGAGGCAGTTGCCGTGTGAGTTGTTCCAGTACACACAGCTGCATTAACAGCTAGCTACAAACACATTTTACACCAGCGGGTTCTTTCAAGAACCAAATGTCTCTTCAGGAAGTTTTACCAGCAACTTTTTTCATGTACTTACGCAGTTTCAGCAAATTCTGTATGTTACTTTCCACATACATGCACTTTTTTTACTCCTCTGCTGCCTTAAAACTAATTTCCACTCATCTGTGGGGCAGCACTAACAAAGACACTTCCATCTGTTCCTTGACAGGATTTGCTATCCTGTAACTGTTGACATGTAAAGGGCATTTTCTGTTTGGATTGGACATTAATTGTGCTTTCTTTGGATTAAGCATTTTAAACTGAACCGTGAAAATAGCCTTAAATATATAGGTCATAGCAATTATTGTGTTATTTACATTACTAAACAAGTCTGCAGCAGATGGCCTCCAGGGCTCTGGCCAGAAGAACCTATCTCCTGCAGATTTATTTGGTGCTTGGAGATACTACCAACTAACTTCTCAAACATGCTTGTATGCCATTGTGCCTCTCATTTGATGCCAGCAAAAATATTCCAGGCTTATTTGTTTCAGCACCAATATTCCTCAAGGCCTGCCTGGTACCTGGCTATATAAAACGTTCCTACTTGGGCCTCGTCAGAAGCCCTGCCCCTGCAGTTAAAAGAAGTAGCACCAGGGACCCTCAGCCGGCCAAGGGGCGCGGCCTGGCCACATCCACATTGTTAGTACTTGGCCCAGGTCTCCTTTTGGAGCTGGGTGGTACCACTGTGGCCATTAGACAAAATTGTTAAATTATGTAGGGTTTTTTTCATTTGTAAGTGCCTGAAAAATACAAAGACTCTACTGCAGCCCTCCAGAGTGACTTCTCCATTTCACAAAATGTGGGCTGGATGCAGCGTGACAGCGTGTGCTGGGTGAGAGTACAAAGGCTGCTAGGACGGCTCTGGAAGCCCATGCAAGGTAGAGAACGTCATGTTGGGTGCAAGCTTTTTCATCCTGACTACTGAGCGTGGCTTCCTGGTGCAAGTCCGTGCCCTGGACTGCACCCAGGACTGTTCATCAGAGCGTTCACAGGCCCAGAACGGGACAATGCTTGACCAATCTGAACAGCCTGTGGTTCAGCACTGAAGGACACGCACTGGTCCTGTTTTATGTAACAGTAAAAACGTAACCAGGGAAGTAATGCCAAATACTCATGAAAATCTGACCTTATAAAGCACTACCCCAAGCTTTCATAACGTAAATTTTATTTTTTCCCTATCCCTGAATTAAACGAGCCCTTAAATGTATTTATTGTATTCCACCCTGCTCTAGCAAAATTTTTATGCACGTGAGCCACTTTAAGATCACTGTTTTCCAGGATGTTGTTTGTTTAAGCAAGCCTATGCATATCCAGAAACTCTGGGACCGTTGCTCTATGTTAGATCATTCACATGCTCAAAGTTTTGTGTTTGCTGTACCGTGGTTTTATATATTTTAAAAAAGAAGCACATGAGAGCAATATTATATATATGATACATAAAATATACAACCTCTAACCAACTTCCGATTCCAAAACCTTGCAGTTGGCTTTTTTAGTCTTATCATACAGGAATACCTACTAAAATGTTATTGTTGCCATTTATGACAGGAACATAACTCATGACATTTTCCCTGGTAAAGTTTCCCTTTGCCCATAGACCAGGGCAAAGTGCCTCTCCTACAAAGTGAAAGAGGTTTTTATGACTTCACTACAGTAACTTTACCCTCTCCAGGTCATATCAAAATAAATGCATGCAATCATTATTTTAATATCACAAATGAGCTAACCTGCTGCTGACAATCCAATTTTATCAACAGTTTAATAAAATGTACTCTGATCAAGAGTACATCAAGCACCTAGGTAGTTCTTTTATATATTCAGCACACATCAGGTAAACTGAGCTCTGGAATAAGAAATGACCGGCAGGATTTGATGTGAATCTCAGAAAAAAGCAATGTTAGTTGCAAACAGGAACATGAGAACTGTATCAGATCAGGCCAAAAGTCCATTCTGCCTTTGACAGTTGTGCAAGGAAAGGGCAAGCACGTTGAGCTACTTCCCTGGTACACGCTCCAGCAGAGTGACAGCTCTCAGGGCTTCCTGAGCCTTTAAGCAGTATTCTCACGTTTAACAGTCCCTGAGAGATTTTCTTCCCATAAATCTGCCTTATCTTTTTGCAAATTCCTGTGAAATTTTAGGAATCTGTGACATTTCCAATGAAATTTAAGACTACTTAAAATAGTTTTTGTTTTGAAACTGCTGCCTATTAGCTTAATTTGCTTTCCAAAGGTTTTGCATTAGAAATTACAATGAGAAATCACTATCCATCCTACTTGGTTTCACAAACCACTGCCATCAGTTTCCCAAGCTACTTTTCTCATTAGCTTGTCTTCCAACTTCCATGTTATTTTCTACTAGCTTTGTGGAGGAATTTCAGATCTGTGAAAAATTTTGTCACATTTTCTATATCTTTTGTAGGTTTACTGTACTCTTTTTGAGAGGCAGGAACTGCTAGACCTGCAGACCCCATCCAAGCAGAGAGCACATCACCATCACACAGAGTAAGAATCATGCCATTCACTTCCCAATGGCTACTAAATATTACTTGATTTTGGAAGCACAAGGCTCTATAGTCCATCTAAATACTCAGCTTTATCTCACACATCAACACGTCCATCATTTCATTGCTCAGTAGGAATCAAGAGGTCCTTCTGCAACCTGTCAATTCTTTTTCTTAATCTAAATAACTCAATGTGAACAACAGATTTTACTACTCCACTGTCCACCCCTTTTTCCAGACTATTTATGCCCATGATGAACAGTACTAACCTTCAAGCAAACTTCTGTTCAGTCCCACCTGTTACGCAGTCCATTGGAAAAAATGGTAATCAATTCCTAACCTCTCTTTTCTACCCTATCTTTCCCACTAAGTATCCACTCATCTGAAGGTTGTAATCTTTATCTCATTGAGCTTGTTAACCAGTGCACACCACCAACTCACACACTGAGGCAAAGTATTTCAATTTTTGTTCCGAGTTTGTGCAAGGTAGGGAGCTTGGTGCTAAGCCACAAAAGGCTGGCTCCCCAGCCATCAAAACGTTACACCATTTTTATGTTTTAGCCAACAACGCCATCAGCATTACACAACTTTTTCATTAATTAGCACTCAACTCCCCCTATTTGCTAGTTATAATTCTTGCTCCTCACAATAACTAATTAATTAATTAATTAGTCCAAATGCACAGTTCTTTCCTCCATTGGAGCCGGGGGTCTCTTTAGAGTAGGTGGCCAATGAGTCGGTGGTCATGATCTCCCACTGCTGGAATTACCTTTCCCTCAGTTACTGCTCATTTCTGCTGACTTCACTCCTGGTGGCTGTCATCCAGACAGCTCATTCATCTTGGGATTGTCTTCCCTTTTCCTTAAAACAACAGATTAGCCAAGCATGCAATGTTCACAACGCAATTGCTTAATCATAACTGCCTAGTTATAGCTACTGATTGACAAATAAAAAAAATTGTAGTTTGAGTCAAATCTTGAGGGGCTCAAATCTTGAGTGGCTCCATAAATCATGACTGCTGAATCTTCTAAAAACCTTTAATGAGAATTCTTGCCCAAACCCGGAGGGCCAACCATGCCCTGTGGTGCACCGGGCACAGCGTCGCCAGCCAGGCAAGGGAAGGGCTTGTCTCGCGCTGCTCTGCACTGCTGTAGCCTCACCTTGAGTGCTGGGGGCTGTTTTGGATACCACAATATAAAAAAGATATAAAGGTATTAGAAAGTGTCCGAAAGAGAGCTACAAATATGATGAAGGGTCTAGAGGGAAAGCCATACAAGAGCGGCTGAGGTCACTTGGCTTGTTCAGCCAAGTGAGAAGAGACTGAGGGGAGACCTCATTGCAGTCTTCAGCATCATCAGGAGGGGAAGCCAAGGGGCAGGCACCAATCTTTCTTTCTCTTGTGACCAGTGGCAGAACCTGAGGGAATGGCAGGAAGCTGCGTCAGGAGAGGTTTAGGTTAGATGATAGGAAAAGATTCTTTACCCAGAGAATGGGAGGGCACTGGAACAGGCTCCCCAGGGCAGTGATCACAGCACCAAGCCAGTTCAAGAAGCGTTTGGCCAATGCTCTCAGGCACATGGTGGGATTTTTGGGGTGTCCTGTGCAGGGCTAGGAAATGGACTTGATGACCCTGATGTGTCTCTTCCAACTCAGGATATTTTATGATTCTATGATTCTGTGTTCATTGACCTGGTTTGCCTTGGCAGATGAGGTCACTTGGCTCCTCCAAAGACTCCCACGGATTTGTGAGGCACCATGTCCCTCCACAGAAAATTATGCTGATGGTTCTCAAGTGCATCATATCTATTCCTATTCCACTTTGTCTTGTGTTTGTTATTCTTCCCACTGATTTGATCGACATGCAGTCCAGCCTTAGGGACTCCTTTTGAAGCTGCTCAGGTTTTGGCTACAGGCAGCACTCACCAGTCCTCCAATGCCTCCTGCAGCACATGGTTACACAGTCCAGCTGCTTCATGCCCAAATCCCTGTGTCACTCCTGAATAAACACCATGCAATCTTGCCTATTTCCTACTATTCAGTTTATTTCTTTTTACCTGCTACCGTGGCTTCAGCTGGAAACAGCTCTTCCAACACTTTTACCTGAAAAGCAGCATTTTAGCACGAAAACCTCCCTCAGCTCCTCTTTGATAAGCATGGGGTTTAGTTTTTCCCTGAGTCCCTTTCACACCTTACCTAGCAGGTATGCAGACTGTGTGTCAGGATCCTGGTGCGTAGGGAAAGGATTTACTGCTACTTTTTTTATCTTCACAGCATAACAGAATCAATTAGGTTGGACAAGACCTCTGAGATCACGGAGTCCAACCTATGACCTAACAGCAGCACGTCAACTAGGCCATGGCACTGAGTGCCATGTCCAGTCTTTCCTTAAATGCCTCCAGGGATGGCGACTCCAGCACCGCCCTGGGCAGCCCATTCCAAGGTCTAATCACCCTTTCTGTGAAGAATTTCTTCCCAGTGTCCAACCTAAACTTCCCCTGGTGCAGCTTAAGACTATGTCCTCCTGTCCTATTGCTGGTTGCATGGCGTTCTTTTGCAAGTTGATCCTCAAAACCTTTTTTTTTTTTGGAAGGGGAAGGGATGTGTGTGCTTCAGTGTGTTGCTACAGGCCAGGTGCTCTGGTTCAGTTTCTTCATTTAGATGCAGCTAAGGGAAACATCCTTGCGGGTGCTGGTTGACAGTCGGCGCTATATGAGCCAGGAGCATGCCCAGGTGGCCAAGAAGGCCAATGGCATCTTGGCCCATATCAAGAACAGTGTTGCCAGCAGGACTAGGCAAGTGATCATCCCACTCTACTTGGCCCTGGTGAAGCTGCACCTTAAGTATTGTGCTCAGTTTTGGGCCCCTCATTTTAAAAAGGATATTGAGATGCTGGAGCATGTTCAGTGAAGAGCAACAGGGCTCATGCGTGGTCCAGAAAACATGTCCTATGAGGAACAGCTAAGGGAGCTGGGCTCGTTTAGTCTCCAGAAGGCTCAGGGGACACTTCATTGCTCTCTTAAACCACCTGACAGGAGATGATAGTGAGGAGGCGGGTGGTCTTTTCTACCATGCCTACAGTGAGAGGACCAGAGGAAATGGCCTTAAACAGACTGGGGAGATTCAGATTAGATACCAGGAAAAAAAAAATCACTGTTAAGAGTGGTCAGGCATTGGATTAGGCTGTCCAGGGAGGTGGTGGAGTCACCGTCGTTGGAGGTGTTTAAGAGGCATCTGGATCTGGTGCCGGGTTGATGCGGTTTAGTGGTTTTGGGGTTGCAGCACCAGCGCTGGGCTGATGGTTGGACCAGATGATCCAACCCTGCTGATTCTACAGTTCTAGCCTTCAAACACGTTGAAGGATAAGCCAGCAGTTCGCTACCCCTTTCTCTGCCATTTTTCAGGAACCCTAGCTCATTTTCCTCTTTCAAAATTACCGAATTTTTTTTCTCCTTTGTCGGAATTCCCAAAGAAACTGTCAGCTTTGAGAAAGCGTGAATGACAGGCAGAAAGAAACCCCCAAGACGCGCGTCCCGGGGTGATCTCCGCTCTCGCTCCTGCCATTCCCCAGCGGACGGCGGGCGCCGGATGCCAGGTGGGCAGGGCTGGGAAGGAAGGGCTGGGTAGAAAGGGCTGTCCCCTCCCTCGGGGGGGTCGCAGCCACCGCCCTCACGGCGCGGGCGGCGGGGGGC
>VZTA01022879.1:0-126671 GCA_013398855.1 Mohoua ochrocephala | reverse complement strand
GAGCGGCCCGGCCGCCCCCGCCCCTCCTCGCCGGCTGCTTCCGCCCGGTGTCGGCAGAGACAGCGCCGGCCGCCGCCGTGCCGGGTGTCGGGGAGCCTGCGAACGGGGAAGGTACGTGCTGCAGCGGCCCTGCCCTGCCCTCCCCTGCCTCCCCTGTCCCTGTGCCGGGTCCGAGAGCCGCCCCGAGCCCGCGGGCGCTCACCCCCCGCCGCCGTGCGGGGCTGACCCGGAGCCTCGCCCAGCAGGGAGGTGCCGCCAGCCCGGCTGTGTCGGGTGTCAGGTCTGTATAGAGACCTGTTCCGCCGAATAATGCTGGCGATCTCTAGGCGTGCGGCTGACGATGGGCTAACGCATCCCATGCAGAAAGAAAGAAGCGCTTCGTACGTGTTCCCTTGACTTGTTTTGTCATGGAGGAGACTTCATGAAACGAGTCCTAAGTGGTGTCTCCTTTTCCAGAAAATAACTGAGGTGATGCTATTTGTAGTGTTTTTTCTGTGTGTTAGCGCTTGTTCCTATGAAGCATCTCTCGGAGCTGAGTGATGCTTGTTGTCTTGGTGGCATGTTATAAAACAAGAAATGAAGGAAAAGTCTGTGACCTGAAGGGCCTATAAATAGGAAAAGAGGAAAATAAGGCTATAAATTCTTAGAAGTTAGAAGTGAGATGAGATTTTTTTTAAGTGGAAAGAAGCATCTTTTGGTAGAGGAGCTACTGGTTTGGAGAAGCAGGGAAACCGCAGGCTCACACCCTCCTTCAGAAACCCTCTGTCTGTCAGGTTTGCTCTCACTGCTGGTCCCAGGGCATCATCACTGTCAGCACCCACCTTCAAGCCTGTATTTACTACACAAGAGACGAGATGCCTGTGCCAGACGGGGTGAGCAGCGGGTTCAGGAAGCAAGTAGATGCTGGCATGGAAATGTACGGTGAAAGAAATTAAGATAATGATGAAAGGCTATTTGAGGCATGACAGTTGTTGAGAGCTTTCTTACTGGTAACTTTGTATGGTGTTGCAAAAATGAAGAAACAGCTTCTTTTCTTGCAACTTAACTATAATATTAAAGCCTTGAATGGCTTGGATGATGCAGACTCTTATTTTTTAGGTGTTGTGTACTCCTGGCCCTCTGGGACCTTAGCATGACCAGTTAGGGTCTGAGAGTCCATCCACATGGGCCTATGTCAGAATCTGGATATGGATCTGTATTCTGTGTGTCTCAGAGACTAGAAGCCTTCAATAATTAATTGGGATTATTTCAGCTTCCTATTTTCTCGTGACACTTGCTTATGCTGTCAATGAGGGAAGTGGTCACACATTTACAGGCCTGGGTAAGCGACGACACTAAGACTTAATGTTTTCCATCATGGATTTCCTGCAAGGATTGTATCAAAGCAGTCAAAGTGAGTGATTTTTTTATGAATCTTGGACAGTATCCTAAGCAGATGCCTGTGAAAAAGGCAAGCATGTATGATCCTACTTTACCCAGTCCCACTCTGTGAGTATCCACTCAGCTTGCAACAAAGTGCGGTCCAGGAACTTTCTGGAACAGATGTGCTGAGGTCTTAAAGATCCACTGTGGATTTCTCCATTGACTCATCCTTGTCTTTGACCCATGTGTAGCTCTATTTTTCCAAACATCCAGCCTCAAGTAGTTCTGTGGGTCAAAAATCCACTAACTTCTGTTGGTTCTCGACACGCTTTCTGCTACTTCTATGTAGTATTTCCTGCTTTTTAAATTAGAATAGACAGTCCATAATAGATGGATTATTACCTCTCTATCTGCTTTGTTTGATTCGCAAGGACAATTGCAATAAATTGTGTATGGGTAATGGTAAAACAAAATTTCCAGTATGACTGCCAAGCCAAAGAACCTACCAGTAAATTTGACAAGATTTACTCTAAAGCTTCCTAATTACACTGCTTTCAATGCTGGATTTTTATTTTTTTTTAATTGATAGCTTTGATTTCTTTTAAATGAAACTTTCTTTTTCCATTCTTGCGTTTCGTTGTAATGAGGGCACCTTGTCAGGAAAAAGGGATGGTCACCATTTTGGATGATGTCTAAGTTATTTTTACTGAGTATTAGAATCAGAATTTCAAGGTTTCAACTTTAGAGCATGCTATTTGTACAGAAAACATGTTTGCAGGGTATGAAGGACAGGTAATTTTCACTTACTTAAATCAGGCATGCTCTTAATAGCAATTTGACTGTGTTTTTTCTGCTCCTGACAAACCACTGTGTAACACTGAATTCCCAGTGAAATGTTTGACAACATTGGATTCCAGCTTACATGTTGAATGATGACATTTAGATGTCTTGTGAGGCTCGTAAACAGGTTACGCGGGGGGAAGTAAATTATTCTGGTAAAAGAATACTCATAATAGGAAAAAAAACGTGCTTAAAGAACAATTAAGCTTGAAACAAATCAAAGTTTTCACACTGAATGCAAGCCTGACTCCATAGTCACTGGTGAAATGAATGAGAACTGCTTGTTTACCTCGCTGGGGTTGCACAACCACCTCATGTAGTGTGGCAGTGCCTTGTTACCATATGTTAGGTAATCCTGATGTGCCAGAACAATGCCTAACCAGCGATGCTACAACTTCAAGTTTGGCAGGGTTTCTTTCATCATTGTCCTTGTTTCTTTCCTCAGTATCTTAGCTTCCTCCTCGTGCTACCATGCTGTTTCGCTTGGTTCTTTCCTTTTTCCATTTCATCTCCAGCTTCTGTTTGGATTCTGTTCCCGTTGTTCTTTGTTTAGACCAATTCTTTACTCAAATCTTTTGTTTTAAAAAAAACCAAAACATTCATGATACAAACTTTTTGCAGAAGTCTGACTCCTCAAATTTTACCTCCTGAAAGAAATTGTAGCACCAGCTAGGAGTGAGTATCAGATGATAACTGGATTCTTATTTGGACCTGTGATGATCACAGGCTTTGTTCCTGTATGTATTCGTTCATAGTCATGGGTTATCAGGATTTAGCAGAGTTATCTTGATGGGAAGAGCTGGGCCCTTGTGCAAAATGCTGTAATAGAGTAACTTCAGGGGCTACTGGTGTGGTGAGGAACAAGCTGCAGTTTTCCCAGCATGGTGAGTTGTCTTTGGATCCTCTTGTGACTAGAACTGTAGGTCTGTATGTCAGAGCACCAGTGTGTGCAGGCCCTCCTGCAGCACTGGTTCTTGGAGAAACCTTCTGGCTTGTGCACCACTGTGTCCAGCCTGGCTGTTCAATTCCCTGTCCTGTCCTCCTGATGAGCAGAACCAGTGCTTCTTACTGGGAAGAACTCGGACTCCAGGTCTTCTATCAGTAGTACAGACAATTACATTGCTGTAGTGACTCGGAAAGGGATCTAATGCTGCCTGATGTTATTCACGTCTCCTGTTCATTGATTCTCCTGTTTGACTTCCTTTGTCCTTTGCACAGAGCTCCGTACAGTCTGCTTCTGTTTATTTTCATGTCTCTGCTTGAACCTTCCTAACCTGTTTAGGTGAGTGGATGAGTATGAGAATGTAGAGCTGCTGCAGGAAACATAAGGTGGAGGTGGTAACAGCAAGTGCAGGTTGAGGGGTTACTGGAGAATGCAGCTGTGACTAGTAAGTTGGTCTACTGTGAGTAGACAGGATTTTGACTAATTCTTTTATGTCCTTGTTAGAAAGCAAGAAAACCAGCAGCAACTGGAGAGCTAAGCTGAAGGTGGGATAAACAGTTGATCTAAGAACATATGCAAGTTGAAATAATAAAATGAGAAGAAGAAAGTGTTTTGAATTTGGAGCATATTTTAGGTTAAAGGAGAACAGACAACATGGAAATATGGAAGAAACAAAGAAATAAGGGATAGTTCCATAGGAAGATGTATGCTGAACAGCACAGGAAAGGATGAGGGAAGCCAAATCAAGGGCAGTGTGATGCTAATTGTACTTGTGGACTTTTTTTTTTTTTTTCAAATTTGATATCTGCTTCTTGCTAGTATTCATTATGCTCTTTGAACTTTGCACTACTTGACAAGGCAAAGGAAAGAATAGTGCTCTCCATGAAGTAGTGACTCTTACTCCAATAGGAGGTGGAAAAGGAGTTATCGAACACAATATGAAGTAGAATTGCTTTTATCTGCTTTGCCTGTTATTATTGCTGCTGAAAGATGGACATTTCTTCAAATGCTTAACTTCTGGGAGCTGTGGTTTCAGTGTATATGTAGGCTGCCATTACTTTAAATTGTTGCATTTTTATGTTCCATTGAATGTTGGGCAGATTACCTGTATGAGTTAAACAGCTGTCCAACAGAAATGTGGGACCTGTAGTTCTTTTGATGTAGGAGGAAAAAAAAGAGTCTAGAACATATGGTTGAAGAGCCAAATAGGTTTTTTGGCTTTTCTTTTTCTTTTGAAAAGTTCTCATTTTTCCTATGGATAGTAGGAACCAAATGGTAAAGAAGCATCATCTTTGTTTAGTGAGCAAGTGGGTTTTTTCAAACCCTTAGACCACAAGCAAACTTATTTGCATGTATGTGTTTCCTCTCTCTCAGTACTGTTTTGTTTCTTGTGCATGTGTCCTTGATAACCTGTTCCTTCACTCTTTTTTTTTTTTTGCAGTATATTTTGATATTTCTCTCTCCTTTGAAGCAATACCCTGTGAAAGGCTGTGTCTTCTCCCCCATAATTCACATAACTGTTCACTTTTGAACATGCTCTGGTTTGTGTGGCGATAAGTGCTGAGGATTAGAGACCACGGATGTTTCTTCTCTCTGTATCCAAACATAAGCATGATGGGTTCTTGTTCGTGAGGTATAACATTCCCACTTCTAGCTTCAGCCAAGTTTTAACCCAGTCTGTAATCGTGGTGTTACATTTCAGTTTTGCCCAGTGCTTCCCAAAATACTGATGTTCAACATCATTCAAATAAACAAATTGCATACTTTGCAAACTTTACTGTATTTGTGACAATTTTCTCATGCTATCCATTCCAAACTGATTTATCTCCCTTTGACTTTTCTAATGCAATGGGCAGTTGGGAAAGTTTATTTACAAGATTCTCTTGACACGAGTCTCATGTGTCTTTGAAATTTGTTGGTCTGAAGAGACCTGGCGTAGTTTTTTTCCCCTGGAAACCTTTCTCACCCTATAGACATTGTACTTCAGCAGCAGCTTTTTATGTTCTTTCACACAGATGCTCCATCTTTATTTGAGATTTTGCTAACATTGCAGTTTAGTCTCAGAATCTAAAGTATATTTATTATACCCACATGTTATTCATGCCTACCGCCTTCTGTTTATTCCTCTGTGAGATTTCAATTTTAGAAGCCCCAAGTTTTTTCTCTGGGTCCAGTACTTTAATGCAGTATTTGGAGGGAAAGCTGTCTTTGAAAGTTACTTCATTTCACCAGTAAATTTCAGTACTGTGTGCAAATGAACAACTTTTTCTTCCTTTGAGACTAAAAGATTTCCCAAAATCCCACTTTCTGTTCTGGGAAATGCTTCATATTACACCACAGTAAGCTATCCTATTTGCTTTCATGCAAATGAAACCATCATTACTTCCTTGAGTGGGTTTGTTTCTTTAAGCAACTACTTTCTTGCTCATTTTATTTCAGGTCATGGACATTCTTAGCTGTATCATCAGGCCTGCCTATTGACTGGGAAATTGGGAATTTTCTGGGAGCATAGCTACCACTTTCTTGTAATCTCTGGGATTCCCAACCTTAATTATGCTTATGAAGTTGCTTTAGGAGAAAACAAACCAAGACAAAAATCCTGAGCTCTTTTGGGGTCATTTTCATGTCGGTAGCTGTCAACAGTTTACAAAGAGTTTGTGATGCTTTAGCTCTTTTGAAAAAGTGCAAGTTACCATTAAATAGAATGGCAGGACATGATATGTAGGACCTCTTCCACTGTATCCTGAAATG
The DNA here is from genome assembly GCA_013398855.1 of Mohoua ochrocephala. Lineage (NCBI taxonomy): Eukaryota > Metazoa > Chordata > Aves > Passeriformes > Acanthizidae > Mohoua > Mohoua ochrocephala. The sequence continues at coordinate 120,775 of VZTA01022879.1, read as the reverse complement.
TGTTTGATAAAACATACTCCACTTTTGGCATGTCATGTCTTCATTCTTTTGGGTACATTTGTAGTGGCTGGTGTTGTGTAAAGCCTCAGGGACCCTCGGCCGCACCACTGTAACTTCTCAGGGTTTCCTTTACATTTGTTCTGACTCCAGCGCTCAGTGTTTCTAGCCAAGTGTTAACTGTGACAGCAAATGGAGGAGCTTTGATCTAGCTGGGAACAAAAGACGTGGACTCTGCTCTTGGAGCACTGGGCAAGCATAACTGGGGTTTTGTGACGTTTGTTAACCTGAGGTCTGTGATTGCCGAAGGAGAAAGAGACCAGGCGTCAAACTGGGAGCGTTGTTGCCGGAGCTGCAGTGAAACGTTGGAGCTGCCTGCTGACTGTTGAGTGCTGCAAACCACCAGTGGATGTTTTCAGAGGTGTGGCTGCTTTCAACCTTTCAAGGTTGCCGTTGCGCCTGATCCCCATGGAAGTCTTTCATTTGCTATTTCACCCTCTTGAGAGTAGTGGGAAAGTCAAGGGCAAGGGTACTGTAGTAGTTCCATTATGATGATTAACAGGAGCTCAATTTTTTTTTTTTTTTAGTCATTAGTACATGCTGAAATTCTCAAAGCTAAAACTCTTGGTGACATATAAAGATTGGTTAAAAGTTATGGTGGGCCTTCCTAATCCATTTCCCCAGGGTTTTGATCATCCTATCTGTTGAATAATTTTGTGCCAGACCAATGTATCATTGTGGGATCTGAAAATGTTTTCTGATTTTTTGATTCCCTAACTCCAAAACTCCTTCAAATTATTCATTTCAGAGCAAAGCACCTTTTTGGAACAAATTTGGTGGGGGATCCCATCTGTTACTGATTCAAGTCCTCAAGTGGACCTTTCTAACCTAACAATTTTTTGATTTGTGAGTCCTGTCCTGCTTTGATGAAAAGCTGTCTCAAAAATTGGTTTTAAAATGTTTGGCAGTGACAAGGGACCACTTGTCCTGTACCAAATGGATACCCAGAAGTTATTTTCCCTGCGTCTCTAACACCGGGACTGTGAGCAGTTTCTTGGTCGTTGCTACAAGGTTATTAATGGTAATAAAATCCAAATTTTATGATGTTACAAAGGTCTTGCAGGTAGGTCCAGTTCTTAAAACTAGGTTTTTCTCCCTCCTTAGGTCTTTGCACAGTCCTCTATGTGTTGTCTCTGAACAAGGTTCAGAACTGAGGAGTGATTGCAGTTTTCATTCTGCACTTTAGCTTTTTATCGTTGCAACCCTAAACATGAGTAAACTGTACCCTATTTCCACGTGTTTCACTGATATTTTTGTACAGTCATCAGTGAAATTCTCCCAGCTGTTTTACTCCTTCAGGGAGGGGCATGGGGGGAATGACACAGGAACAAAACAAATTGAAGGCATCTTATTGCTAGGTCATCAAGTGATCACTAAAAACAAGGCCTCCTAATTCCTTCACTGGTTTTAGAGGAAAGCAGTCTTATTTTGTGTAACTATGTTTCTTCATTTGATGTGTCCATAATGTTAGTTTTTTAGCTTTTTTCATTTTTACAAATAATGCCTAACAGTTTTTATTTATTAATTCAGAGCTAGTGTAAAAGGCACTTGTATATGACTTTGACAGAGAATTGTACTGGGAAGTAAAATGAAGAAATGTTTCATTTTTATGTGCTACTGGCTGCTGCTGCTGCTTTTCTTACACAGAATTGGTCAAGATTTGTGACTGATGTCACAACAGCTTGCAGAGTCTTTGGCCTGTGTTTATTGTTTTCCCTGAGAAAATCTGGCATCCATTGTTTGTAGTTTGTCCAGATAAATCTTTGATGAGGTCTGGGCATCGTGTGTCATGTCGTACCTCATCTCTCACATCACATAATCCCCCCTTCCCTTGTTCCTCTTGGCCGTTTTTTTACCAGGTCGGTCAGTCTGTCCCTTTCTAGTTCCTAGCTATAAGCGTATAAGTTTCAGTCTGGAAATCAAAGAGCTTACGTCAGGTCTGGATGATTCTCCTCTGGGAACAATGTTGTAGAAATTGTCAGAGCCTGGGTGTAGAAGGCAGCTGAAGGAATCTTGCTATTTTTGCAGTTATTCTTTTGCATTGTAGTGTTGAATTCAGTCACATAAAATCATCTGTTACGGCAGGGTTTCTTTTTTATTTAAGCTGGTACAGTAACGGATAGAATACATCTACTTCAGTTTCCTGTATTTTTGGAGGACTGGTCTAGTTTAGATTCATTTTCTCTGACCTAAATACTTAGTTATTGCCATGTACTGTGTTCATGAATCTCTGCATTTACTAAGGTACTAGAAAAATTGTTTGAGATCCTTGTTGTACCTCCTGCTTTGTTTTTTTCTGCTGTTTTAGGGCCATAAGAACTGTAAACTGTTGATTTATGGAAAACTCTGGAGAAAGCTTAGTCCATCTTTCTCTTGAGATCAAAATTACTGTTTTGTCCAGCTGAGTCTTAAAAGCCTCCAGGAGAGGTTCTGCTGCCTTCCTAGCGATCTTCCATTGCCTTCTTAGCAGCTTATTTTTTTGTGTTGCCTTGAAGTGTCAAGACACAACTTGTGGCTGTTGCCTCCTTTTTTACCATCTTCCATTGCAAATGAAGGTTTGGCTATGCTGCTTCTGCAGGTCTCTTTCAAACGGCTCTAGGTTACTATTTGATTACAGCATGGGAGACTGAAAAAGCACAGTTCATAAAGCTTTTTCTGTAAGGCTCTAGCCTAATTATTTTCTTGACCCTCCCAAGTTTCCTTGTATTCTTGACCTGGTGGGGTGAACACAGCTGGGCTAAGTATTGTAGGTATGTTTCTGATGAAAATGCTGAGTTTTATAGGCTCCAGTATTGACTCAAGATTACTTGACAACTGGCAGACAGTAGTTGATGATCATTTAAGCTTGTTCAGTTACCTTTCAAACTGTGCAAATCACTTTATTCAGCCTGCATTTCCTTGGCCTAGAAAGGAGAATGCAGTGGAAGACAGTGCCAAAATTCTTAATAAGGCAGTGTGCATTACATTTATATATTTTCTTTTGTTCTTGTAGCCAGGTATTTTATCATTGAGGGTAACTGTGTTGCTTGAGCATGATTTGCTGATGGCAGACTGGTCTCTTACTCTGAATTAACATCTTCTCCTTTATGTGGTTAGAGGAACTTACACCAATACATGCTCCTGTGATTTTCCCTGTGGACTCAGCTGAGCCAGATCAGCCTGTTGTGCCTTGGGTGCTCCTTCTTGCCTTTTCTGATGGAAAATGGCTATGATTTTAAGTACCTTTTCTTCCTTAACCATCAAGACTTCCCCTGATTTACAGTGGTTTTTGATAAACAGCATCCTTGCAATTGGCACTTCATGGTGTATCTAGTCCAGTCTCATGAATTTACATACATCCAACTTTGTTATCCCTAAGATGTAGTACAGGTCCTTTCTCAAAAAGGTCAAAGCAGGTCAGGTTGCTGAAAGCATTGTCCACTTGGAGATTGTCCTCCCTTTCTGGGCAACTTTCATTATTTACTAGTCCTAATTGTGCATGTGGGGAAACCTTTGTTATTGGAATTTCCTTCATTGCAACTTTTGACTGTTTTTCCTTGTCCTTTGGCCATACATCACATGCTTCAGCATCCATATCATCCAATTGGCTCTCTCCAGTCTATTGATGTCTTGCTTGTATGAGGAGTCCAAAACTGGACACAGTACTCCACTCTTTCCAATGCCAAGCAGCAGAAGATAAACACATCCCAAGACTTGCAGGCTACTCCTTGTGCAGCCTTGTATACACTGGGGCTTGATGGTTACAGGGGCTCACTACTGACTCATTTTCAGCTTATTAATCATTTGTGTCTTGTTTGGAAAACCGCTTCCTAGCTTTTGAGCCCCCAGCCTGTGTTGCTGCATTGGGTTACTGAACTCTTGGTGCAGGACTTTGCATTTGCCCTTGGCTTTCATGTAGTTCCCACCTTTCCAGCCTGTCAGGGTCCATTTGGATAGCAGCCCTGCCCTCCAGTGTTCTAGATTGTCTTCCTCCCCCTGACATTTTGCCTGAACCTGCTGAGAGTGGCTCCTGTCCTCTGTGCAGGTGTTCAGTTGGAGACATTGAACATTATTGCCCAATACTGATCCTTGAAGGGCATTGCTGATAAGTTAATGGTTGTTTCATGTTCTTGGGTACAACTTCAAGCAGGATTTTTTTTTTTATAACTGTCTGTGAAATGAGGTGAGGTTGACTGGCCTAGACCTCCCTGCACACTCTAACATGGGCATGGTGGTTGCCTTTTTTTGCAGTTCCCAGGCACGTTTCCCAATCATAGAATCATTAAGGTCGGAAAAGAGCTCTAACATCATAGAGTCTGACTGTTAACCCAGCACTTCTATGTTCATCACTAAACTGTGTCCCCAAGGGCCACATCTACACTTTTTTTTAACACTTCCAGGAATTCCACCACTCTCCTGGGTAGCTTTTTCCAATGTCATTGTGACTTACCAGAAAGGATAGAGAGTGGCCTCACAGTAGCCTTGGCCCTGGACACCTTGGGGTGTGTCTCGTATAATTTTGTGGAACCTTGTATGTCAAATCTGTTGCAGTGGTCCTTTCTTCTTTATTTTGGTTTCACCATTGTTTTATGCAACTCACCTTTGCCCTTGTGGTTATGATTGCATCTTTCACTGCAGCAGCAGGCTTCAGGTTAGATGCACCAACCTGTTTGTCCTGTCTTGTGATCGAATAGTTTATATGCCAGATATCAATTTACTGACTCTGATTACATTATGTGGTGTTAGTCTGAGTTTGTGATAATTCTTTCATTGAACACACATTGAACACAGTTTAGATAAAATTTTGTTGTTTCCAAGTTATTTTTGAAGTAAAATGTCAAGCCCAAGCAATAGTGTAGGATGGACCAGTTAAAATATGGTATCAGAAAGATGCATAAATAATTAGCACAGTGTTTGCAAACTTCACTTAGCTTTACTATCAGCATTTTACTTTGGGGTCAGTTGAAGCAAAGATGAAAAGAATTGGTCATGTGGCAGAGGTAGTGTGCTCTTTGTGGATAACTCTGTTTCCAAATATTCTTGTCTGGAAAAATGACTGTAGGTAGCTTCTGGATCAGTAGTGAGACACCTAAATACATGTGTTGGTTTGCAGGTGTAAATGTATGTCTTCATATGTTTTTACTCGAGGCTTTGCTAACCACGAGAGGATTTTTCTAATCCTGAGGTGGCAACCAAGAAACTGATCCCACGATTGTTCCCCTAATCATATATTGCCACCTAAGTCTTTGTATGCTGGAATAGGAGTTTGTTTTCTGGTAGACGCCTACATTAAGGGTGTGCTAATCTAGAGCTAAAGCCCTGTGTGTTGAAACCCATATTTCTGTATTCTAACAGAAGTTTTGATCCTAGATTAAGCACTCTTGACAGAAGCTGAATTTCTTGTAATACTGTTCCTGCATATGTTTAGAGCATTTATGTGCAGGGGTTGAAGAGAAGGAAGAAAATACTGCTTGGGATGTACTAAGGTCTGATTTCCTAGGTTGTTGCATCTCTTCGAGTCTTGTTACTTTTCTCTGTGATAACTCATGAAACTCCCACCAGTCAAGTTTGTCCTTCTGTCTCCTCAACATTCTTGGAGCTGCTGTGGCACAAACCGTGCCCTCTCTGCGGGCTGGCAGAGCCAGTAGGAACCTCATCTCTCGAGACCTCTGCCTGTTAAATCTGTTTGGAAATTGATAGACCATCTTAAGATATTTCTAGGGGAAAGGCAGGCAATTTGTGCCAAAGATAGATGCCTGTAATGGAAATACTGTTCTTCAAAGCCTCATTTAGGAAGAAGGAAGGAGATACAGAGGTATTTTTGGCTATTGCTGATTTCATCTTGAAACAGGCCTGAATAGTATTCTGGGAGTATACCGCTATCTTTACCCTGTTTTTCTCTTCTGTCCATTTTTAATACCAAAGGCTATAAAGTCACAAATTAAAAACCTAATGATAAATAAATAAAAATCCCTCAGATATAGAGCTAGTACAAAGAAGCCATTTTGGGTTGTCTCAGACGGGCAGTTTTTCAGATGACCATTTCTTCTCTAGTGTGCAGTCTTCCTTTCAGGTACTGCAACACCGTGTGTTTTTGAAATTAGAAGTTAAGTTAAAAACTGGACCAAGGCTACTACAACAGGTCTGTGTGAACCTGAAAATCCTACCACTCCCATCCAAATTGTATCGCTGAGTTTTCTTTTCTCATTGCTTAACTTCTGACCTTAACGTTGCAAATACTTCTTTTGAATGAAGAGTTGTCAGTGGGATGTCCATTTAGATTTGTTCTGTGAAATCAATTCAAAATGAAAATGCACAACAGATTTTATTGGTTCATGATCAGAAACTTTGTCCAAACCCTACCTTCTTGGGTAAAAACTAGGTACTTTTGCTTCTGGGATTGTAAACACCTTAGAAATGGGTGACATCTTAATGTTTACTGTGGTTGTTGATGTAACTGGATTTCTTTGTTGGAACTGCTCTTGGCTTCTTTCAGCTTTAAATAAAGAAGAAATAAAAGCAGGAATAATGCATCAAAAATATATCTCTTTATAGTTTGACAAAATTCACTTTACTTACATTTCAGTCTCTGTAAGTTAGATAATAACATGGCAAACAATGAAGTAATAAAGATGTCTCCATTATCATTAAAAGAACTTCTTTTGGGAGGCAGGGGCTGCGGTGAAGTAGGCAGGTGGGGGTACAAGGTTTCATCCAGAGAATTGTGCTGTCACAGTATTAAAGAACACTTCTCCCTTCCCTCCAGAAGTGTTTTCCATTAGTACTATATTCAATTTTTTTCAAGGTGGTACTTGTTAGTTCAAAACAAAACATTGTCTGTCTTTTCTGCCTTGGCTGTTCTTTACCTTTAACCTTTCAAAACCCCAGATTAAAACTGGGGAAAGTAAGGAAATGTTGTTTCTTCAAGTGTACTTTTCTAATATTGTCAAGTGTCGTTACTTAAAATTTCAGTCAGATCTGTTCCTTTTAAGTTGTGTAGCACTGAGAATTTTCCAGTGACTATTAGTGAGGGTGGTGCCCCCCACTTAATTGTGCTGCAGACCCTGTAGATCTCTTAGGCTTTGGTTTATATGCCTGAAATGTCACAAACTGGCTAGGAAGTAGAATTTGTATCCTTGTACTCAAAAATGAACGGTCCTTTTTCACTAAGCAAAAATAGTTGAAAGGTCTAATGTTATTTTTAACTAGATGCTTTTGATGGTTAAAGGTTATGCTGCAATATCCAGTTTTATTACGAGGCCCGCAGAACTTGCGAAGACATTAATGCACTGGTTCTTTTTGTTTGGTATTTTTTCATTTGTTTGCCTTCATATAGGTTTCATATTAATCTTTTCAGTGGACAGCATGAACAAGAAATTTAAAATTATTTGCCTTTAAGGTAGAATAGAGCTTATTGTCCAGTTCATCACTGTGTATTTCTGTGACAGAAACTGAAAGACGCTTTCTCTCATGTAGTAGCAACCTGTATGAACTTCTACAGCCCCTTCTGACATCAAATGCTGAACTGGGCCTCAGTTCACTGGATATGACAGCTGTTGGAAGGTGGGGTGGTTTGGCTGGGTTTTTTTGCCATTATTCTGTGGGAAGGTATAATAGCAAAGAGACAACTCTGTAAGTATTGACCTTTTATAACAGTATCTTGTTCTGCTTTACAGCAAACATGAGGTCGGGGTCAGAAGAGCCAGTCCCCTTACATGAAGAATTTATCTACTGTTGTGGAGCTGCTACCCATGTCTTAAAGTGTGGGCCCTGGAAAGACCTCTCAAAAGATGAAAGTAAAAATCTACCCAGGCTCTTGTTCATGATTATTCCTGGTAAGGGTCTTTTTTTGTTTAAGTTGAGAAGTTTGTTGATTGAAAAGGGTATGTCCAGTTTCATGTTCAAAAATCATACTATGTAAGTGGTAGATTTTAGCTCGTGCACATGGCCAAAAAATGAATAATATTGCAGTGGTGAAATTTCTTTATTACATTCGATTCCTACTGCTACCTTTATTTGTAACAGTGCTAGAAGGCAATACTGAGAAATTAGGATGTCTTACTCATTTTCTTGGTGGTGGTGGTTTGCTGAGAGCATTGTGGGGTTTTGTTTTTTTGTTTTCATTGCTCTTCTTCCATTTATCTCATGCACCTTGAAGTGTTACTGCAGTGTCAGCTGTGTGCCAACTGAAAGATGAAAGTTACAGTATTTGAGGAAAAATTCTAGATCCGATTGTTTCTTTAAGTTGTTGGTTTTTAATAGTAAAAGTTTTTTAACTTAGATTTTTGCACATGAATTTTTATGCTGACCCTCTTGAACTCATTGAGTATTGTACAGTTCTTCATTATATTTAAATGTGGCTGTCTTAAAATGAGAGCTCTAAATTTGCATTTAGCGTATGTTAAAATTAAAGGAAAAGTCATAATTTCATTGAAGTCTACCAGCGAACTGTAGGAGTTCTGTCTTTAGCAAAAGTAGAGCTTCAGCTCACTCAAGCACAGATATTGTGACTCTTTCACTGCCTTACAGTTTGCAGATTTCTAATGCTTTCTATAGTTTGTTTGAATGTACTGGTTACTATTGTTATTTCCCCCAGAATCAATGGTGCAAGTAATGACTTTTCTGATTATCCACAACTTTGGCTCACTGTTAGTGTACCTCGTTGCTGTTTATGGGATTGTGTGTGGCTTGGTCTTTACTTAGTGGTGAAAGAGAACACAGGTTCAAATTTTCAGGGTTTTTTTTACAATGTTTTAGAAGGTCCATGGAATATTTTATGTTAGTTTCCTTAGGCGCAGTGATTTTATGCCCTTGCCTCCTGGAGTTGAATAGTAACTTTTAACCCAGTGACGGGGAAGTTTAGATTCTTTCCTTAACTGAAAAGAATAAGCCTTCTATGAGTACATCTTGTTCCTGTTTTGTGGGAAATAACCTTTTAAACTAAATACACTGTGCAGTATCTCTTTAGTACCTCTCTGGAGGTACAAGCCTGATTTCATGCTTTTCAATTGCTGCTTTCTCTCAGTTAAGGCATTTGTGGAAGGTGTAATTGAACAGCTAAGTTTAGAGTTTCTTTTCCCACAAGTTCTGGAGCTTCCACCTGTCTTCAGGTTGATACCTTCTGTTTGGGTTGATAGTAGAGGCTGTAACAAGGATAAATCTGTAAAGCTAAATTATATCAGTAGAAAGATATGTAGAGGAAGAGCACAAAAGTCAAACATTAGCATCCAGGGCATGGTACCTCTACAAGGCATCTAAGTTACTCTGCTCAAAATGTACCGAGTTGCATACATTGCATGGTCTCCATATTCATCATAGGAAACGTTTAATGCAAGAAAATGTAGTGGCTGGGCTACATGGAGCTTATTTCCTGCAGAGCAGTTCTGTGAAGACTCCTTAATAACATCTTAACTGGATAGGTATTCAGAAATAGACATCAGTGAAATATTCTGTGTGCTTCTGTCATGGTCTTTGGGCTTTTGCAAGCAGCTGATTTATGGTTTTGCTCTTATTTCAGAATTATATTGGTAACAAGCTGGAAGTTCTCTCACTGAAAAAACAATTTAAAACCACAGCAACCACTATAATGATATTTTCACTTTAGGTGCCCAAATTCAGTAGTGAATTAAGTTACCCAAGCTTGTTGCTGTGGCTGGCAGGGAGCTGAGTGGGACCTGGCATAACAAAGTACAGTTTTGCTTCCCATAAAACAAATGGTGGGGTTTTTTGCTACTGTTACATGCCTCATTTTTAGCCTTCAAGGGAAGGCTTATCTGCCAGTGCAAAAAACACAGCCCTAGGAGAGATCCGGACGTTTGGGTCATCTGGCAACGTGTTCGTGTACCTAAACAGTCAGGATTAGATAGCATTCCCCTTGTGCTTTTGTAACTTCCCGAGTGTGAAATGTGGAGCCCTTCTGGAGTCCAGCAGTTTTCACACTTGAAAGGCATGTATCCCTGATTGAGATTCTGTATGGAATGAGGGAAAGAGGGGCAAAAGGACAGCTTGGTACACAAGTCAAGGAAAATCCAGACAAGGGCAGCTCTGGCTTAAAAGAAGAGTATGCACAGCCAAGTGTTGAGTGATCTGAACTGAGAGTGGTTAGTCCTGCTGCATGTGTTGCCCTGTTCTGTGTATTAAACTGCTCTGGTACATACTTTTCCAGTTCTAATGAAATTCAGGCATATGATTTTGTTAATATGTAGTCAAACCAGACAGAGTTGTGGGTGGGTATTGAGAAAGATGACAAAATTCTCAGCTTCTGCTGGAATCGACTTGTTGCAGGAGATTTGAGAAGAAATCCTGTATTTATTTTCATTTTGTGTTTTAATCATGTTACTTCAGAACAGGGAGGATTCCTCTCTGGTCCAACTTATCCTTCTCCCTCTCCCCATTTCTAAAAAAAAAACAACTCCAAAATATTCTTCTACTGTGAAATCAATGGCAAAATTCCCATTGACTTGAAATGAGGCAGGATTCTGCCTCCTGAGAACTGATAGGTCACTGTGCTTGAAGCAGTTGGAATACAGAACATGCAGCAGAGTTTAGTCTCATTTAACTACGACAAGATAATGTTTTTTTATTAGTGGCAGTCTGTGTGAACTTATAATTTTAATAAAGCTTTACTGTATTAGTTGAAATGTTTAGTGCACACTTTTTTGTTTCATAACATTTTTTTCTTGTGTCCACAAAACCTCTGAATAGGAGTAATAATGTGTTTACTAAAGTAATTACTATGTAGAAGGTCCAATTTTTCCTCAGTCCAGAATATATGCATGTATTTGTTTGACTTTCTTAATATGAATTCTTTTCTATTAAAATTGATGAGATTTACTCATGAGAATAACATTAAATGCGTACAGTTGAAGGATCAGGTCCATGATTTTCTGGAAATGGAGGTGTTATGGAAAGGACAGAAATTACTGTTTTTCCTCTTGTCTCCTAAAGGACTGTTTTCCCTTTTACAGTGTTTGTTTAGTGTAAAATTAGCAGTGAAGTACAAAATCTACTACAGCAATATTTAATATTGCTTGTGTTCATTGAAAACCAGAATCCACAAAGCGTAATGGAATTTTTTTTCTGTTTTAATAGTATCTGTCTATTTGTGCCTGTATATTTATGAAACATTTAGCCTTGTAAATAAATACTCTACAAATTTGAAAACCACTGTGCTGTTTAGCTCATGACATTTTGCTTTTCATCAAACTTTTCCTTGCATTTCATTGCTTTGGGATACCTTTGTTCCGGGCTTCCTAATTTCTGTTACCACTGCTGTAAACAAGGCAATTTTGCAATTTACAGTCTTGCACTTGGGAAGCATATATAATGTAAATAACATATTTTTTTTGTGGTAAATCATGTTACACAAGTTTCATTCATTAATATACAGAAATAATTTCAGAATCTGGTTCTCTGGCCTGCATGCAGAGTACTCCTTATGCTTTGCCAAGTTTCTTGATCTGCCTGTTTGCCGTTGGATCACTGCTGGGTTTTTGGATCATCTTATTGTTTTACCAACTCATGCTGTCACTTGGTGATGTTTAAGGGCTATGAGGACTTAAAAAGACACTTTTTTCGAGTATAAAGATCTTTCTTCTGAGCTAATTCTCTGAGTCAGGAATTGCTTATGCACAACAGAAAGCGAGGACTTGGATTCTCATCTTCTCCTAGGAGTAGTTGCATGTACTTATATCAACTACACTGTTCCCCCTGAAGACTACTGAACTATTTTTCACCACTGAAAACAGTGCAAACAATTTGCCTGGATTATGACAAGTCTTTAGTATGTTCTCTCTTGAGATGAGACTTTCCTGTTAGTTTTAAAATCTTTAAAGTTCCATTTTTGACTGTAACATAGGGGCTCTGAAAAGCTTTCAGTACATTATCTGGCTTCGTCTTCACCCGCTGTTTTACTTAACAGTCATCACCCTCAACATTTGCATAAGGAAAGTTATAATAAGAATCACTATGTAATAATACTTTGCAATAAAACTAATTGTATAGCCCTGAAGCTTAGTTCCTTTGTATTTTGGTTTTTTGGCTCCCACCAAACCAGCTTTTTGAAAGTTATTAATCATTCACTCTGCTCAGCAGTTACTGGAATGAATTGTTCTTCAGAGGGTCTACTGTCACCACCAAGACCAAGGGGTAAAAGAATTTATTTCCTCACTCTGCAAACTGTAAAGCATGTTTAATTCTCTTCAGTTTGGTTTTAGAATGGGCGTTGATTTACACAAAATTTATGTGACTAAATGCGCTCGTTGGTACATAACCTTTCGTCATACCTTGTTCTGCAACAACTGAATTGGATCTAGTAAGGACTCTCCGTATCAGCAGATGAGGTTGCTGTGTGTAGCTTCTGGCAACCTTACCCAGGACATAATCTGGAATCCTGTATGGAATCTGGGCGCCTGACATGGATGGATCAGAACTGTTTATGTGATGCAAAATCTGATTTTGGAGTCAAGACCACTGAGTTACTCGGGGAAGGTACTTTATCTTCTCAGACACTACTTTCCAAGTCAGCAGCCAGGGGTCTCCTCCCCCAGGACATAGCAGTGTTCACAATTTGCCTTTGAAATGCAGCTGGAGGAAAGGGAATGTTGCTGGCAATGGACAGACAGGTTAAGAGGAAAAATTATTTACCTCCTGGGCAAGGAGGCTGCTGAGTTCTGTGTGTTTTGTGCCTACAGTCACTGAATGAGCTCCAGCAACAATTCTGTGAACAAAATTGAGAACCTGTTCTGTCTGAATGTATTAGGCAGTTTTTTCCTCTTTCTAGTTCTGTGTTTTGTGATTGGTTGGTTTTTTTTGAAAGAATAGTACCAGAGCATCATCTAGGAAAAAATGTCTGTCCTAATGTGTTACCTCTGCAGTTTTGTCGCTATCAACAGGATTATGAGAGCTCTCATGAAGTTTGGTTTGGTTTGGTTGTTTGCTTTTTGCTTGGTGGTTTGTTGATTTTTTTTGTTTCGTTTTGGTTGCGCTTTTTTGGGGGGTGGTCAGGCTGAATCCATGACATGACACCTGGTTCAGAAAGGGACTCTTAAGGCCCAATTTCATCCAGCCTGATATTAAACACCTAATTCAGATGCTGAAGGAAATAACATAAATTTCTGGGTCGTTTGTAGAACCAGTAGGTAGGGATGGCACTGCCACGAGCATTTCTGCCTGCTGAGGGGTTAGGTTGCCCTGAGGGGTGAAATCTCCAGCTGTGGAGGTAATCAAAACTCGACTGTGTGTGCAGCCTGCTCTGACTCTGCATGAGCAGGGAGGGGCTGGGCTTAGAGATCTCAGATGATCCTTTCCAAATTCAGTGATATTGCGAATGTGACCCCTGAACTGGGCTCCTTGTCCATCTGTGGATTCTGTTCTTGGTTGATATTGGGATACTTTCAAAAGGTAGTAAAAATAAGTCTATGGATAATCTTAGATAAATACTTCATAAGAATTAGTCGCCCTTTCAAAAGCTGTAGTTTGCCTTCACAGCCATACTGAACAGTGAGAGCCTTAACAATGAAATTGGGTTTGTTAAGTGTTGGGAACCAAATAGAATTAAAAATTGGTAAGGAATGAAGCATGGTACTTAAATACAGTATAAACAGAGTATGCCAGAAGAGGGAGCTGTTCTAAAGATTAGAAAAAAAACAGTGTGTTTTGGCAAGGTTATTGCTGTAATAGTCAGATATACCATGTATCTACGGGCTTCAGGCTCTCCTCTGAATGCACAGGTAAGCATTGACTGTTTCACTACTGTATTCTTATCAGAAAAAAAAAAAAAAGTAGTTTTATAAGACCATGTGACACTGATTAACCAGTTATGTTACTTGTTGAAGGTCATACAAATGCCTTTTATTTGCATTAGGAGGAGTGAGATAAAGCAAGTCAAGTTAGAGTAGGGAATACAAGATTTGGGAGTGCTAGGGCTTCTGTTCTCACCTTTCCACCAGGTTGCTTCTTCTCAGTAGATGGCCAGTCATCCTCACAAATTGTGTCCCAAACCACCAAACAAATCTTCATTCACGTTTACAATATTTGTAATTATACAATAACCTAAGTTTCTAAGCTAGCATTCACTTACAATCAGCTAACACCAAGTAAATAAATTAACATAGAAGCACAGCTGCATAGAGTGAGACAATAAATACTTCTTCTCCTGGAATGTCTTAATCATTGACCAGCTCCACTCGTAATCACTGTGAAAAATTCTTGTGCCAGGGCAGGTATCACCTTCCGATGTACAGCAGTAAATACCCAAAGGAACATTAAGGAAAATAACTCATCACAGAAAAGTACTTCAGGTCTTTTTTAAAGGAATCGTTCCTTTAACTTTGGGTTTTGCGGGGTTGAATTAAGTAATGCTTCTACATGCAGTGAGAATTTTTGGGTGAAATTCTGAAAGTGTAACTACACTAGTACTTATGCTGAAAAAAGCTACAGAGGACTCCTGTTCATACACCGACTTACCCTTTTTTTCTTAATCCTGTATCACATAGTTCTGGTGACCTAAACCTGAGGTTGTTTCCTATGTGGATGTTTTCCATCATATTAACACTTTGGTTTGTGTGTGTATCTTCCCCTACCTCTACTGGTATAAGATACGAGGTTCCATGAGTCTTACTGCCTTTGCTTATTTTGATCATACCATCCCAAGGAGAGCAGTGCTGCTGTTGTCCATCCTCAGCTGAAGCAATGGAGCAGAGAAAAAGGAAATTTTAGGTGTTCAGAAGTGAAGATGTTGTTATTTAACACATCTGGTCCAGAGAATCAACTTAAAAATCTAATTTGATTGGAGTCCTGGCTCTCTTAACAAGACATGTGGAGGGTTATGGAGCTAAGAATGGCATCTAGTCCAGCTGGCACACTTGAGTCACATGTGGCTAATCAGCAGGAACCAAAAAAAGTCGGAATTTTGCGTCTGATTTCTGTCCTGATTATGTGCTGTTCATATCCAAACAGCTGAGCAGAATTCCCTCTGTGTGTGCACAGATACTCACTCTATTTTTATTTAGGAACGATTTCTCTTTTACATTTTAGCTTAGCAGCAGCATTCATCCATTCTGTGATATTTGTAGTGCTTGAAAATAAACTTAGTTCTGCAGATACTATATTTGAGCGGAGTATTTACTATGCAGCATTGTTCCTGACTGTGTGGAGAGGATGGCTGTGAATCTGCAGCCCTTTCCTGCAGAGAGGAAGAGAAATGTTGTGCTCTTTTATCATGACCTCACCTGCAGCATAGGGATTGAAGCAACCACTTGGTCTTTGAATGTATTACTTGCCTGCTGGGCTGCTCATCAGACTGGCTCAGAGAAAGCTACCTGGTGTTCCTAAAATTTTCAAGAGTGTCTTTCCCTATTCCACCTCTCTTAAGTAATTGAACCTCTCCTTGGATGTGGGCAGCCAGTGAAGAGACTGGGTAGCAGGACTGGGCCATTCATAGAGCTCTTGCCTTCAGACAGCTGTTAGAACCATGAAGTTAGGTATAAAGCAGATGTTCCTGAGTGTAAAGTAGCGTGGAAGTTAGAAACTGTTTGTAGAGTGTTTATTAAGATTCACCAGACAATGGAAATCCAAGAGATTAGTGCTTGGAGCACTTAAAAAACTTCCTAAGGCCATTATTTTGCAATCCAAAATGTTTGTCAACAATACTGGCATAAGGTATTTCTTTTCCCACCATGCTGTGCCATTCCACCCCTCAGTTATGCTAGAACAATACTTTGAGAGAGCGTGCTGTGAATTAAATAAATACATGCATTTATTTCTGGGGTCTTTTTACTGCTGGAACAGTTCCCTGTTTGGGTTCACACTAGGGCCCCCCCACAGAGTTGTGCCAGTGCAATTCAGGGGCTGGTGAGCCATGGTAGGAGGGTGGGAATGATAGTCAAGGGTGAAGGTGGGAGTTCCTTCAGCTGGATTTGCCACAGAACTAACTTTCTGTTGATAAATTATGGTGTCAGTCCGCAGCACTCAGCACATACATGTGAGTTCACATTCTCTGTCTGGAGACTTCTTTGGCAGGAGCGGGTGCCCCACCAGCCTCTCCAGGTGGTAGTGATTCGCTGAGAATGCCTCTCCCTTGAGGCTTCTGCCTTTGTTTCCACTGCAGCTCCAGCTGAAGCTGCCAACTCTTTGCATTTGACCCTGAGTTCTCAGATTCTGACGTGGAGAATTTGTATTTTATATTGTGATGAATTTATTTTTTTTTTCTAAATAAAAGATCTGGCTTTCCTACTCTCCAGTAACTGGTATATGGGATGCAAAAGTAATCACTGAGAACAGACTACACTGCAGAGTTAAAAGTTTATGCAGCATAGCAATGCAGGTAGAAGTACATAGAGCAAGATAAAATGTTTTTCGTTGTTCGTATGACTGGTCTTCTTATCAGCAGGTAAGGAAGTAAGACCACAATTTTCTATTTCAGTGAGACATAAACACTGCAAAACAGTTTTTATTCTTATGCTTGTATAGGATCTGTGTCACCATATTTTGTATATTTGCACTTTGAACAGGAGCAAAAGCATACACACAAACACAAACCAAAAAACAACTTATCCTTATATTCCTGATATTTCCAAAGGCACTTCTCCCAACTTTTCTAGCCATTTCTTTATCTCTAGCACAAACATTTATGACTTAATTACAAGATCAGCCTTGTTTTCTCAGGTGGTCATGCATGTAAGGTACTGTAAGCTGGAGCTCTTAGTGGCTGCTAATACTTTAATTTTCATGCACAGATTATTTGGTCTGTTTCTTATTTATAAAATGGGAATAAATATCAGTGACCCTCCCCTTTACTTACTGAGGTAAATAGTTTGACTTCCTGAGAACATTATTTGTGGCAGATAATACTGATTTGTCTGTGCCTATTTGGTTTCTGTCTTCAATCCACATAAAACTTTGAATATATTGGTGAATTTTCCCCAGGTTTTTTCTGAGACATAGTGGACTCCAAAGGATACAAAAATAAGAGTTTGGCTAGAAGACTCGCATGCTGGTAGAGTAGCCCGTGAAGGAAAGGTGTGTGTTCTATCCCATATTATATATTAAAAAACTCAATTCTTAGGACACTGTTCTCCATTATTTTTGCTGCTTATGGACTACTTGTTTGTGACTAATATTTTAAGATATGCTGACAGTTGAGCTTTGTTTACTGGGTCAGCCCACGAGCTTCCATTGTCTTTAGAACAGAAAAAAACATAGTCTTTCATTAAAAATAAAAACTTCCTCATGCAGAGAGGAGCCTGTGTGTCAGATCTAGGCTTGAAATATGCCATTTTTGTTGAATTTCCCAGTGCTCCAGAAGTACCTCTGATGGGGGCTTGGCACAGTTGAGCTTGTTAAGTTTGAGAAGGCAGAGTAATGACAGGATGGTTGAACGTCCAACTGTGCTTGACAGTATTTCCCTCCACTAAATCTGGGTGGCAGATGTGACTTACTGAAGTGACTTACTGAAATTTCTCAATCCACAGTCTTCTTTTGGTGTCCTCTCCCTACTAATGAGGCGTTTTCAGCATGGATCCTTCCTGCCTGGCTGTGTGAGCAGCATCAAGAGAGGAAGTGATCCCTCTCCTGCAGCATGCAGTGGCTTGAGTTGGCCAGAGTTTTGGAAAAGTTGTGTTCTAGGGTATTTTGCTTGATGTGACAATTTTAAAAAGGATCTGTTTCTCTTCATGGGATGTCTGAGGCAGGAGGGAAGAAGAAATCGCTTAGTGAAGGACCTACTTCTGAAGGAAATCCTGTGTTTGCCTGTGCATCATGTACAAATAAAGCAATTAAAATGTTTAAAGCTACAGCAGCACTGTATAATGTACTTCCTTTCTGGGAGCTGATACCAGAAATACTTGAGCTAATATGAATTTGCCTTGATACTAAACATTTTGACTTAATTATATCTGAAAATAATGAAAAATAAAAATCCTCCTTTAGATTTAGTTAATGGCCTCATTTCTATCTGACAGTAACTCTTATGGATCACTGAATCGATATTAGAAATAAATATGAGCCATTATGTTCAATATCTGGATTATGGAAAACAGTAGAACCAGAAACTCAGTAAGTCATAACTCTTGCTCTTGTTTTCCTGTTATGGGCATGATGGAAGATTTTGGTCCTTGTCCTGATTTTCATTTTTGAAAACAAACCTTGATTATCCTTGTTGGATTAAAAAACTCTCATAGGAATAAGTAAATACATAGTGATACATAAATACTGCCTTCCACCTTTAAATTTTAGATATTTTATACCCATTATCACAGCCTTCTCTTAAGATGCAGAAACTCTTCTCAATAGACCTTAAATGGGTGAATAAATGTGCTTGTGAAGTGACTTGTGTTTTGTGTTTTCCTCAAAAAAGTGTTTTGGTTGAAGTCTTCATGGAGCATCTACTTAGGACCAGTACTAATACCCCAGCTACAAGGCCTACAGTGGTGTCAGTGCAAAGAGTCTTTCCCTAAGGATGTGAACTGGTAAATCTTGGTTTATCCATGTTCAGAGCAGTCTGTTCTTCTGTCTTGCATTTCTGAAGACTCACAGCAGATGCAAATGTGAAATTAATTTACAAAATCACCTTAGACTATTGGTTTCAAATGCAACATTCTCTTGAAGTCTCAATACACAAAAGTTGCAGAAACACATTTTCAGTCTTTTTCCTGAAATTAACTGTCTTGGTGTGCTCTGTTGATATTTGTTTCCTGTCTCTTACTACCTCGGTAAAACAAAACAAACCACACCCAAACCTAATAACCCGGAAGTACCCAAACCTATGCTTTTTTTTTTTTTTTTAAATTCTTACCAGTGGTAGAGCATAGGAAAATCTGATACAGATTTGAAAATATTCTTTTTGGTGCCTTTTGAGTGTATTGTTTGCTTCCTCCTTGTATATTATTCAAAAGTGATCAAATTTTCAGAGCTGTGTATCTGCACAAAACAAATAATTTGTGGTTATCTTGGGTTTGAATTATTTATTTTCCTGTCTTTGTCTTTTTCCTGCTGCTGTTTTCTCATCAGGGTTGTGTTATTCAGATGTTTCGTAGGCTTTCTTCTGAACCCATTTGACATCAAGTCTCGTGTTCCTCTTCACGAACTTCCTTTTTTCTCCCTCTTTCTTTCAGAAGGAGGTTTGTTTTTTTCTGGTCCAATGCTGCTTCAGACCACGAAGCTGGCTGAAAAATTCCCACTGGGAATTCTAGACCCAGCACAGAACTTGCAGTAGCCTCTCTGCCAGCACTGGCTGTAGGATGGATTGGATCGGACCAACCGCCTCTGGGGGTGTTAAAAGTAGTTGTATCTGTGTTCATCTGCTTAAGAGACTGTGTATGTGTAGGTGTGTGCTAGGAGATCTAATGAAATGTTTTAATTTTTCATTTACTATGGGGAAAATGGAACAAAAATTATTTAATTCTACACACTAGAAAATCCTGTGTTCTGCCACTGAAAAGTGTGAAAAATTGGCTATTCCATTAGGAACTCAATTATTTCAGTTTCATGTCTCAGTCCTAACTCCCTTCCAAGAAACATTAGTTTACAGACACATTAAAAAAAATTAAAATCAAGGCTTCTTTTGTATTTATGTACTTGTTTTGGTTGAGATGGCAGAAGTAATTATTGAAGTACATCTGTGGACTTTATAACCCTTGCAGTGTTGCTTAATCACAAAGTCCAGTAGGTTTGCAGTGGATGAAATCAGCATTTTGGACTTCATATCTTATCTGCCTGGATAGATGCTGTTAATCATTCCCATGGGAAAACCAGCATGTACTGTCACAATTTTTAGCTGGGAATTTTAATTCATAAGCTTCAGGCAAACTTGTCACTTGGGCAAAACCAGATGTGTTAGGTTAATTCAGGTTTTTCAGACTGACTGTGGGATTTCTTTAGAGGTGAATGAACCTACATTTATCCTAAAGGTGAAACAGCATTAGAGAACACCAGACAAGCTTATTGGCTTTGCAAAATGTGTGCAAAGAATGTGTATTATAAAATGCTGTATGTAAGTTTTATGGCTGTATCAAACTAATAACTCTGTGTGTGTGTGTGTATATATATATAGGGAAAAATGTGAAATGTTCTTGAAAAACCTCTCTAATAAGCTGTATTACAGACACCTGGCTGAATCCTTCTGAGATTCCCTATTTTCACAACCCAAGCAAATATATTAAGGTGCTTTCCAGCCAATTTCAGGATTCCAGAGTTAGAGAGGATCAAACAGAGTTTTCACATGTGTTTCTGTATAACGTCCTTGTTATGCTTTGCTCCTTGGCTGATGCTGCTCCCCTAGAGCAGGGACTATAAAGGGATACAGGACGAAGCATGCCAGTCCCTGAGACATGCAAACAGGTGAAAGCTTCGTCGATGTGAGTTTATGATGGTCACTCAAATGTTATTTGACGTGTTTTATTTGAAATCCCTTGGCGTTGCGTGTCAGAGAGACCTGTGTGTTGCCTTTTAAGGCTTGATCACCAGCCACGGTGTCAGATTCTGCAGTTTTCTCCCAAGTGTGAGAACATCATTGTGCTTTTTGCATGCTCCATTTAAATTCTTCTGACATCTGCGTGGGCTGCTTTCCATTCATTAACATAGGGGAGTTGCATCTTCTTCCATGGTGGCTGGTCAGACGCCAAAGGCAGATTAAGTTTCCTTGAGCAAGGAACTTGTCATTGAGGCTCTTCGAGCTGGAGCTGGGAGCTTTGGCAGCTCTGTGAAGAGGCAGTGAGAATCATTGCCACGAAAATGATTTTTATGTGTCCTGCTGTGCACCCCTGGATTTCAAATTTGATTTATGGCTGCTCTTTTTTTTTTCTTTTTAGAAGCTACATTTGTTTTTTCTAGCAGGAGACTATAATGTAAATACTGCAGCATACACTTAATTCTGAAACTGTGGATTATTTCTAAAATTATACTCATGGTAATTGCTGGCATATTTTCCAGTTCCTCAAAGTTCTCTGTAAACCCACTGCTGCCTGTGTATTTCCCTTCTTGTATTCATGTAGCTGCCTTTATTCTTTATGATCCTGCTGAGGTCCCAGAGCAGGCAGAAAGCAACTGCTGGAGAAGTGCATAAAGTACCACGGCCCAGTGCCAGCTCCTGCTCCCACGGATGGTCAGGCTCCTGGAGACACAACTGGAGACACTGGGGAATGTCTCACAGGACAGTGCATGGAACCCAAATGCCTGTTTCAAAGCAAGGTGCAAGAAGCCTTGTCACTGTTTGGGATGACTTAGTTACACGCCAACTTTTTATTCACTCCCCACCACTCTTGACTTTGACTATACACTGCTTAAATAAATCTTTCTCAATTCAGCTATCCCTTCCAGAACTGCTAAAAATTACTTAGTTTTATGTTTTAGTCTCAATTTCTTTTGAGCAAGCTGTGTATATTTTTGACTTACATTTTTCTGGACAGAGGACTTTTCTTTCATGTTTTGGTGAATATCTTCATTTTTAACCTGGAATTTTTTTTGCACAAGGTTATCTAATGCTAGCGTTCTCTTAATTATAGTTTCCATTTGACATGAATATGTTCTGTTGCTGAAGAATTCAAAATGCTTGGCAATTTGTAAGCCATAAAAGCTGTCATTGCTTGTGAGGAATGGCTATGGTCTGTGGCTTTTTAAATGGGCATGATGTGTTTGTTGTTTTCCATTCATAATTAAGCTGACTGAGTTGCACTGATGGTGCACTATATATAAGTTTAAATTTATCAAGTCTGAATAACTTCTCTAGTGGAAGTGCAGCGTCTCAAATACTAGTATTTCATTTTCAGACAGGCCAAGTTTGACTTTGTGATGCATTGTATAGGAAATTGTGTGAAATCAGGATAAAGGTTATTCTTTAGCAGTGATGTCCTGGGGTAAATATTCTATTTATACAGATTGTTCTCTCTCTAATGCCTAAGTGTCTTACTGAGGAAGCTGACACCATTTAAAATCTTGATTTGATGGAAAAAGCATTAACAGGAAAATGTTTGAGAGTGAAAGGTAGGCAAATGCATGTTTAGAAGTAAAGTTCATATTTCTACTTACATGGATGATTAAAGAGTAGTAGTTCTAGTTCTTGGAAGCCTATGTCTGCAGTATATAGAAGTGGAGAATATTTGCCTCCTAAAATAGCTCCAGGTTCCACCTCTGCACTCTCGGTTGTTCTGTACCGTTTTGTGTCAGCTGTGGGTGGAACAGATCGGAAAAGGAAGCAGTGGATTCCCGTCTTCAAATTAAAAATGGAAAGACTTTGAGCTTAATGTAGAATAGCTGGGTGAAATGTCATGTGTTACAGAGAAAAACAGGGAGTGTGGCAGGAGTCCTTTGGTTATTGCAGCTTATGGGTACATCAGGTAAAGCGGTCCCGCTGTTCTCATCCGCGGTATAAATTGTCCATTTGACGCACTCTTTCCTTGAAATGCTTAGAAATCTTTTGCAAATTAGACAAATACTCGGTGTATTGCAGTCTTGTGTCTTTTTCTGTTGTGGTCACCATTTACAGCTATTGTTTAAAAGACTTCTGAAACAACATAAATGCTGTTGAAAATTAAGCACAGTTGAGAGTAACTGGTTAAGATGTGCTTCTTGGTTCAGATGACTGCAATTTGAGATTTGCTGGCATGCATGAATGATTCAGCTGCCCTGAGGTGTCTAAGGATTGATGTGGTATTCAAATAACTGGAGTAACCTTCAAATCATGGAGGTTAACACTGCATTTACTTATGGTTTCCATTTTTTGACACTTAGCTGCTGAGTGATAGAGCATAGGCAATTCTGGTTTACTGTACTGGGAAATCCTTAAAAAGCACAAATGAGCACTGTGTTGCCTGGGTGCCCTTGTGATTAACCTGGTAGTTATTTTTCTGTAAAATAAAATAATTTAAATTAACACATTTCAGTTGCATAGATCAGCCTAAAACATTATTGATCACAGACTGCTGTACATATTAAGTCCCAGTCATTTCTATTAGCTGTTACTATTAATTTGTTGTATGAAAAAAATCTTAAGCAGTTCAGGTTTTTTTGTTTCCTTCCCGTGAAGTATTTTGACACATAGCAGCTCAGTTAAAAACATACAAAATTACTTTGAAGACATGTGAGATAAATATTCTTCACTCATAAATATTGTAGATGCCAGCTTTCAAGAGCAGGGACTATTAATCTGCATTTCCTTAGGTCAGTACAAATCTGGAATAACTCCATTGGAATTGCAAGTTCAATAAAGAATACATTCATAGCTGCTTTACATCTGGTGATTTCTCTGTAGAAATTTTTGCTGTTAAAATTCTTGTTGATGTTCATTTCTCTGTGTGCCAGCAGTTCTCATTCATACCCCTTCAAGGCATTTTGAAGTGCCAGTAGCAGTCCTAACAGCTCAGACCTCTCAGAAGATCTCTTACCATGAGCAGATGCTTATGAGGACTGGGGAAATGAGGTTTCTTCTGCATTTATGGATTTTCTCTTTTACCTGCCTAAAATAAACATTGCATTTATCACAGGATAAAAGTCCCCTTTCTCTAAAAGAAGTATTAGAATTTCTTAGGCGTTGTATAATATTTGATGCAAAGCCTCACCGTTGTTAAACAGTTCTTACCTGACTGTTCTTCAGCTGATGACCAAATCCTGAGCAGATTTTACATGTTAAGTTCACCTGGCTGATGATGGGAAAGAGCACCAAAATGTCTAAGACAGCTGCTGTCATTTCTCCCCATCCTTGTTCTGCATTATTAAAGAAGAGAAAAATGTAAAGAAAAAATGCTGTGATTGAGATTAATTTTGTGATTCCTTGATCTCAAAATTCCTAATGGCATTATATTCCAGGATTAAACATAATGCAGAACATTATAATCATTTGTACTACGAAAGACACAATTGATTTTGGATTGCTGCTACTTTTATCTTTAGCCTTGCTGAAAGACAGATTTCCTCTGTGTAACATCAATCCAAGGAACTTGACAGATGATGTCTAGATTATGTTTTATTGTCTCTGGGGCCCTTTATGTTACATATTTTTGATGTATGAATGCGTGATGCAATTGTATGGATGCGTGATCCTTGTGAATTTTAAATGTTTTTTCTGGAAATCAACTTGCAAAAACTTGGTCATGTATTCTGAAGTTTTTACAAAACAACAGTTTCTTTTTTTAAAGTCTCCTTTAACATCAAGCTTACAATGAGATGCTTAGAAATACGTAATAACTGATAGTGATGTTTTGGGTTTGGTGATTTTTTTTTCCCCCCACATCTGTGTAGTAAAGTAAAAACAATGTTTTTCTAAGATCAGTAGTTTTATTAAGATTTAAAACCCCCAAGAGACTGTTTTTACATGTGAGTGAGTGGTGAAGTGTGTGCGATACATTACCTAGAGGGGAAGGCTCCCCTCCTGTGCTCATGCATCATCCCGGGGTGAGCCATGGCATCCCCTTCCATGCACGTGGCTCTGCTCTGGGTGGCTGTGGGTGCCTCGGTGGCCCTGGGCTCAGGGAACCTGTTGGCAGAGCAGTGATCTTACTGTGTGCTACCTGAAGAGCAAAGGGTGGAACTAAAAGAAGAAAATATGAAAACACCCAATACAGAAGGAGAAGAAGTGGAATAACCCTTGTTTTTATCTCCATGCACAAGTACATTTTCACAAGTACTAATTTGATTATAGGTCTAATTCTTTGTCACTTTCAATACTTACCCAGCTCAGCCTCTGTTATTACAACCAGACTGATATAGAGGAGTTGACAAAATTTGAATGAAAGCTTTTTTGTTTTGTAATACACTGGTGTTATTTTGGAATGTCTTTGTTTTAAAAAATGACAGCCTTTTTTCACAATACTGCTCGTGCTGCCTTTTGCTGTTGATGATCCAAACTAAGAATTGCCTGATGTGGGAGTGAAAGACACATAACTGAGCAATCCCAACCATGATGGTGAGCTTTGCTGGTGTCTAAATGATAATAAGAAATCAGTGTAACCACTCTGGAAAATAAATAAATAAATAAATAAATAAATAGCAATTACATGTTCTTCTGTGTGGAATTTTTATGCATCGTATGGAAATTAGGAAAGTTCTGCTTCGTCTTCATATGGATTTCCTCTCCAATTTACATCACTAGTGATGTCCAAAAGAGAAAGAAAAAAGGACGAGCAGAGTATAGAGTTTTGTTTGGCAATCCAGAGATCCCTTCCATGTATATAGTTTTATTTTTGGGACAATATTTTCTGTTTCCACCTCAGCAGTGATATATGACTGTTGGTATTTTCCATGTTTAACAGTGGATTTTAGAGCAAGGTGGTCCGAATTCCCAGGGCAAGCCGTGTCCAGTCAGGCCCCAGCCTTTTCTGAGAAGTCCTCACAAGCTGCTGGGATGCCAGGAGGGAGGACAGATTCTCCCATGGTTCTGGAGCACAAGAGTTGAAAAGGAAAGGGATTCTCCACTGGTGTAGAAAGTGACAGAGAGTAAATTAAGTTGCAAGCAGGAAAAGATTAATTTGGTCCAATGAGTTTAAAATAAAATCATCCTTTCTTTTGGGCTCAGGACAGCCCTTTGTATAGTAAGAATGCCACATACCTGTTTTGAAGTGGTAACACTGAGATATTTGGAGAGCAGACATCTGGATCAGGCGATACATGCTGTAGTCTTTGTGATGTTTTAATTTCACGTTCCTGTAACTGGATGGGATAGATAAGCAAGCTGGTTGACCTCTGATGGAAAAAGATGTTTTCACTTGTGTTGTACTTCTATTTTAGGTTTTGCAATTTTGAAGTAATTCTGTAAAATGCTTCCCACGAGTGCCATTGGTCAGTGGAATTAAACAAGTTGAATAGCATAGCCTGTAACATTGGGGAAAGAAAAACTGGAAATGTACTAGAGAAAATAAATTAACAAATTGCTGTATAATGCTGTTTAGTTTGTTTTGAAGCAGATTGCTTGCTGTTGGAAGGTTAATATTGACTGTGTTTGTATGTTTTCTTTTTTGGCAGGTAACCCTGGACTGGCCGGTTATTACAGGACCTTTATACAGGCCTTATATTGTGGACTGAACCAGCAGTATCCTGTCTGGGTTGTGAGCCATGCTGGACACTGTAAACCTCCCAGTGGGATGGAAATGATAGAAGGTACAATACTGGAACTTGAGCATACAATTGTTTGTACCCCTCCGATTTCAGTGGCAAAACTTGTGCCTGTTGAGAACAGATTGACATGAGTTTTAAATATCTCCACTGTATTTCCACAGAACAGTTGTATGAGAAGAGAAGTGAGTGAGTGAGTGAGAGAAGTATTTTAGGTAAATTAGATTTGCCAGACAAATATGTGCTATTAAGAGAATAAGAGAGTTTGCCGTTGGCAGTTGTTAGAGACAAGTTACAGTGAAGAAGGTCTAGAATGTGTTTATGTTGAGAGGAGTAGATTAAAAAAGTACATTTTTAAGTTAAATGTCCAATTCAGAGATTGAGTACGTTAGGAGAGATTTAATTACCTGTGAATTTAAAAATAGCTGTACTAAATCAGTGAATTTCCTGGAAGCAAGTACGTCTTTCTGAGATGGGGTATGGGATGTTTGCAGAGGAGAGGTTGCTTGTGTATCTGTTAAGAGTCTTTTGACGTGCAGATCTCCAGCAAGAGATGGTAGCCAGCTCCAGGCATTGTTGAATGGGGGGAAACCAGCAGTGAATCCTGTCCTGAAAGCTGATTAATGTTGGAAGTCCCCTGGACTTGGTCAAGCTGCAGTGGTGAAGCAGTAAATTAGCATTTGGGACATTTTCTTCCTATATCCCACTGTGCAAACACCCCACTTTGGAGACCACTGATTTAGAGTGTGCAAGCATTTAAATAGTGCACTTGACTTATGAATGATGCTGCCTGTAAAGGGGTCTAAAATGAAGCAAACTATGTGGGAATAATATGCCTGGTTACATTTAGTTCAAGTAGATTTTGAAAGTCTCATAAAGATTAAAGCAAGTTTTCCAACAGCAGCCATCAATCATAGGCTACTTCCTAATGGACTGGAGTGATATCACTTCGCGATTTGGAAGATGAACAAAGCTACACTCTTCATTTCTACTTCTGTATGATATCCTTCTATTCAGAGAGTTCTTGCGAGCTCTGCTCCACAGAGACACACACCATTAATTGAACATTTCATTGCTGTAATTCTGCTCCCAGCAATCAATCCACTGTGCAATGAAACTTAATTTTACTCGGTGAATACAATACAAAAGTTATATATAAACTTCAATGTCCTTATCCTCCTCCTCAGTTTTTAAAAAGACATTTTGAACGCTACTGTGAACATAAAACAGGCCAACACAAATCCTTAGGTGTAGGCAAAATTACAAAAAGGAGAACAGTTTTCTAGTTCTCTCTTATTTTAATGCATATGCATAGACGGCAGGTGTACATACATAGCCATGTCTTAAAGTGGTTTAATTCTGTGGATATCTGCTGTGGCTCAGTGAGTAATAAGAAATAGAATATCTCAGACAAAAATAAGAGTAGAATCATGGAATCATTAAGGTTGGAAAAGACCACCGAGATCAAGTCCAAGTTCACCAAATACCACCGTACCCACTAAATCATATCATGAAGTGCCACATCTACTTGTTTTTTGAACACTTCCAGGGATGGAAGTGTTCCACCAGGTGTTCCGCCACTTCCCTAAGCAGCCTGTTCCAACGCTTAACCACTCTTTCAGTGAAGGAATTTTTCCTGGTGTCCAACCTGAACCTTCCTTGGCACAACTTGAGGTCGTTTTCCCTTGTTGGATCTCTTGTTACCTGGTGGTGACCAACCCCTACCTGGCTACAGCCTCTTTTCAGGTAGTTGTAGAGAGCAATAAGGTCATCCCTGAACTTCTTTTTCTCCAAGTTGAACACCTTCGGCTCCCTCAGCTCCTCCTCATCAGACTTGTGCTCCAGACGCTTCTCCAGCTCCTTGCCTTTCTCTCCAACACCTCAGTGTCCTTCAAGAAGATTGAAGGCTTGGTTTTGTTTGTCCTTAGGGCTGCCAATACCAAACTACTTTTGGTAGCAAAGTAAGACGGAGAGTAAAGAAAAATGAAATCAGA
The DNA here is from genome assembly GCA_013398855.1 of Mohoua ochrocephala. Lineage (NCBI taxonomy): Eukaryota > Metazoa > Chordata > Aves > Passeriformes > Acanthizidae > Mohoua > Mohoua ochrocephala. The sequence continues at coordinate 92,705 of VZTA01022879.1, read as the reverse complement.
ATTAAATTATTTATGTATTTGTCGTAATAGTCTATGTTTGCCAAGTGCTACAGAAATATGGAATCCTGTGATTCATATCTTAATCAACTAAAGAGACACAACTGACATGTTAAAATATCATATACCTAATAAGTAGCTAGTCAGCGTTCATGACTTAATGATACAATATTTGGTCAAATGATAAATTATATTCAAGATAAATCTCTGGAACTTTATAAACTGTACGGATGAGTATTGAGCTATACACAGTCAAATTAAGAATACTTTTTATTATTTCAGCAAGACATGTTTTTCCTTCTGAATGACAGGGAATTTTGAGTGGCATTCTTAATAATTTTTACAAAAGAAGTTTGTAGTTTGATCTTTTATGCTATATGGACTGTAGAAGATAATAGTCTGTCCTTAAAATCTGCTAAACTAGCCTTGGTTTATGGTTCTTGGTGAAAAGAGATAGGTAATGATTGGTTTCTAGTCCATCAGGAGAGTGTTTCCATTGCTTTCTCTTTACACAGGGGGAGTAGGGCCTTCAGACTATTTTGAAACTGAATTACATCCTAAGAAACAGTATGGGAAAAGCAGAGAAGTGGTGAAGGAATAATAAATTATCTGTGAAGACATTGATTATGTGAACCGAAAATGTTAATGTACCATCAGGGTGAAGTTTTGAACTGAAATTAAGTTGTGCATAAAAAAAAAATAAATTCTAGCATTACAGGAAAATTTGGAAGTGGTGTGTAGCTTAAATTTATTTGATATATTGCTTCTTGGCTGTTGTTGCAATTCATCTGAATGGAGTTTGCTTTTGCAGCCCTCTGGCTTCTAATGATACTGCAGAATTGACTATGAGTGAGAGTCTGCCTCTAGCTGGAGTGATATAAATCTACAAAAAATGACTGAAATGGTTTGGGTAAAACTGAATTTATACTCCAGCAAGTTAATAATCTTGTTAATTGCTAGGTAGTTGTCCACCAAATGACAGATAGAAGTGTGGGCATGATTAGCAGATATGAGCCATAAGTTTTTACCATCATGATGCGCTGTGCTGTCAGGAAAGAGCCTAAAATAGTAGCCTGAGCAAGACAAAGAGCGTGGTGTATAAGAGAATAATAAAGAAAGAATAATAAGAGGGTTACGAGTTATTTAGGACAGTGATTCCCAAACTGTGGCCTGTGGGGCACTGGTGGTTCCCAGGACACTTGTGGTCCAGGAAGAGCTGGCTGATCAGATGGAGCTGGCAGTCTTGCCGCTTTCCACTTGCTAAGCGGAATGAATAGTAACTAAGAATACTTTTCCAATAACACTTCTTCTGTGTAAGCATTTGCTGCAGGGCCCTTGGGGATGTTGTGCCACCATGAACGTGTGGTGCTGGCAGGGAGTGGGATTGTGGTCTGCGCTGCTGCAAACGAGAGAGGAGGAGGTCATGGAACCAAGAACTGGGTTCCTAAAAATAGGGACTCGTCCTTGTTGTTGTGTATCACAGAATTATAGAATGGCCTGGGTTGGAAGAGACCTTAAAGGTCATTTAGTTCCAATGCCTCTGCCACACAGACAACTTGCACTAGACCACTAGGTTGCTCAGAGCTCCATCCGGCCTGGCCTTAAACATTTCCAGGGACAGAAGTTACACAGGCACAGGGATTCCATATGCATTTGGTAGTTTTTCCTGGCTTGTGACTCATTTATTTTAAGTAGAATAGATGTTTTTAGCAGTTGCTGATGATGGAGAATACCTAAACTGCTGAATCAGGTGTATCAGAGATACTGGCAGTCTCTGGTCTGTACAAAAACACTTCAGAATTAATCTCTGTCGTGCTCAGGGGTTTTTTGACCAGCAAATCCTTATCTGTGCTTCAGCCCTGTTTGGTTGGTTATAACAGCAGATACGTGGCCGCACTGAGGTATGCAGTGATAGCTGTGTTTAAAAAGCATTTATGTCTTGCATATTTATAGATACATATATACATAGGGAGAAAAGCAGTAGGAAGGCAGCTGGGCTGGCACCTCACATGCATACTTTAAGCTTATGCATATACACATTTAATTCACATTACACACATTTAATTCACATTAATTTCTATTTCAACAACATTTTGTGCTTCCTAAGTGTATAAATTAAAATATCTGAGAATCATTGAAAGATGAATTATCTTTAATATAAGTTCCTTTGAGATTTAGTCAGTTATATTTCATATTACAGACCCAGAGAACTCTGTAGTCATGTTTATGTCCCAGAATACATTAAAATTCTGCTTAACTTTAATGCAGATTTTTATGGTACAAGGTCTCCCAGTCTAGTGGTATCACTCTGTAGATACATTAAAAACCCCAAGTTTCAAGCATGCCATCCAGGTAGAATTATGCTGGTTTCACCACTATTCTTTACCAAAGTGTAATATTTTTAATGTATAGAGAGGGGAGGGTTCCTGTTCACGGAGCTGGCCTTGGCACTGATAAATCCCACGGAGCTCCTCACATGGTGTTTGTCAGCAGCGAGGGATCCCAGGTCGGGGTGTGCACAGAGGGCCTGGGTGTTTTCACAGGATGGGACAGGAACTGTCAGCTCACTGCAGTGCAGTCCTGCTGCCCCTCCTGATCCAGCAACTGCTGTTGCCCAGAAACCTTATTCCTTCCTTGTCTTGGAAAAGGCAACCTAAGGAAGGAAGTGTGTGTGCATATGTAAAAGTTATTATGAGGCATTTAAATGTTGAGGTTTTTGTCTTTGCCTGGTAAGATCTGAATTTTAGTGTGTGGCTTTAATGCTAAGTGTCTATTTTAAGGAAACAAATGGTCATTTCATGTTATGAACCCACTGGAATGCTTGAAATCGAAATGTGTGAAAAGTAAGCAGCCCTAGGGATGCTGCACTACTCCATTTTCTTCTTTCCTTTAAACCACATTCAGTTAATTATTCATGGAGGTCCTGTAATCATGCCCATAATTATGCAAATACATCCTTAGAGTGAAATCTTAGCATTTGACATTGACTTTATCAGTCCTGCTTAATTTTAAGCATGTGTTTAAAAGTCTTGTTCCATTCAAAATCAAAACTAAGGAAAATAAAATTTTGCTATATATGAAGTATTTCTAAGTTGCTCTGTTGTTTCCTTTTCTGGCCATCCAAAATGATAACAATTTAAAGTGTTCTTATTATCATACTTTAGCAGCCATGTATTTATTTGTAAAGATCATTTAAACATTATTAAGCTTGTTTTGCTAGCACTTAATGCATCTCTGTATTCCATTGAGTTTGATGGAGTAGTGACTAATTTTTGTTGACATTACAAGGAATAGGACTTTGTCTTTACATTTCTTATGGTTAGATGAAAAATAGTTTCTCTACATTCTCTATTTCTTTCAAGGTTTTCCACTGAGTCTGTCGACATATTTTCTATTGGAATATTATTAAAAAATTTCCATGGAGAGCTTTCTAATCCATTCTAGTATTTTATTCAACTAATTCCTTGGTTAAAAGAACCAGAATTTTTCGTCCATACCTACAAATAAGAGTAATATAATTCTGCTGTTGAAGATGGGTTTAAAAGTAGCGACTTTTGAAACATGATACAGTCTTCTGGATCTTTATCCAGAAAACAAGATGTTAAAGAAAAAAAAGAATTCATCCATTGGAGAGCACAATGTCTTTACTGCATTCCAGGAAAGTTTGGATGTAGGTTTCGAAATAGTTTATGGGTTATTTTCTGCATTTCATCCCATGTCATAGTATGTTCTCCAACTGATACCACCATTTCTGTTTAGCTGCAGGTGGCTTTTAGTGGGGGGAAAAAGGTGTTCAAGAATGTGAACCTGGTGAAGTGGTAACAGTTACATATTCTGGTGTCCTGACTTTGGAAGGCAGGTCCCAGTTCTCTGGGATGAGCAGTGCTGTGATGTTTCAGAGTAGCTCATTTAAACGTTTACCGTACTGGTAAAGGGAAAGTAAAAACCTAACATAATTTAATAAACACAATATTGAGATGATTCAGATTACTTTCCCCAGGGAGAATGCTTAGGAATCTTTTAACCCAACTCAGTTTGAAAGATATTCTTGCTAACAGAATGAGTGTCTTCTGCTAACAGAATGACAATGAAGCATCCCCATAGCAGGGAATAATCCTCATGTCTGAAGGTGTAACAGGTCTGGATTTGTTTTAGAGTTGAGTCAAAAAGTTTATTCAGTACACAGGTTGGCTGCAGGAAGAAAGCTGATCAAGAGTTTCATTTAACAATTATAATATATAATAGAGACCTTTGATTTAATTTTGATACCCACAAAACTTGCAGCAAATGGTGCAGATCTTGATGCACTGTTTGAAGACATTTTTATTTTTATTATTGACGGTGATCTACATCTGTGAGATTGCGAAACTGTCAGTAATGCACAACGTAGTTCCAGAGTCTAAAAATAATCAGATTTGGAACATGGACCCTTTCCGGGTTTGTTTTGGTTTTAGGAGTTTCCCTTTCTTTAAGGAGCAATGTAGGCATTTCAGGGAAATACAGGAAACTGTAGGTCACAGTGTGCAGAAGTAACAGCAAATGGCCTCATTCTTAAATATTCAGTAATGAATTACTGTTACCTCTAGTGTATCTACTTAAATCTATGAGTAAAATCTGAGGCAGAGTGCTTGGAGAAATGATAAAAATGATGTGGTACTGTGGACTCAGGTTGAGTGAGGGAGTCTCATTACTGCTTGCTGGATGAGGTTTTTCTTTTTTCTAGTTTTGATACCACATGGCACTACTCTCTTTCTTTAAGACAGACATATTCTTACCTTTCTAAAGGCTGAATTTTAGGTTCTGTGGATTAATACATCTATTAAAATAATCTAATTTACCACAGTTATTGAATTACTGGTGTGGTCAGGTGACTACTTAGTTGCCAAGTAATTCCCCGTTGGGTTAAACATTAGAGCAGATAATTAAAATTCTCAGGGATTGCCATTGTAGTGTCACTTTTTTCAGAACAGAACTATAGTTTCAAACATATTGTTGCTGAGTCTTTGCTGTCAGAGGCTTCACTGACTTCTGTGCTAGGGTTTACATGATTCGGAGGAAGAAGTTCTATTTTTCAGCTAATCACAAAGAGGGCAATTTCAGTGTTTCTGAATGCACTTCAGTATAAAACTCTACTTGATCATATTCGGAGCCGTTTATGTCTAGAGTGCAGGTCAAACTCAGTTGATGTCTTTTTATATAAAGTATATTTTAAAGCCTCCGGCAGTTTCAAAGTGTTTGTATTGAGCTGTTGCTTCAATGTCTGCTAATGTAAATGAGTGAGGAAACCAAACTTTGTCCAGCCGTGACTCTAGAACTGCTTGTGGTGAATTGATTTGCTTTCCATGTAGGACCTCTCACCTGTGCAAAATGGAGACCCAAAAATCCCTTATTCATCCCTAATGACAGATGTTAGAATGGACATTAAAGATCATCCAGTTCCAACTCCCTGCCATGGGCAGGGACACCTTCCACTAGATAATGCTGCTCAAAGCCCTGTCCAGCCTGTTGTTGAGGGATGGGGCATCCACAACTTCTCAGGGCAACCTGTTCCAGTATCTCACCACCCTCACAGTAAAGAATTTCTTATGTCTGATCTAAACCACCCCTCTTCCGGTTTAAAGCCATTCCCCTTTGTCCTATCACTCCCTGCCCTTGTAAAAGTCCCTCTCCAGCTTGCTTGTAGCCCCTTTAAGTACTCAGTTTTGTACTAGTGGCACTTCAGTCTCTATTTCAGCTATCAGGTAAAACCCCAAGTAGAATAAAGCCATCACAGTAGTACCTTGGGCATGTTGCCATAGTCGTGTTCTGGGCAGTTGAGGCGGGTGGCTAAGAAAGAAACCTTCAGCATTTTCTTCAGGAAGGTGAAAAAGGAAACTGCTATCTTGGTAACAGAAAATTAATTTTTAAACAGTGTAACAGAACACTAGAGAAGAAAAGATATAAATCAGAATTTAAAGTAGTCATTTGACAAAAATGTGTTTCCTCCCCAAAGATATAAAATTTGCACTGCACAGCATATGCAAATGGTTATTTAAAGCATCAGCAACTGATAAAGAAACCTGCTACATTTATACAAAGTACAACGTGAAATTCTATTTGCTCTCCTCGGTTTTGCCCCTGATTTTCATAAATTCAGACTTCTGCACATGCTGTTTTGTCCATTTCTCTTTTGCCAGTGGGGATCAGTGCTGGGAGTCACTGTTCTGTGGCTGGTTCTCTTTGCTGTCAGGTCACACTCCTTGTGTGAAGAGGCAGAGATTGCAAGACTTTTCAAGGCAGGTAGCATTGGGAGCGTTGACTGAGTCCTGTGAGGTAGCACTGCATTGCAGAATGTTTTGCAGACGTGCTGTGCTACAGCCCTCAGCACTGCTAGCAGGGGGTCGTGTTCTCTGCTGGCATCAACTAACATAGCTCTTTGCAGTCAGCACGGTGACACCAGTGTACGGCAGAAGGGAATATCAGATAATAATTTCGAAGGCTTCTTATAATCCATCAGTTTTGAGGGATACAGATGAAGGATGGAAAACTGTTATGCTTGCCTAAGTGGATCATTTACTCGTAAAAAGGATGCTGTTGTTAGATAATTTGGATCTGGGTATTAAATTTAACATTTCTATGGACAAATGAACACAGAAACCTGCACTTCCCTGTATACTTCTATTGAAACAGTGTCATCCAAGATGAATATACACCAGGGTAAAGAAAAAGGACTAGGTTTACTGAATGCCATCCTAATGCCTTTATAGAAGCTGGTGAAACAGGGCATTAGTGTTACTTTGGTATTATTCTGAAGAGTCGTACTTAATTGAACATGTCAGTCTTGGTTGATATCACAGTACTGAATAAAATTTTGGGATGGATTTTCAAGAAAATTTGCGACTGGCCTAGCAAATTTAAAGTTACAGCTTGAATTCAGTAGAAGCATCAAACACTTCAGAAAATGTCACCCATCATTCTGCCCGATCCCTGTGAAGAACAGATTCTGTATTGTAACGTGGGCTGTTGTATAACTGCCCCTCTCAGCTCCTTGCTTTTTCCCTTTTCCTTCTCTTAACATCATGGTGTGTGCCTTCTCATTTTCTCTTACTTTGAAAATAGTTCTTTTTGTTTCCTGTCTGTGAAATAACATGGGTTGTCTTCCTTGGCCAACTGTCTTACTCTGCTCCAAACTTCGGCTCTCCCTTGTTTGCTCTCAGTCCTTCTTTCTCTATTTGTATCTGTTTAAACTTCCCAAAGTTTTGAAGTGCTGTTTTCAATAGGTGTGACTGTTGGACTTGCCTACTGTGGCGCAGCACCTCATCTGTCATAACCAATGGAATCAACGCGTGTGAAGTGATACTCATCTGTTTTTGTTCCCTTCAATACTCACACACAATTTCCATTGTCCTTTCCTTTACCATCTATACTACATCTACTCATTCTTGGTGGTGTGCAGAACATCATTATTCTGGTTTTCTTCCATTGTTAATCTGTATAAAAGCAAGTTTTGTTGAAGTGTGCAGTTTTGTTTGCGTGGGCAGGTGGGGGGCATTGGCAGAGCCTTGCACTTGGCTTCAGTGTGTCCAGAAACAAGAAACATAGCATGGACAATCACCTTCCCGTGGGCTCAGACCTCTTTGCTTTTTGCTCCTTGAGGTCATTTTATGTTGGAAATTCAGATCTGCTCCTATACTGTGATGGGTCTCTAGCCCGTATCTCTACCCCCAGTGTGGGGTCTTTTTGTAATTTTGTTTTACTGTTTGTTTTCTCTCTTTATAATATGATGCTGAGAATTCTTACAGGTTGCACTTTATGCAGTTATTCAGCTTACTGACTGCAAAATGCAATCATTGAAATACAGAAAACTTTACCATCTACATTATGTAAAACACCCATATAACATTTGCTTTATGCCCGTTAAAGTGCTTGGAATGGAGACCTTGATTGGTGTAGAACTGCATAATAAAACACTCTTGAGTGGTCTTTGCCTTGCCAAAATTGGAGACAACCAACAGAATTCTGCTTCAAAGTTTGTACTGTTATTTCATCATTACTTGGTAATAGTTACTCTCAACAGAGGGAAGCAAGACTAGGAATTTAAAATAAAACAAGTTCCTAAGAGATAATTTCAAGAGTTCAGGGTGTTCCTGTATGCTTTTAATAAAAATCTGTGTTTTAGTATTTGTCATGTTTATTAGTTCATTCTGTCAGGCTACACTCATACTAATTTAATTATAATACCGCTTCCTTTGAAAAACATATTAGGTGTTAAACAAGTGTCCCAGCAATAGGTGTGTAGAAAGCAAAGGAAATCAGTAGTTCAATTTGTAAAATAGGGTCTTGTTATTTTTCTGGTAAAGAAAATAATACAAATGACCACTTCAGTGTCTTGAGTAAGTGGTAATTTATTTGTGGAGGATACCTTTACAAAAAGTAATTGCTCCAATAAACACTAATGAGTGGTGTGTTTATCTTAAAAGTTGCATGAACAGCTCCTGAGGGTGCTAGGGCCAGACTAAGGTCTAAGGATTAATCTAAAACACAATGCTTTAAGACCTGGTTCTTGGTGTCAGGAGGAGTTCTTCAATATTTATTTAACATTCTTGCAGGGTTTCCATCCTAATTCTTTGGCATTTTATTGCTTGCTGATACAAATTATCTGTGGTTCACTAATCAAATGAAAGATTGGGTGAAACATTCAGGCGTTGAGCAATATATCTTTGGGGGATGGCCATACTAGACCCACAAACCTTAAGTCTCAGTTTTTAAGCTTACAGTTTTATTTAAACACTTTAAAATGGCATCATTCGGTTTTAAGGAATTACTGTCTTTTGCTATAAGACAAAAAGCAATCAAATTATTTATTTAATTTCCAGAATTAGACTTCAGATTATGCACACCATTTTCACAGCTAATCTAAGTAATTCAGTTGGCATTTCTGCCTGTCACTACATGAAGAAAAAGGTAAAAACTGTCCAGGTGTTGCTTCATCTAAACACAAATTATTCAGTCAAAACTGCTGCTCCTTCCACCAGTGTATGTGTATGTGTTTGTCGTGGAAAAAGGAGGTGGTATGTAAAGTCTAAAACACTTGGCCCACTATGTTGGTTTTACTTGGGGTATTTGGTGGAGATGCAGAGGGATAAATACGTCCCTAAGCTACCCCCTAGTCCAGTCTCCAGACACTTACTTGTCCTTACCCTGCAAAAGGTCCAGTTCTGAAAATTCTTGACCACACGAGTTTATAGAAGCGATTCACTGAAGTTTGTCCTTAGATATCCTGCTACCACTTCTTAGAGTCAATGGTCCCTGGAAGAGGAAGATACAGTGCAGGTAGACCAGTGGTTTTTACCTCCCTTTCCTTCATGATATGTACTTGCAGGTCACCTTTTCACGTGGTTCCTGACTTGTTCACGAGTAATTTGGAGGCCTTGTTTATGAGCTGATCTTGGGACAGACTTCAAAGTCACTCCGTGACAAGTGGGCAAGTGTCCATATGTACTGAGCTCAAATACTCAGTCACCTGTTGTGACCAGGGCAGTTTGGAGTTTGGACATGTACGGCTGTGAAATTTGGGGAGTACAAATGCGTGCAGAAATTTGAGGGTACTGCTAGAAAGTCTGGCCTCCGGTATCTTTTTGAATCATCCAGTAAAAAGAAGTCTATGATTTAGCAGGCTTTTTAATGAAAGGCTAACTTTTATGAATTGCCAGCCTAAAGTCTGCTCATATAACTGCTACGCTTTTTTTCTGCATAAGAATTTCCCTTGCATACACAGCAGAAAAACAAACAAACACAATTCTCTGTTATTTCCCTGAAAACTAAAGTCCTCTTTCCTAGCAAGATTAACTTGTTGACTAATCTTAGAGCAAACACTTTTATTTTAATCTGTCATTGTTTTCTGCCTGTAGTTTTAGCCGAGGTCAGAAAAAGAGATTCATTAAAGTGATGGCGCATTTGTTTTTCTGAAAGCACATCAGAAAATTAATGCTTTGCCAAAGAAAATAAAGAAATACAGTATTTCTTTTAATACACCAGTTAAATAAAGTCTTAAAATCATGTCTTGGCCCAGATGGGGTGTTTGCAGCATAAGGTACAAGTCGTATAATTTCTACTATCTGAAAACTGCTTAAATGAGCTCTCCTTCAAGCATGGCATGTATTCCACACCTGAGGTGAAGTCACTCTGGTCCCTGCTTTGATGTAGAGCCATTGGAGTGCTGACTGCCAGTGTGTTTGTGCAAGTCTGTTTGCTTATACAAAGAACCCATTTAAGCTTCTCCACCCAAGAAATTCATGTTGATTTTGGATAATCCCTGGGTGATTTTATTCTGCAAAATAAATAAATAAATCTTTCAAACCTGTGACGCAGCCCAGCTCTCGCACATTTTGGACTATTAGAAGTGTAGCATTTGTGTTGGGGAAACACGAAGAGACACAAGGCGTGGGCAATTTTATATTTGTCCAGATGTCAAATAGGATGAGTATTTCATTACAGGGTTACGTGACGCTGGAGCTTCACCTGAGGAGTGGGGGTCAGTCCATGATGAGAGTTTTGCCTGGGGATTACCAGACCCCACACTGCATGCTCATTCCCCAGTGTGGCTTCTCTAGGAAGAGTGCCAAGGTGATTGGGTTTGGCAATAAACCAGTATTTCAGAAGAAAAGGAAAAGTTGTATTAAACAGCTGAAACGATTCTCTGGGGTCAGCCTTGGCTGTCAGGACTCACTTGCAGCCTCGGAGAGGTTCTCTGTGTATGTAACACAGGCCAGTGGCCGAGGGAATCCGAGCATCCTTGCTCTGAGTGTGTGAGCAGGGCTATGCTGAGGGTGATTTGGCCCACAGTAGAACGAGTGTCCGTGATCATCATCAATCACAACTGACCCATCCAATTAAAAATCGCTTCTGCAGGCTCTGCTCTCCCCGGCTCCCTTAAGGAAACACTGGTGCACAGGCTTGAGTTGAGTGTGCTTGAGTCCTAAACTCAAGTCTGGCCAAATGCGAGGGGGAAAAAGCCATTGTTTTCACTTTATTCTCAATCCCCATCCATGTCCTTCCTCGGGATTCTTGCTTTGGCAACACAGCTGGTTCTGAACAGGCGCATCTCTGCTGAAGTCAGTAATAGCTATGGGTATGCTGGCCAGAATGTCTACATTGCTGTTTATTGGGTAAATAAACATTAAATTAGGTATGCAATGTCTTAACTAAAATAATTAACTGTATTTGTCTAAAATAGTTATCTAACCTTGGAAAGTACTGAGATGGGCCTAGACTGTCTCTGCTGTGCTGTTTATTAATTTCATGACAGCAGTCTTCAGCAACTCTTTTAGGAGATGCTGAATTCATGTGGGGAAGAGCCATTAACCTCATGAGACTGAATAATACAAATAAAAATTTGTCTTGTTTCCTGCTTGGTTTCTGGGGTCTTGTGAGCCATGAAAAATTCTCTAGAAGATTTATACACCTACTTTGCCTCCTTTTCCCTTGCTCTAAATGGAAAATAAGCTGAAAACACTTATTTTCAAGAATTGAAATGAAATGTAAAACATTAAAAAGATGTGCTGATAAACTACTGAGATGGCAGTGCCTGAGTAAAGCAGTATGGAAATGATAGCAAATGTTTACAAGGGACAATTGACCTGCTCAGTCCAACACGTAGTAGTACATATATACCCAATATAATTTACTCTTTCACTTGTTGCTGTATCCAATGGGCCATCATGTTTCTAATATGCTGGCATTTTTTGTGCTACATATACCTGTAATTAGACTTGGGATGTAGACAAACCATTCCTGCATGAGGCTGAGCTGCTATGTAATTAAATGTAGGAAAGGCAGCTTTTGCTAAAAATAGAAACTTAAGTTTAAAAACAATGTGTTGGCCTCAGGCTTTTATTTAGAGTTTCATGAAATAGAACTCTTTGTTTTCCATTCCTTGTAGGAAGCCTAATAAACAAAGTATCACTTCTCATCTAATTTTGCATTTCTTGGTTGTGTTTTGGTAAACCCTTTTTCATTTTGAGTAAATTACTCTAAATTATACTGGGATATGATCATCAGTAGTTTTAGCAGAAGTACTAGTTTAACTGAAGAACAACTTTGTTGGGACTTTGGTGGTAATAATTTAAACTCAGAAAAGAGCCATCTTGAGCAATTATTTTGCTTCTAAAGGTTATGTTTCATATAGATGATCAAAAAGATAATGTAGTGCCAGCCCACTTGTGCTACCAAATAGAACTGTCACTATCAACCTCCCAGTAACCTCACTACAGCAGTGTTAGTAATTTTTAGTATTTGGGGTTACAGTCCAGGTGCCACCAGATTTACTGTGTATGAATTAAAGCACTGACAGCCGTAATTTGATAAATGCTGTTCACAGTCATAGGCATAGGCAGTTAACTCATAGTTACCTCTTTCCTCAAGCAGATGCAGAACAATCTGAAATAGAACTACGATTCTGACTTTCTCTTACAGTAGTTTCTCAATGCATTTCAGTCTTTTTAATGTATTTATCTTTACAGTGTCTTTGCTTGAGGGATACTTTCTTCCACATCTATTCTTCATGCAGGGAACTGTTCCAGAGCACATCAAAAGACATCAAGTGGGAAGTTAAACACCTTGGTGGGCCAGTTAGGGCTGTGTGTGCGCTCTCTCTCTTAGCTGCTCCTGAGCTGTTAGAGGTGGGTGGCTTTTGCCAGGAACCTAGGAGCCATCTGTAGGACCATGGCTCAGTAATGAGCTGGTCCCCATTGTCTGTCTGAGCCGTGCTGCCAGGAGATTTAGCTTACTTCAGACTAAAACTGCATTGCAAGTCGATCTGTAAGGAGCATAAAAGATCAGAGGTTTAATCTGGAGTATGAAATTGAAACCTGAGATAATAGCATGAGTTAAGAGATTAAGTGATGTTAGTACCACTCCATCTCATCTAGATAAGCTAGAGGCATGCATTCCTTCATGCTTTCTGTCCCTTTTCTTTTATTCTTTTTTTTAGTATTTCTTCTTAGAGTCGTGTCAGTAGAGTAGTCCAGCATAAACTGGAGTGGTGTATCCTTAACATAGTGTTTAGTTTAGTGGGTAAAGCACTTTTCTAGCAGATGAAAGAGCTGTGAACTCCCTTAGACTCAGGAACTTCTTGTAATAAGCGAGAGTTAAAGGTGCCTGAATTGCTGTATGTTCTTACAGACACCAGTTCAGTTCGTCTCGTTGACTGGCCAGGAAGCAAGGAGCCAAGTCCTCATCATGAGGGATTGCCCAAGCTCCTTTAGAAGGTCCCTGGCAAAGCAGGAATGAACAGTACAGTAATCTAGAACCCTGCAGCTCCAACTTGATTTTTCTCTTTTCAGCTGAATTGACAATGATAAGAACCGGCATTAACAGGGATATTTTATGTAGGTGCTAGTGTTTTGTGTTGACAGATAGGCATTTCCTATTTTTCCTCATTCCGTGGGACATTTTTGTGCATCTTTAAGACAGGAGATTTTGAATATCTGAAGGCATGATGACGTATATGGTAGCTTGTCTTCTGCAAGGAGGGACTCATTCCTGGGCAGTATTGCTGTCGTAGCTCCTGATCTCGCAATGTAAGTTGGATTGATTTAAGCTGATCTAATGCCCTGAGTTTGGTCTTGTTCTGAATGAAGGAGATCAAAATAGTGGATGATGTGCTATGGAATCTCCATGTGTGTGCGTATCTTCTGCTGGTTCCTAAGCTGCACATGAGGCTTTACATCCTGTGCATGTGATGTATCAGTCTGTATTTTCCAGGGGTGGTAACTGAAAATTAAATTTTTAAGTCTGGTTGGGGGTTTTTTTGTGCTTGGTTTGTTTGAGGTTTTTAAAATTAATATATGTGTTTATTTCAGTGTTTTACAAAGAAGTGTGGGGGAAGAAAAGACATGCCTGAAATTTCTTTCGCTGAACCAAAGGACTTCTTTTCTTTTATGTTTCAGACACAGATATTAAGGAGCTGGAGGATGTTTTTGGACTTAACGGACAAGTAGAGCATAAACTGAACTTCCTCAAAAAGAATGTATCAAAAGATATAAAGCTGGTACTGATTGCTCATTCTATTGGTTGCTACATCACTCTGGAGATGATGAAACGAGCATCAGAACTTCAGGTACGTGAACCTTCTTGAGTGGGAGTTGCTTTATTTGCAAAGCAGTGCATGTGCTCAGCCTGTGGGTAATGCCACGTGTGTCCTGTGGAAACTCTATTCTGCTATACACAAACAAACAAAAAAAAAGGCTGATCCTAGTAACATAAAATAAAGCAGATTGATGTGATTCTGAGTCTGAATTTGGATCTTTAATGCCCTTGGAATATAAATAATTAATAATGGTGAGAAATATATTTATTACTTCCTTGGTCTCATCTTTAAATAATTTATGATCAGATCACTAGATACTTGGCAATTGCATTATGTATTATACCTCAAATTAAGACTGGTTGTGATTTTTATAGTGGTTTCTTATCTTGAGGTGATCAGATTGCTGGTTAGACTTGGGAAAATGTATGGGAATGAATAGTAATATAAATTGTGAGGAGTACTACTATGAAAGACATTGATTTTAACATTTAATACAAATAGCACTGCTTTTGCAACTCAGTCTTGGTTTGTGTGACTCAATGAGAGTGAGAGCTGTTACTGCATGCTCTGTGTATCTGAACATTTTTCTTTGTCACTGTGAGGCAGTGAGAAGGCTGAAGCGGGACCATGGCCTTGCCCTCTGGAAATGGCAAACTTGCTCAGTCATAACTCACTCTACTAGTGGCTGATAAATGGAGAATAGGGAATTTTTATTCTTAAACATTCACTCTTACTAAATCATTGCCTCTTCCTTTACTTTATAAAATCTTCAGTGGAAGGAAGTGCCATGTTGGTGGTGACATGAAGTCTGGGGTTAATATATGTGTGTGGTTAATATATGTAATGGATGTGGTTAATATATGCATATCTACTTCATCATAAACATTTCCACTGCACATCGAACTTTTTCTTCCTTTAAAGGAAAAAGGAACTAAAAATGTGAAACATGAGGATAACCTGATATATTTCTACAGGCATATTTTACTTAGTGATTATAAACAAGAGCATTTTTTGAGAGAAATCTTATATATTTTCAGGAAGGAGCATTCTAGAAAAAACTGTGTCCGTTAATTTGTCCAAAAGTGCCAACTTTTTTGGGGTCAAAATCTGTAGTCTTTATTGCTCAAATGATTTTGTCTGGTTTCAATTAAACTATAAATTGTTGAGTAACATTTTTACACCTGGCTCACCGGATGCTGGCAGCTTTCTATTCATCAGTGTTTTGAAACATAGGGATCTTTGGGACACTCTTAGACCTCATGGTGCACTGTGTGCATAAAGTTAATATATGACAAGCTACATTTAAGATGCATTCAACAATAGAAAATATTTGTGTAAGCCAGGGTATTGTGCAACCTTTGTCCCTTTGCCAAAAATAAGTTAACTCTTATGTTTTATAACATATGAAGTGCGATAATAAGAAACTTGTGTTTCCATCTCTCCCTTTATTTTTATTGGAATATTTGATTCCCACAAGATTTTGAGCACATATGTGTATTTTAGTAGCTAGATCATTTGATTTTATTTTTGTGTAGTTCTTGGTGATATTTTTTCATTATATGAATTTTGGGTTTGCTCTTAAAGTTCTCTGCTTTAAGAGCCTTTCATTGTTTGCAGTTTATTATTCTGAGCTAGAGGTTAATTTGTTGTATTTATTGTCCAAATAATCCAGTAAATGTTTATATTTGGAATGTATGTTTAGCAGGTTTGATTTTTAGAATCACAGAGTCATAGAATTTCTAAGTTTGGGAAAGATCTCTAAGGTCATTGAATCCAATTGTTAACGCAGCATTGCTGTGTTCAGCACTAAACCGTGTCCCCACAGTGCCACAGCCACATGTTTCTTCAACACTTCCAGGGATGGTGATTCAGCCACTTCTCTGTGCAGTCTGTTCCAGTGCCTGACCCTGCTTCACTGAAGAAGTTTTTGTTTCACAATTTAAAGCTCTTCCGTAGTCCAACCAAATACAGACTAGATTGTCCCTCCCTTAGCATGCATGAAAAGGAGAAAGTACATCCCCTTCTCTCTCCTTCTTGGTTCCTCTTCAGCTGTCAGTTTTCACAGAATCACAGAATCATCAAGGTTGAAAGAGACCTTAAAGATCATCGAGTTCAGTCATCAAACCAGGACCACCATATTGGCCCCTAAACCATATCCCCAGGTGCCTTTTCAACACTTCCGTGGACAGTGACTCCACCACCTCTCAGGGCAACTTTTTCCAATGCCTGACCACTCAATCAGTGAAAAAAAGATCTCTAATAACTAATCTGAATCTCCTTTGGTGCAATTTAAGGCCATTTCCTCTTATGTTTTCACTTGAGACAGGGCAGAAGAGACTGACCCCCATGTCAGTGCAACCTCCTTATTGTAGAGGTCCCCCCTGAGCCTGCTCTTCTCCAGACTAAAAAACTCCAGCTCCCTCAGCCACTTCTCATAAGACTTATTATCTAGACCCTTTACCAGCTTTATTGCCCGTCTTTGGACCCGAATGCTGCTAGTATCTAGGGCCCCTGTGCTCTGCAAGTAGATGGGGTACTGCAATTTTTCCTTAAACTTGTGTGAAATAATGCTTTCCTGTTTCATTAAGAGAAATGAAACAGGAATTGCCAGTTTATTCCAGGATGAATTCAGTTTTGGAGCCCATCCCTGTTTTCCAGTTGTCTCTCATGGAGGCTTCTGTTGAGGGTTCCTTCGGGAGACCCATTAACACAAACTTACTCTTAGGCTGATGCCTTTAACCAAGTCTGATGAGTTAGGAAGGGCAGACAGGTTCCTTCCATACTTGTAACTAAGTGGGGCTACGGCACAGATTTGAGCCCTGGGACAATGATGTTTGAAACTTATCTTTAAGTGACTTTTTGGCCCAAAGGAGCCAGCAACTCCTAGCAACAGCCTTGCATGGTTCTGGGCTTGGCAGAGGCACAGGACCATTCCCAGTAGTTAGTTTGGATGCTGACAGGAGGAGATTCCTCCATGTGGACACAGACCATCCCATGCCCTCCCATTCAGTGACAAGGCCTCAGAATAATTCCTGACTGGTCTGTTTTCTGGCTCACGAGTAACCACAAACACTTTCCCGTTGTCATGGTGGGCTTCAAGTCTTAACAACATTCACTTCTTCATGGGAAGTAGAGCATCCAGATTTTGCCAGACTGCTAAAAAATTTTGGCACTAGGAAGGAAGAAAATCAGCCTCACTTTGTGAAGATGGAAAACTGCAATAATGTACAGCTTCCTTGATACTTGCTCTTAACCTCATAATCTTCTTCGCTCTCTATTCAGACAACAGAACTGAAAAATGAGGCTGAGTGACAAACTTATTTTCTCAGTTGTTGGAACATGCATCTGACTCATGAATACGCTACATCCTCCAGGCATTCTCTTCTAAAATGCAAATCCTTACTTGGAGGATTTCCTTGTGCTTTACTGGCAACACTACTGAGTGTTTCCTAAAACACTGCATTTGATCATTAATTTAATCAAAGATTGACAAGTTTCCTTGCTAATGAAATTCGATCTCTTACAGCATTAGTCTTTCATTTGCAGTGATGCTTTTGAAATGCCAGCACCTTTGTGATAGTAAATTAACTCTTGTTAATGAGTACAATGTAAGCATTGCTCTTCCTGTAAAGCTCATTGAAGAGGAAGAGTTTAAAGCCTCTGAGTTTAAGCAAATTAAATTTCTATGATATGTCAAACCTATGCATTGCTACTACGTCTCAGTGGTGTGAAGGAATATTGGGTATCACTAGAACTTGTTGATTTTATTAAAGATAGCTAAAAACACAGAACTTGGAATAGTTGTGCATGTAACAAATTCCTAGCTTGGAAACCCTGACACATCATTTCTGTGCACACGCTGACTATTTAGTTTTAGTTGTTGAACGCTTGATTGTGGGTTTGGGAAGCGCTTTCATAATGTTAGGAAAGAGAAAACTACCACGTTTTAAATATGGGTATTTCTACAAGTAAACAAAGTTCTTTATAGTGGAATTACTGGAAATCCACAAGATCTGTCAGATTGTAAGATTAAAAGAGGGAGATTTTTTTAACAGTACAGGAACTACTAAGCATGTCTGACCTTTGAGGTAATAGGGAATCAGCAGGATTAAAGGAAGAGGGAAGGAATGTATGAAAGCAGTGACATTCGTTCAGTTTCTTTTTTGCTGAGATTAGAACCTAAATGTGTAATCCAATACTCTGGTGTCACCATTACAGAAAATATCTTCTGAAAGGATGGTAATGTAGCAGGTTCTGACTATAAGTTCGTGCTTTTCACAAAAAGAGAGAAGATGAAAATATAACCACACCTGAGATAAAAAGGAATGTAAATTTTTATTCGATTTTTGAAAGTTTCATTTGATATAATAGCATCTAATTCCAGTGTTGGTTACCTAAATTAGATGTCACGGTAATTTAAACAAAGTCAGTTTACATAGCTGTTGTCTAGGTATATTAACTTCTGATGGTCTCACTGTCCATTATAAAATGTGCTTAGCAAAGCCTATTTTTAACCACCTCGAAAGGTCTCTTTCAAAAGTAATCTTATCTCAGATATCTTGAAGAGTACAGTGAGACTGCATAAAATAGGGAAATATTATAGAAATATATATTGAGAGAGAGAGAGAGGGAGAATAATAAATATATGATTTTCTTGTTAATTGCAGGCTTAAATGAAAAAGAGCAAAAAATCAGCATAAAAATTAAAAGGAATAAAAGACTTACAGTAACACAAACTCAGTGACAATATTTGTGAAATTATTATGCAGGAAAAAAACCAGATGGCTATGCTTAGCAGACCTCACAAGGGAATTGGTGCACATTTCAGATAAATGCGTATCTTGTGAGGAGAGCTGTGAATTTCTAGGCCATGATATAAAACTAAACTGAGTCTGGTGTAATTTTCTTCTTCAGTCCATCCATCCGTGTAAATGAAATCATATTAAAAGAACAAGCAAACGGCATTGGGCTCGTATTCACCCACCTTCATCCCCCTTTAAGTGTTGAGGAAGCAAGAAAAGACATACTCTGACACAATTTTGCACAGATTTAAACATGAATCTAAGTTCAGCTGCCTTCAGTTAGAGAAGCGTGTTAATTTAACTTTATGGATGTTCTAAGTTGGTCTCTGAGTTGGATTATTTCTATGAGAGAGAGATTTGGCAGTTCTATCAGTTCTTGATGTGTCAAGTCTTTGGAAGCATATACAAGGAAGTCCAGGTGGTCTGAGGCAGCAATTGCAGTAAAACTTGCTTTAGTTGACAGCTCACACATTACAGAGTCTGCAAAATCCACCTTGCAACTCTGGATGATGCTTCAGGCAGTATCAGTGATTCTAGTGGAACAGGCAGTAAGGCAGCAATAGGAACATGGGGCTTATGCAAACGATCTGCAGCTCGCTCACCTGGAAAAAGAGAGAAGTAGTGCAGATGATTTAGTAAATCTAGCCAAATAAAATGAGTAAGATACTGTGTCTTTGAAGCATCGAAGAAGTTTCTACAAAGATTTGTAGACAGGTTTCTTTTTTTTTTTTTCCTAAAAAAAGAAAATACAAAAAAACCTTCATGTGAAAATCTAAGGCAAATATAAAATATCCTCTCTTTCGGGTGGGAGGCTGCAAAGTAAACAGATGGGTTCATGGCAAACAAAGGTTTTTTAGGGAGATACTAACTTCTGACTGAGACACTCATAAAAGGCTTGGATTTAAAATTTCAACAGACCTTGAGAACACCATCGGCAAAAGGCCGAGAACTGCGGAATGGGGTTGAGAGTGTCAGCTCCCCCAAGAGACTGCTAGAAACCATTATTTTCACTGGCTTGATGACAGACCCTAACCCTGAGGGACCCAGTTATATTCTCTTCTACCTTTCCCCTTCAAAAAAAAGCTTTAAAAAATAGAAACTGTAAGAAAATGAAGCAGACAACAGGCAGACCAGCTCTTTTATATAACCCTTGATGGATGCTGCCTTTGTTGATAGGAACAGGCACTGTCCAGTGTATCCATAGCGTACCTTGCGTGGTTTTTGAAGTGAGTGAAGCAGGTAGGTATCACCTGCTCAGTCCTAGATCTTTATGGGAAATAATGGATTACATATAGTTCAGTACTCTTCTGAGTCAAGAATATTTGCAGTCCAAAAGTGTTGAAGATGAGATGAGATTGGTAAATGGTAGAGTGACAATGGTTGCAATTAAAAGACAGGCTTGACAAAATCAGCAACACTGTGTCTGTCAGCTTGTAATTACTGGGCAGACGAATAATAGTTTCTGGTTTTAATATTGATCACATTTTTAGGAGTGAGGATTCAGAGTTAATAACAATATTGCCCTGAGATTTCCTTGTTTGGATCATAAGCCTGTGATCAGAAGGCCTGAGGAAAAACTCAATTCCCATGATTTTCTGTGGAAAATTGTATTTTGTTCATAATATTCACTGAAACTTCTGCTTCTCTCACCTTGTTTAATATAATGGTTTTACTGCTCAGTTGAATGTAGAAACAATATGAAAACTGAGATTTAGATCGGTGGTGATTCAAAGAAGTAAAACTTAAGAGCAATCATTTCGATTTCAAGAGACTTGATTTTTTTTAATAACATTGTGTTTATTTCACTGCTAATGAAACATCTGATTTCAAGTGTATGTAGTCAAAATTCAAATGCCCCTATAAAGATTATTTTTTCTAGGAAGTTAAAAGACATTAAAGTAGCCAAATGTACAAACAGAAAAGAAAGAAAAATAAACTGAAAAGTGGAATCTGTGATCATTCATCAGGAATCCAAAGTAAAACATAAGAATGAGGAGGAAATGAAGGACTAAAAATAAAAAGATGGTTAAAATGGTAAATGGCAGAATAACAGGATTTATTAAGTACTGTGGATTTTTAAAGATTTGTTCATAAAATCTTGTTATTTTGAGTCTCCAGAAATTTAGATTCATAATAACTATTCGTAATAACTAAGTGAAATGATTGCATAAAGATGAGGGGACTGAAAGCAAGAAGTGAGTTTCAAAAACAATTAGGATATATGGCATATGTTTTAAGAGGAGCTCAACACCCTTTCACAAGCCAGATTTCTCAATGAACGTTTTATGCTGGGAGGTGAGATCTTTTGAAGTTCTGCAGATGTGTGTGCATAGCTCTTGAAAATCAGAGACTCATCTCTTTGGAGAATTGGACCAAACAATTGGAATTCAGTATATGTTGCACATAGCTTGAAAATTTTTTATGTTTTTATACTGCAGTTAATGTGCTTTTACAGAAGACAACAGAGCCAAAACCTAGCAGTTCTCATGGTGTTTTAATAGTAGGTGAAGGAGAACACAGCCAGTTCGGACATTAAGGAGTTTTTCGTGAAAGGAGCAGGTGAAGGGACGTTTTTGAACACAGACTTTGCAAATGTAGTTACACTTTGAGCTTGGCTTTAACTCTAGTAACCAATATCTGTTCCTAGAAGCTCTGTATTAAAATGGAATT
Organism: Mohoua ochrocephala; assembly: GCA_013398855.1. Lineage (NCBI taxonomy): Eukaryota > Metazoa > Chordata > Aves > Passeriformes > Acanthizidae > Mohoua > Mohoua ochrocephala. The sequence continues at coordinate 71,168 of VZTA01022879.1, read as the reverse complement.
TCACTGCCAATCTAGAGCCTTCAGCAAAGAAGTTGAGCTGCTTTGTCAGCTCTTGCCTCACGTTATATATGGTACAGTTGCTTGAGCAATGAGGAAGGACTTGGCTTGGAACTTTATAAAAGAGGTTCCTGAGGATGAACAGGGTTGTAATTGCAAATATTTCCTACTCTGCCATATCGTTCATTTGTTCATTCCACATGGTTTATGGTGAAGTCTAGAGGTGCTTCTGCTGCATTGGTTTCTACCCAAGAATGGTTTGTCCTGTTTGAAGAGTTCACTGCAGGACTGAAAAGAATCCGAAAAAGACACAAACTTTATATAAAACAGTTATAACGTCTCTGAGCTTAGACAGCACATTCGCTGCATGGAGGGCATTTCTAATACCCTGTTGAATTAAGTTCAGGCAAACACTGGAGAATTTTTTTCTGTATCTCTTTAGTAGTTCTTTGATTGCTGATTATTTTAGGGAAGTTTTTGCCAATGCCACCATTGATCTTTTCAGATACCTGAGGGTGTGTTCAGTGACTATAAGCCTATGTTTAGGGAACTAAATCAAGCACTCAATTTCTTCTTAGGAATCTCCCTCTGTACTCTTATGACTGAGGTTATCTTCAAAATTAAATGTAGTGGAAGTCCACTTTCTTTTCTGTTTGTTTCAATGTGTAAGTATTTGGAGTACTTGATTTCTGGTGTTTGGATGCAAGTCTACTTCACTGTGGCATTTTGTGAAAAAAACCTCATTGGAGTTTGCTCTTTCATGTGGAATTCAGTGTTAAGTATACATTTAAGCCGAAGTCCAGAAGGGACAATGTATTTAATAAACTTATTACTTTTGGAGTCCTGTAAGGAAGTTAATTGATGTTAATGAAAATACATTTTTAATAACTTTGTTACAACATTTCTAGTCACTGGAAAATTTTAAGAACATTCCGCTCCATTTCAAATTCATAGTTTTGTATAAGGAGCAGAATTCACTGAGTCCTAATTGTTCTTGAAAACACTGAGTTTCTGCTCCTCTATTTTAAAACAGGAGCATGATTACTGCAAGTGTGTTTTACTGAGATGGAAGGCACAAACCCCAGTTCTCAATAAATATAATTTAAATTGCGACCTTTAATGGCAGCTGGCAGGGTTCAAGACCTTTTACCTGGCACTGGCAATTGAAAGGTATTCTACAAATTCTTGTTCTCAGTTGCACTAAAGCCCTTACTTACCTGCTGACCAGTTTTATTTGTGTGATAAATTAGATATGATAATTTTGCTCTCTTAGCAGATTCCTGCCTATATTCAATTTGTCGTTAATAGTTAAGGCTAGAAGTAGTCTGTAGTACTGCAAAGGAAGGAATTTTCTGTTTTCCCCTTACTATTTAAAATGCTTGCAGTTCTGGAAAGATGAAAGCAAGGATGGAAAAACAAGCTGACTGAGAGAATTCCTAACTCCCTTCTCTCTCTTTTTCCCTTCTTCTGATACCCTGACAAGAATTTGGGACATAAGTTCTCTCTCAGACTTCAAATATTCATGGTTTCTTTTCTTTCTTTGAGAAAAATACGAAGTTGTGCTCAGTGTATACTTCCTGACTCACTCATCCTGTTCTTCACTGATATCACAAGGCAGAACCTTACTGTTCTTCTTCCTTCAGGGTATCATTAAGCCACTAAGCCACTTTAATTGGTTAAAATGGTAGGGGACTGAACTCCTTCCAATATTCAATGCCAGCTTAGCTTGCCTGACTCCTAACCCTTTGAGCCGTGAAGGGCTATGGGTCTGGGTTGACTGCATGCCTTTTTGAGGGCTGACTTCAGTGAGTGGTGAAATAAACCCCTTCCAAATATCTTAAGTGGAGCACTTAAAAATAGAAGTCCAGGGATCTCAAGGCACTGATGGAAAATCGTGGCCTTTCCTTTTCATCAGCAGAATGAGATTATAATTGTAAAGCTGGTTTCTCATTTACCTTGTTCAGCCCCATTTCCTTAAACTGAATGGATTGTCATTGAGATTTATTGGTAGGTATGGCTGTACACTGATGGCTGTGAAAGCAGTTGGTTCAAGACAACACAAAATCTGATTCTTAGTGCTTTCTTTTGGTTGAGCCACCTCTCCACTTGAAGGGCATATTGCTGGTTCATCCTAAGTGTTAAATGTCCCAGAGCATGTGTGCAAAGGTCACATTTGCCAGTCCCTGTGCCATAAGGGTACCTGCAGATGCAACATGGTGATCTCATGGGAGTGCTACACTGAAAAAAACCCACCCTGTACTTCCAAAATGAAAACGGAAAGAATTTCTGCTGGAAAGTGGCAGCTGCATTCTGACATTCATGTAATGGGAGCAACTGAAAGCTTTATGGTGTGTAACTGTGACACTGCATTCCAACATAAGCTTCTCCCTGCCCTTCTTCCAACCAATAAACTATTCTTCCTCTCTTTTCACTCTCACCCCTCCTAATCTTCTTCTGTTTATATGCTTTAATCATAATAGCAACAAATCCGTTCCTGCTGGTATTATCACACCGTTGCAAATTTTGGCCGTCTCCCTTGGCACTTCCCTTGCAGATGGAATGACATTGCCCACTTTGATGGGGCTTAATTCTCTATGTAAAATACTGCCCTGTCAATGAATATTTTCTCTATTAAACTATTTTCAGTCCAACAATAAGATACAGATTTTTGGGAGAACAGATTTCTCATTATTACCTTAACCCATAAAAAGCCTTTTTCTTTTCTTTTTTTTTTTAATTCAAACATTTTGGGCAAGTTTTCAGTTACCCAAATATTTGTAGTACAGAGTAATTTGCATTTCAGCCCTGTGAGACTTGTAAATGTAATGAACAGTCTGTGTGTTTAATATTTTTTATATTTTCTAATAATTTGCAAATAGTTCAGTATGTAGAGCTGACCTGTTGAAAAATAGTTTGCAGTGTCTGTAGAGAACACTTCTGAGACTTTTGTATATTTAGCAGAATTCTGGGCTTCAGCTGGAAAAATTCTAAGAGTACTTCTTACTGGAAAATATTTCAAGTAATGTGAAACAACAGATAATTTTTTCCTGTGCCGTGACCCAGTTGTAAGGTGAGGTATGGAAGGTCCCTCTCCTATTGCTATTGAACAGGTTTCACCACTGGAAGTCAAGTACACAGAAAATACTGACACCTGCTGAAAGGTGTGATTGAAAGCTTATTGATTTCAAAGGGAATTGTCAAAGGTCCCAATTTACTTGTCAATCCAAGAGATTAATCTCTAACTACCATGATCAGTGTTTTATGGCAGCCATGGTTTTCATCTGTCTCTCCAAGAATAGATAGGAGAGTCTTGGTTTCTAGAACTAGAATCTTGTGTCTTTGGTGAGGTCTACATTGAGTGTAGTCTGTCACATTTAATGTCTGGAAAATAATCTTTTAATTAGAATTTATTCACGGGGCAGAATTAAGATGTATTAAATTTATGAAAATTTGGGCACTAGGTTCAAAAGGAACAAGATCCCACAGCCAGCTGTACTGTAGGTGCAATCACAGAAGTACTCAAAGGGACATTGGGCACAGTCTCATTAGGGCTCTTCCTTTTTGGTTACTGTGCTGTTATTAAATATCACTGGTCATTGTTGACAAAGGTGATTTCTTACTCTGGGCAGCTGAAGCTGGATACTGCTAAGATTTCCACGCCTCTCACTGGCTTATCCTCAGTTATCTTCGTCCCATTTCAGTTCTTTTGTCATTAAACTCTGCAGAGCAACTTTCAGTATTCTCCTAATAATGCAGCACAAAGTTAATACCATAGAAGCTTGATTGTGATTCGTGTTTTAACAGGACTCTTCATATGGAGAGTCTAATGAATTTGGATGCCGGACTCCAATGTATAAGGCTCAGAACCAAATTTATGCTAAGTCAGTGGAAAGTAGCCTTAAAGCAGACATAAATTTAGTCACACCTCACCTTGGTGCAAATGACACTCAGGTCCACATACCTAAAGATGTAATCATTGCACCCAGCACTGTATTCGTCGTTACACTGGAGATCACAGTTTGAAATACAAATACATTAACAAAAATGCTGGTCCTTGAATTTTGTTTCCATCCAAGTGGAACTGCCAGGAAGCAAGGGAGGCTTGGGGTCTTATAGGTGTATTTCAAATAAAATTGGATAATGTATGTTAAATAAAGAAGGTGCCAGGACATGGAAAAACCATGTGATCACTGTAGAGTATTTTAAACAGATGCGAATATTGCCTGCTATATATATCATCAGGTAGAAGCTGAAAGAAAATAGTAAAAAAAAATAAGCCAAAGTTGTAATCCATTTGAAAAAATTTGTGGATTATATATATTTGAAAGCAGTTGGTCAAATTCAGATGTTGAAGGAAGTGTCATTTATAGGATAATATTGGATATGCTGAATGTAAGAAACAATAAGTTAAATAACTTCTAAAAGTTCAGTTTGTTGTGATCCATTGTATTACATTTGACCACTTCAAAAAGAAGATACAAAAAAACTGATGGTCAGGAAATATGAACCAGCTTACACAAAAAGGAAGTTTTCCCTTAGATTTCCTTAACTGTTGCTCGGCTTACATATATGCCATTTACAAATAGTGACTTTGTCTGATATCACTGAGGACAGCATTGCCCATACAACTTTTACCTTCCCTTTAAAAAAAAAAAAAATCCCAGTATGACCTTACATTTTGCAACAGTTGGTACCATTGTAGAACAGTGTGAAGTTATGAGGATTATGCACAGCTTCACAAGACGGGTCTCGGTGTGCCCTGTATTTTTCGTTACCCTGTATCTTCAAGGAAGTTAATGCTTTGAAAATGTTTGGAAACAACACATTTCTGAGGTTTTTCAGGAAGATTTATATGTATGTTGTTTCTTAGAGAAACCTTCCAGGAAGCATATATCTATGCACACTGTTTCCTGAAGAACTGATGTAGCTGATGCTTCATGCATAGGTCCAAATAGGACTAGCTAAAACCATGGGATATATGGTTGTTTGAACTTATGTTGCCCTGAAGCCAGCGTGTTGTAGTCTGTGAAGTTCTCTCTTTTATAATTCAGAGTGATGGAGACCTGTCTAAGTGGACCAGCTCCATTAAGGTCAGCAGTAGTGCTAAAGTTTTTTAGGGGTGAGAGGGGTCTGCATGGGTTGTACCTGTGATGACAGAGAAACAAGAGTGGTCTCTTCTTCAGACTGAGTTGAATGTCCCAATCTATTCGAGTATGCTGTAAGTAATTTTAACTATAAAGACATAAAATTAACTGTGAAAAAAGGAGAGTACATCAGACACCAAGAGGCAGAGAGACATCCTTGACATCAAAAGTAAATGGAAAACAGCACTTGGACAGGAAACAGCCCTTGTCGCACAGCCAGCCTGAGCTTAGGATGTGAGTACTTAAAGGAAAGGACTGTAAAAAAAGCTAAGAGAGTACATCTGTTATGGTGGCTGTAGTTTTTGCACCATGTAAATATTGTAAATGTCATATATATATATATATATATATGTGTGTGTGTGTGTGTGTGTTTATGAAATTTAATTATTATTATTATAAAGTATGTATTACATATCAGACCTAAGCTCCTATTTATGGACTTTTCCATAGTTGTCCAACAAATATTTTTTGTCCTGATATGAAGTATAGCTTCTGTGCCCTCATTTGCCTTCCTCGGAAGCAGTAAACATTGACCACAGTTAGTATATACAGTGTTCCCCATAACACTGTAAACCTTGTTTACATGCTCACAGTAAAATTCGTGAAATAATTGAAATCGCAAACTAATTCTCCATCGGCACTGATCTCTGTGTTTTGTTTCAGTAGCATTTTCTGTTGGCTGAAAAAAAATCCTTTCCTGGGTTTTAAAAATATTTTAATTTAATGAGTTCCATATCAGAAAAGGGGGCCCTTGAGAGTGATAGTGTTGTGAGTCTGCCATCTTCTCATCCTGTGCTGTATCATCAGTTTTGGGGGTTTGGATCTTTTTCCAAAGCATCATAAAATATGTCATTGCGTGCTGGAGGATTTCTTGCAGCTTGATGGGAAGGAAATGCAGAATGGTCGTGGACTGGGTTTAATGATCAGTCTTGTGCTGGAGTGTTGAAAAGTTCATCTTATTAACAGAATTCTTTGAATTATAAGTATTTTTTCCATGGTGTTCTCTACTTCTCGTTTTTTTCTGAATTTTTTTGGAGAAGGGGTAAAAACTTTGCAAATAATGTGTGATTAGTTTTCTCCTTCTGAAAGGGTCTCTTTCTTTCCTGAGCATAACCATTCTGCAAATATTCTGCCAGCTTGCTGTATAACTGAAATATAAATTAATTTTTAATTTTTGAATGTGTTAAATGTTTACACAAAAGAAGGAATAGAGGGGAAAAAAACCCTCACATTTTGAGTCCATGCATTTGCTTTTCATCATTCATTTAGTCAGCATCTGTAATATGCAGTCCCAGGACAATGTAGTTGCATGAGAAAAGTTGAATGTGTAAGTAACATCATCAGGCCTTATGTTAACTAGTTTTTTACAGCTCCCTGACACAATGTTCTGGTTTGGGAGGTCAAGGCTGTCTGTACACCCATGTAAGGTGGCATTTCTCTTTCTTGCACCGTTCCTGTTGGTAACAGTTCTGCAGCTGGGACACTATACCTTGGTGCAGCATAAAAATTTGTGTCATTACTGGCTCCTGATACCTGCTTTAGCATTTTAGATTTTTCATTTCTTTCCATCACATCTGCTTATGTCACTTCTTCCACCCAGACTATTACTTCACATCCTTTGCATTTATAACCCTTAAAAAATTGTGCAGCTGTGATTCTCCACTCCATTACTTTTTTGCTCCCATTTTGCCACACAGTTCATGGTTTTTTCTCTATATGTAACTTCGTCCAGAAATTTTATCATCCAAGCCCCTTGTTAATTTTAGGCTGTATTTGTGGGTCACTCTTGGTTGAAATCTTTCCACTTAGGATGTAGAGCACAGGATGCAATCTGCATTGTCTCCCAGAGGCAGAGCTTCCTCTGGCATTCGTGATGTGTTTCCTCACTGTGTGTAACGTGAAGTTGCAGAGCTTCTCTCCCGTTTGCTTTCTGCACCATATCATATTGCAGACTTGCATATCACCATCTCCCACGTGTCTTTACCACTGTATTACTTGCCAGGATTTTTGCTACTCATTCATGCTTTAGATTATTTTTACTTGGCATATTTAAAAATAGTAGTAGCTTTTGAGTTGGTTCTGTGAGCTGAATAATTAAAATACCAAATTTAACTTAACAGAACCTCATTATTATACCACCTCTTTCCAGTTCAGGGGTGGGGTGAAGGTGGGTGTTGTTTTGGGGGTTTTGTTGGTGGGCAGGTATTTTCTGTACTTCTGCTTGGGCAAATTGCCTTAAACATCATCAGGCAGACACCCAAGCTGGATCTCAGCAAGGTGGTTTGGCATGTGCTGAAGCACCATGTCCATGGAAACTGCAGTCTAGCTACAAGAGGTAGTGACAGTCAGTATGAAATACCTCTCGCTTCTTGTCTTATACTGCCTATCTGAAATTTGAAGATCAAATCTTCAAACATTGACCTAATATCATAACTACTGCATAATTTTTCGGATTTTGCAAAACTAAGTAATACATTCTGGTCTTTTTATATTGCCATGTTAAGGGGCACCCATTTATTTACAGAGTGTTTTCAGTGCTGGCGATCATACTCTGCTACGGATGGGCCTCTTTAGAGAACACTTGCTCAAATACTGCTGAATAATACAATTTGTTTCCCTCAAAGTACTTGTTTAAAAGCCTGCCCTGCTGCTTCTCCCATGGAGGAGGGGTCTCATTTTGTTTGATGTGACTAAGCTCCTAGTTCGAAGTCTTAGGTCCTCTGTAATTAGTGGGAAGCAGGTAATTCTACTAGAAAGTGGTTTTAGCTCACTTGATATTTTCTGAGGATCTGTCCTTGACTGACTTCATTTGGGAATCCTGGGGTGATGTAACTCCTAACTCAGGCACCTCAGTTCAGAGCCATTACTGAACCTGGATAACACCGAGCCAAAATGAGCTCTGAAAAGGGCAAAGGTTTATTATCAGTTATTTTTCCACCATTTCATGGTGCAATTTCAGCAGATACCTCTAACACCTATACAGAGTTAGTGACTTGCTGTTCTTTCCTTGCTGAGGATCTGATGAATGATCTCTTGGTAACAGAGGGAGGATCTGTATATGGTTGCCAAGGATGACCCACAGTGTGTTTAGAATCTCATGCAGGCAAAATTGATTATTAAATATCACTGAACAGGTCAAGGTATTTCTGATTGATTGAGGTAAATATGTTAAGAATTGTATTTAAATTCTTTTTTTTAATAGAACAAACCAGGGCCCACCCTGTGGCTCCTGACAGCAAGTGGCAAAATGCAGCTTAGATTCCAGTCATGAAGCCTTCCTAGACCCAAACATGATTGCTTCACAAACATCTTGTATTTAGAAGAATCCTTGGTCTGCCCTGTTTTCTAACCTGTGGCCAGATGTCCAGCTGGCTTTGGCCAAAATCCTGCCAGAGAATATACTAAAAGATGCTGGTGCTGGAGCCTAGGCCTTAGCCCAGCACTTACCAGTACTGAGGTTATGATGCAGACTGGGAAAAATGGTTGTTAGCACATTTTAGATGATAAAAACTTTTGTATTAGTTTCACCTCTTTCTATTTACAGAAGACATACAAGAGGGAAAAAAACCATGCAGGATAATCAATATTGAGTGCCTCAGCTATGATAAAGCTCAGGTTATTGCTGTGCTGAAGAGAACTGTTTATCATACTGCTGTTCTGGCACAGCTCAGCTCTGTGCATATATGCATACTTTACTGTATTTATGAATTTGCTCTTTTAGTGTAAGATGTCATTAATATTCATGTAACCAGAGTGCTGGATGGGGATCTCTAGGTATTGCTATATTTATTCAGTGAAGAATTAGAAGCATGTACCTGGGTATGTGCACGTGTGTGTGTGTGTGCATGTGTTGGACTTGGCACCTGCCCAAGGCAATGCCAAGGCCTAACACCTTAGAGGTAAAGGCACTGAAGTTGTCGAGCAAAATTCAATCCAAATTTTATGTGGAAAATGGATCTATGGACTGCTTGCATGCTTTTATGCTCAGTCCTTAAAAGTGCATTTGATTTTACATACTCACATTTCTTATCTTTGGCGCTACTGTTTGGGTGCATGTGTGTCTATATGAAAGAAAAACAGTGTCCTCACCTCGTAAATCATGTTCATCCTTAGGATCATTGCTCTCTGCTGTTGTCCTGTTACATTTACGCTACTGTGCTCTCACCTACATGAAAACACTGACTGGGTCATTGTATGTTTAAAGATGGCATCAGGTAGTTCTGCAGAACAGTAATTTCTTCAGACACTGTGAGAGAAATTCTGCCTGTGTGAGTGTCTGTGCATCCTCCATGTGCTTCACAGCCCTGCATGTGTCGATTCCCTTAAAGAACTCAATCCCTAGCTGGATCCTCAGTGTGCCTATGGAAATTGTACCAGAAGGTCCTGGGATCAATCCTGGATCCTTGATCCGGTTTGTTCTCAATCTATGAAAATTCATATATCCCTTAGTAAAGTTGAGCTGACAAACATGAACATGTTGGTGGCACTCAAAAAGTGTTTTTCCTAGGAAGCAAGAATTCCTTCAGCCCATCAGAGAAAGTTTAAGTGTGTTATTTAGAGTTTTACCAGCACGTTCACAGAGTTGCATACACTAACTGTGCATTTGTTTAGAAAACAAATTCAGTTCTACAGGAAGCATATGATGCTCCTCATAGGAAAATATTTTTTGTAGAAAATTTTAAAATCTTTCCTTCTGTCACTTAGTCTCACAGATTATGTATAACAAAATTAGAACTCTGAAAAGAAAGGAATAGAAAAAAATTGAATGCATCTGATGCCAAAGGGAAAATTTGGGCACTAAGAAATAGGAAATGTAGAAAATTTAAGCTGAAAGTTTGAAATCAAGTGCACATGCCTCTGCCCTGTTCTATAGCCCCTGCATGTTGGGAGGGGTTAACAGAAGATTCTCTTGAACTAAGCAGCCACTAAATGAACTAAGCCACCATGACCTTAATTGTAACAAAAATTACAAGCTTTTCTACAAAATGTTGGTTATTTACAACTTTTTACCATTTTGTTTTACAGAAACAGTTTGGTTACCCAGAATAGTAAGCTTTGGTTAGAGCAGAGAATTGTGATTTACCATACAGGCATTTAAATTATTCCTGCTTTTACAATGTATATTTTCATGTGGAGCCACCTAACTTCACAAATTTCAGTTTATTTGTCCATAAAAAGCATGCTAAGACTTCTTGTGGGACTTAATTCTTATAAAGCACTTTGAAATTATCAGTGATAAGATTTTCTGTTAACTGTGTTTGAGATATTTGTTTTGTTGCCTCTTTAGTAAGCCCAAACCTTTGTTTAGAATCACAGGAGATCCATAGGGTGAAATAGAAGAAAATGCACACAGTATGTTTTGACACCAGGAGAAAAACCATGTTTTGTCACTTGTGTCCATTCTTTAGCTCTTCTGCTGTCACGAAATCCTGTGGATTTGTTGATATTGAGCTGTGGCAGAGTTCGCTGCTACAACAAACCAAATGGCATCTTGAACCGCTGAAGAAGAAATTATTCAAGATTTTAAAGTAGAACTCTATATTTTACATATTTTATTGTATTATATTATATGTAATCCATGAGTGAGCAAAGTGAACAGGCAAGCCCAGCAAGTCCTGCTGTGGGGAGAGGACAGCCCAAGCCAACAACACTGTCTGGTTTGTCCTCTGCCTTTTCTTGGAAATCTGCTCAGCACAGCTGTGGCAATAAAGCACAGAATACTTCCCTGATCCTCCTTGTTTTGCCTGCAGGTTTCTGCATACTGAGTAGAAGAAATTGTGTGATTAATGTGGCATTCCGTGTCAAGGGTAGACTGTAGATTACCATTAAGTGCATCATTATGTTATCTTTGAGAAATTTACTAGGTTTCACCTGACAGATAATAACTTTTTCTCTGCCGACACAAGAGGGGAATAACAAACTAATACATGGGGTGAACTAATATATATCAAAAGAAGTGCTGCTTTTAACAGAGAAGCAGCTCTTGTAGTTCATAGGGTTTTGAAGGAATTTTAAATTAAACTTCCTTGCTTGTTTTCTTTCCAGAGCTGGATGTGCAGGGGCAGTGCCATGCTTGGCCACTCCATTACTGAGCACCGGTCGGTGTGATGGCTCCATTACATCACATCGTGGTTGCTTCCTTGCTTCTGCCCCTTGATTTGAAGTCTGAGTTCCCTGTAGGCTCTGAAATGCATGACTGTTGTGGGATCTGAGCCTTATGATCTTTTTGTTGGTGGTTATTGTAGTGACCATTTCTGCCGCCCCGGTGATCGAGAGCAGGTTATGCAGCAGGAGCAAATGCTTTCCAAAAACTGCCCTGCTCAAAAGCCAATGAGAGCTCCAGTGACCATTGCTTCTGCCATTACAGCAGAATGAACCAGTGGTTTATTTCTGAGGAAGTTTCACTTTCTGGTATTTTCTTCAGTGGATCAGAGTCTTCTACTTTATGGCTCTGGTAAAGCTAATCTGAGCATACCTGTGGTCTGTCCTATGTAGTGGGGCAGGGGTGGTTTGTCCATTGAGAGCCAAGGGACAGGACTGAGAAAGCCTGGCTGTAATTACTGAATTCACCTACTTGCAGTCTCTTCTGAAAAACATCTTTGAAATGGCTCCTGCTCCCTTCTGTTGGTCAGTATCCGCCTTTTCACATCCTGACTGCTTTTCTCTCCCATTTTATTTCTCTTAGCAAAGTGTCTCTCTGTATTAAGAGCAGGTGGCACAGTGTGACAGCCCTCTGCAGGCCCTCGGCTGTGTGAGCTCGGAAAGGCACACACCTGGGGGCCTGAGTCTGTAACCAGCATTTCTTGTGTAATCAAAACTAGCTCATTTCAAAAGCAATGACCTCCTCTCGTTGTCATCAAAGGACTTAACTGCTCTGAAAATCCAGTGACTTCTTTGAATACTGGTTGTAAGCGGCATCCAAGTTTTAAGCACGGTTTTGCATCCACAGCACTGTAATTTACCAGTCCCTTAAACAAGTAGTATTACCCACTCAAACTTCAAATTCTAGCTGAGGAATATATTTCAACTCGTTCAGTAGAAGGCACTAGTGGAAAATATTACTGTGGGGGTGTTTTTAACTTTATCCCATTTGCATACTTAGAGTGTTTTTATAAGGAAACCATTTCAACATTTTACAGAAATCCTTTGCTGTTGTGGTTGAGACTGTTAAGTTGTGCAGTGTTAAACAGCATCTTATTGTAAATTTAATTGTTTGGCTTTTTGTACTCTGTTCTCATTTTAATCAAAACAACTTCCAACTGTTACTGCAAATCCAAACCCATGTTGACATAACCATCATGCAATGAAGACTTGAAGGTGCTCAGTTGTCACTTTGTCATTTTACTTTGAATATATTTAGATAAAAGCTCAATCAAAAGCCCGGATGTACAGGAATATGTGTATTCTCTTCTGTAGGTAGCTTGCTGGAAGCCTTTGTCTTATTCTTTAATATTTATATGGACCAGTGATCATGTAAATCATATTCATTGAGGATCCTTTCTAAACAAAGCACCTTGGTCAATGCTATGCTTTTATGGAATGGGTATTTAATATTCTCTGCTTTGAGAGCTCACTTTTCCTATAAAATAAGTAGTTTGTCTTCCCTCTGTGTTCTAAAATTTACTGGGCAGGTCATACATTCCTGAAGTTAATGGACTGATTGCTCTAGATACCAAAATATAAACAGTGTCAAAAGGGAAACTGTCAAAGTCCCCACACCTTCCTCCCGTGGTGTGTGTTGAAAGAATCAAGGGCAGAACTTTCTGGGCTGGTTTGTTCTCTGGACACGTGCTCAGGCCACGCACCATTTCATTTTCTCAGTGATGTATATACACTGCTAGAGGAGCGAGTAGGAGCTGCCTTGGCACCCACACGAGTTGTGTCAAGGGTTTGCAGGTAATGTTAGCTTTTGGTTCCCAACAAAATATGGAACTTCTGAGACACTGCACCAGATTGTAGGCCCTTGAACCATTTGGGGCTTGAGCTCTGTGAAATGTAGAGTTAAAAAATAATGATGAAATAGAAGCAGCTGCCATGGTGACTAACCCAGAGAGCATCTATGCCATGAACAGTGAATGTATGTTCAGTGTATGTGCTGTCCTGAGTGTTGAAATCTTGCAGTTCAATAGCATGGTAAGTAAATGGTAAATAAATTGAACTACAGTTGTACAAATACTGTTTGTTGATTGTCACAACCATCGGTAGTGACAATTCAGTACAATTTAAGAGTACATGTACTGTTTTTAGTGGGTTGACCAAAGCAGAGTCAAGGATAGGTGGTACCGCCCACAGCTCTCAGCAACTCCTGGACACGAGGTGTGTTTGCCTTCAGTGGAGTCACTGGCCAACTTTGTGTAGTCCCCGGATCCACTCAAGTCGCTCTTTCTGGTGTCTCCACTTGCCCAGCTCTCTGCCTTTCCATGTGCTTAACAGAGAAAAATTGCTGGACTTTGAAATGGGGGTAGTTTAAACTAGGTGAATCTGAATTTCACTCTCTAATTTAATATTTGTGCATGATATCTAAACTTACATATATGCATGGATATATTATATTTTGTATTATATAAATAAATATTTGTAATACTTTTTGTATTTTGACTGATGGTTATTACAAGAAACTTCATTCATTATGAGAAGGGTTTCCGATAATAAGGGGATAATTAACCTTTACACGTTGTTTAATGGTATTTACTGTGGCATTCATAGTTGTGGCAATACCTGGTGCTTATGACAGGCAATGTCCTCCCTTTTCAGAATATTTGGTTTTATAATAATTCCGAAAATTTTAACTTGAATACAATTCTGTGCCATCTACCTGATTTCAGCTAGTGTAAACAGTGTATAGATAAGATCCAGTAATTTGAAAAATAAAAAAAAAAAAAAAAATTAATTGATGTTGCGCATTTGAATATTATTAATTTTCTTAATTTTACGTGAATATTTTTACTTCACTTATTCCAAGACACAAATATGACATACTTTTTTATATGTGTCATTATAAAAAAAATGAGTTAAATCTGTCATAGCTACAGTTCTATGGCAAAGAAGTTGAACTGCATCTTTTAAGTTATTCTGCAGTGAAATGCACATTTCAAGATCCTGGTTTGTGAATCTAGCAGTAAACTAATAAATAGTTGGTAAGTGTTTGAAAAATACAAATTCAACGTTCCTCTATTATTGGCTGCAAAATATTTTTTTAAAAAACTCAAAATTAAATTGTCCTCCATCTTTTAAATTTGTGGGCCATTACAAAATGCAGGAATGCACAGGACAGGGTAACAGCTTTCTTGGTGTGTCCTTTTTCTGCCAAGGTTTAGCAGCTTCCCCCGTGGTTAGTGCAGCCCTCCAAGCAACTAATCCTATATCTATAAACTGCAATGTCAAAGGATTAAAGTGTGCCTGGGAACACAGATCAAATCTGCTTTAGATCACAACAGTTTGGGTTCAGCTCCTAGCTGAAATATCACGAAACTACCATGTAATTTAGTAAAAGTTTCGCATTCCTATACTTCAGCTGCTGGTTGCCTTTAATAAAAAGAGGCCCAGGATTGATTTTCCTGAGAAGGTATTTTTCTTTGTCTCAAACCAAAGTAGTATCAGCTGGAAAGTAGAAGGATTTCTTAAAATAGTTCTGTATTTTATATAAATAACTCTTTCAAAGTCTGCTTTTAAAATACTGTAAGAAGTACAGTTTCTGATGATGGATGCATGACATGGAGGGTTCTCTGCCCTCTCTCTGCCTGGCTGAACACAGTGACTTAAGGGACAGGGGGCAACGGTGACAAGTTCCTGCCTGGCACAGCCGGTGTGTCTCCTCTGGGACTGCCCCACCTCGCCAGGTGCCCCGGAACGACAGGCGTGGGGCTCTGCCAGAACAATAACCAGGACAATGGTTCACCAGGCTTGGAGGTGTTGCTGAGGTTGGCACTCTACAACCTGCTTCCATAAAAACTGCTTCCATGAAAAAAAGAAAAAAAAGATATGTCATTTCCATAGCATTCTGAAGGAAACAGAAGGACCCATTTCTTACGGAAGCCTGCTGCCTCCCTAGGGCTGGGTTAAAGATGTGACGAGAAAGCCTCCCATCTTCCCACCCTGGTACAGCTCTTGGATTATTATCCATTACTGATTCTTCAGGTAGACAGCAATGAAGTTGCAACAAGCAGCCCAAGTACAATCAAGAGAGACTTCAGGGCCTTGTGACAACTGTTTAAGGATTCAGGAGCACAGGTAGTGTTCTCTGTCCTTCCAGCTTCAGGGAGTGATGAGGGAAGAAACAGGAGGAGCCAGCAGATCAATACCTGACTCTGACCACTTGTTCTCTGGGTACCCAGACATGGACAGTAGGCAGAATGAAGCCCCCATAATCTGAGGGGACATGGTTGGTGACCTGCTACACAGCTTAGACACACGGTTGTCAGTGGCCAGCAGGACGAGGGCAGTGATTGTCACCTTGTACTGGGGACTGGTGAGGCCACCCCTTGAGTGCTGTGTTCAGTTTTGGGCCTTTACAACAAGGACACTGAGGTGCTGGAGCATGTCCAGAGATGGACAAGAGAGCTGGGAAAGGCTCTGGAGTACAAGTCTAATGAGGAGCGGCATAGGGAGATGAGTGGAGAAAAGGAGGCTCAGGTTTTATAATAATTCCGAATTATTGCTCTACCATTACCTGAAAGAAGGTTGGAGCCAGGTGGGGATCAGTCTCTTCTTCCAAGGAACAGGTGATAAGACAAGAGGAAACAGCTTGAAGTTGTGCCAGGGGAGGTTTAGATTGGCTATTAGGAAAAATTCCTTCACAGAAGGGGTTGTCAAGCACTTAAAGAGGCTGCCCGGGGAAGTGGTTGATTCACCATCCCTGGAGGTATTTAAATGATGTGTAGATGTTGTACTTGGGAACATGGTTTATTCGTGAGTGTGGCAGTGCTAGGTTAACAGCTGGACTCCATGATCTTAAAGACCGTCTCCAACCTAAAGGGTTCTGTGATTTTATCATATTTCCTGAACCGTTTGCTGTTTGCTGTGTTACAATGCCCAGATTTTGGAAGCATCTCTTGGTGGCATGCCCTGCCTTCCACTGGAGACCTGCTGGGACCAGGAGTGAGTGCTGCATACAGATGTAGTGACATATATTAGCTGAGTCTCACCTGAGAGTAAAGAAAATTATCATAAAATATATTTTATGATAATACTAATTAATACTAATTAATTTGTGCAACACGTAGAATGATGTGCAGTAAGCAGACATAGGTAACTACATTTATTGATATTGAGTCACCAAGAAAGCCCAGCTGTTTATACCTTATTATCTGCCAATGCAATAAATATCCAGATCCTCTCTCTAAGGTAGAGGTGTGTCTCTTTGAGGGTTATTCCTATATGAATTATTGCAATATATGTTTGCTTGATCTTAGCATTGAAATATAACTGAGAGTGGGTATATTAACTCAGTTTTGATTAGTGTGGGTGTGATTTTGATTATTTTCTTTGTATTTTAAGGCTGTAGTGTGTTATTATAACATGAACTAATTACCAGCTTCAGAATATGTCTATATCATTCTAACATATAAGAAGCAATATTGTGTGCCAGTGTACACACTGAAGTTAAGGGGCTGTGTGCTGCTTCTTGTTCTGACCAAGTTTACCTGTATTGAGCTGCAAATTGAAAACCCTGTGTGTTGTCAGTTTATAAAGTTACCATCACGACAGCTGATGTTTTCTAATTTGGTTGGTTGGTTTACTTAGAGAAAATAGTTTACCAGGTGAAATGAAAAACAATGTACTTTCCCTGACATAAAAAAATCCGCTGGGACTGAGCAGAGGGCTCCTGCCTGCTGCCCTCTGCTGGGGTTACTCCTGCTGGTGCTTCCCGGTTCATCCTGCTCCCCAAAGGCCACTCACCTCTTGAGTTCTTCCCTGTCTTATCATAAAACATAATTTCATAACCATGTGCTTGTTTGCTTCATCTTTTAAAAAAATTGGACCTGGGTACACCACACAGCCTGAGGGGCGATGCGCCTGGAAGCCGAGTTTCATTGCGATGGAGACTCGTTTAAAGGTTCGGTCTGCCAGGCTGGGCTGTGGTGCTGTGGCCTTGCTGACAGTGGTTTCTCGTGGTCTGGCAGGTTCTGCGCTCCGTGCTGCTGTTCCCGACGATCGAGCGCATGGCTCAGTCCCCCCAGGGGAAGCTCATGACCCCCTTGCTGTGCAAGCTCCGCTACGCTCTTTACATGCCCGTGTACCTGCTGTCCTTCCTCCCCGAGGGCGTCAAGGCCTCCCTGGTGAGGTTTGCACTGCGAGGGATGAAGACCTGTGATGAGTCTTCAATAACAACCTCCATAAATCTCTTCAGCGTCGACTGCATCGGTGAGCACCTTTTCTGTGTTAAACCGTCTTTTGTATTTTTCTCACTTAGTAAATGTTGATTTAGTTTTTTAATATTAAAGCATCAGTTTTGAAGAATAACAGATCTGGTCTTTCCTAAAATTAAGACCATGGGCACAGGAAAATCTCATATGAGTGAATGAAAAAAAATTTTACAGGCAAAATAACAAAATATTTTCCCAAAGAATATATATTTCTTAAGCAAACTGACCTATACTACTGACGTGATTTCTCATGTGATTAAAACACTCTTTTTACAATCTACTTTATGTGACTTACGTCTGCTTACTTTTTGCATTTCATTCATATTGGATGGTGAATGTAAATCAGTAATCAGTTTCACAAAGGGTTCTTTGCATCTGTTTTTTTTAAGCTGTGTTTCAGCCAGCTGTATAGACTGTCATCTGAATTGGAATATTGGTAAATTCAGAAAAGGACCTTCAGCCTACAAAGACACATAGAAGTTACTTTATGCACTGAATTTCAGCACTTTTTTGGGTATAAAGAGAAAGAGTAACGTTCCTCCACTGCATATTGTACACATATTTTTCACATTCTAGCAAGAGAAACAACTTTAAGAAGCAGAATAATTTCAGATAAATTATGTTAAGTTTAGAATGAAAACCAGAACGTGAATTGTGCTATACTCCAGGTATTTTGGTAAGTTAACCATTTAAAACAATTTAGAATAGAATTGACGTGCTAACACAGTAATAATAGCAAGAAGGAAGTTTTGATTGCATTAATAGTAGTAAAAACACATTCCTACATTTCCAGTTGGGCTCTGTCTTTTATCAGTTGAATTTTACTTACTAATCATCCAAACAGATGTGCCAGAGTAACTGGGATTGCAGTGAGGGGCTGTACCTTTCCTGGATCTGTGAGTGTGTTGGTCTGTGTGGGAGGCTCACTGTAGGACTGTACAGAGACCGAAAGCAGGATGGGCAGTGGGGGTTTGTGCTGCCAGCCTGGACAGCCCCACTTTTGTTGTACAAACCAGACATAGTGACAGTCACTCCCTTGCAGTGTCCTGTGTCTGGCAAAATCAGGCTCCTGGGTTGATAAAAGACATTTCTGATAGGAGTCCTATAATTTGTTGCTTGAGTTCCTATTAGTTGATGTCAGTTTCCTGGTGACCAAGGAGAAAGAGAGCATGCAGTCATACCTACACGAGGTGTTCAAGTGTCTTCCTTTGATAATTTTGTCTCAGAGAAAGGTATGTGGAGGTCTGTGGGGTCACATCTCCACCAGCCAGGAATCCTTCTCTGGTCCCTACAGATAAACTTTTACCTCTAAAAAACAGGTTATATGTAGCCAGGGTTGTATTGGAAATGGTCCTTGGCCTGTGTTAACCTCCAAAAAAGCATGGCCAGCCATTGTTTGTATGTGTTGTTTGGCCCAGGCCACAGCAGCGGGCAGGAATAATTTAACAGAACGGATTTGGTGTGCTGCTGTTGGAGACTGACCTTGCGAGCTCTTCAGTCCCCAGGTGAATGAGCCCAGTAGCCTAGTGTGCCTGTCATCCTGTTGTAATTTCTTGTGTGCACCAGTGTCTGACCTGTGTCCTGTCTGTAAGGTAAACTGAGGCAAGAAACCAGGCGGAAGGCTCTTCACTCGTAGGATGCGACTGACTGACTGAATTAATTCTACCAGAATGAAAACCCCTGGGAGCCAATGTCTTGTAAAACTTGCATAAATAGGCCTTGTTGGTGCAACTAGTTCCTTTGGGCTTGTGATAGCATCTCTCTCAAGCAGAATTCCCCTTTGGTTTGCATCTTTGGAAACTGATGATGTTTTACAGCCCAGTGACTCAGGACCACATGCGTGGATTAATAATCTCTGAGCATCCGGATATTGCCTGTTAACCTTCTCTTTTATTGTTTGAGGACAATAGAAAATGTTACCATTCAGCAAAAATTTGCTAAATCTAGCACAACAACCGAGTCTGTCTTATGAGACTGCTCATCTGTGAGTTGCTGAAGCCTCTGAATTTGTGGTAGATGCTTTTCTGAACATTTCCTTGTCCCTTAATAAATTGCTAGATATGGTTCAGAAACATTCAGCAAATGAAGTTGTTTCTCCTCTCCAGGAAGGTTGCATGTCAACTCATTAAAAATATACATATTGCCTTTGGCACGTACCTCTGTTGCGTTACTGTAATTGTAATAAAAGCTGTGATTAAGGGCAGAAAAGATGGTAAAAGTTTCCTTGAATCTAATACGTCCGTTAAAACAAACCAACCTGCCAGGGATTTGTTACCACATCCAAAGCTTAGTCACAACAATGTTTTCTCTCCTCTGAAAGGAAATGAGATTTGAAACTTAATTAGAGAAGAATTCTAAGACCAAGTGCTTCTCCCGTTGACACTGACAGTGAAAAGCTCCGTTCAGTTGCTGCCGGATCAGGCCCTTGGCCGAAAGAGTCAGCGAAGGAAGAATTACATTACCTATCTGTCCCACTGTTCCAAATTATGTTTGTTCCTGCTTCTTATCCAAACACATATTTCTGTTGTCCTTACTTTATAGTTGATGATATGTAGAAGCTCCAGTTATACAGCAAGAGGAATTGTGATGACAGTGTCCAGAAAGGGAACGTAATAGAACGTCTTGTCCCAAAGGGGAAGCAGTACAGAAGGAGAAGAGACAGCAGGGACTGTAATGAAAATGGACTGTAGGGAAGGATGGGAACATACAGTGCATAAATAACAAAGGACCTATAAGAAATAAGCAAAAGGGGCTGAAGAGACTTTGCTTACCTGGTTTAACTTCTAGCAAAGGTATCTTAGGGCAGAAAAAGCAGAACAAACAAGCATTTGGGTACTTGTCTTTATGAACTTAGGAGATGAATAGACAGAAATATTGAACATTAGTGACCCTGACTTATCTGAAACATTGTCACTCTGTTTATTCAGGCTAGCAAAACAAGGCTACCCCTATCTAGCACACTGGTGGTGGTTCTACAAATCATGTATAGTCCTGCAGTGCTGGAATACTTTGGCACTCCAGTGCCCTGAAATTTGTAAACATTTCTTCGGTGACAGATGCCAGTAGCAGACTTACAGTGACAGTAAACCATTCTATCTACATGGGACAGGATTTATTGTCCAGCCATTTGACTGGCAAACTTCCTCCATTTGTTTTTGTAAAATTTCCACAAAAGCACAGACATTACATAATGGGTAAACACCGCACGGCTTTTTCGAGAGGCGGGCTCGCAGGTCAGAGGTTAATGTCTGGATGACAGGGAAGATACAGATAAGCACAATAGCAAGAAAAACCTCCAACTGGCCCAAACGAAGTGGGTCCTTTGTGATCTTGAACCTGTGACTTCCCTGGAGGAATCTCCCTGTTTGTTTAACCTGGTCGGGGAGCAGGGGAGCACTGCGGCCTGGGGCAGGGGGAGGTCTGCTTTGTGCTGTCGGGGCAGGTTGGAAAGGAGGGGACTCAGAAACCTGAAACAAGGCTTTCAGATTAGTTTAGGCTGTCACACGAGCGAAAACTGGAAACAGGAGATGCCTAGTTAATTTAAGCATCCAACTGAAGTTGTAAGACAAAGAATTAAGATAAAACTCCAGAGTTGGGATTCAAATTTTATCTTGTTCTAAGTGTGGAGACATTCAGATTTCATGTGGAGTGTTTACATTGCCCTTGTTTTACAGAGTAAAAAAAGGGCTAAGGCAGTTTCAGGCACTCCACTTTGATGCCCACAGGACTGTATAGGAAGTGAGTCCCAGCTGAGGTATTGAGGCTCGTCTCCCAGCAGTAGCTGCTTCTCCTTGCTGGATGTACAGGAAGACAAAATTACATCCCCGAGGTGCCAGAGTGAAACGTTTTATTGTAGGGTAAATTTTGCACAACTATCAAATAGCATGTGGGAGATAAATTTGCATCAAAAGCCAGTGAAACGTAAGCTTCCAGTTGCTATGAAAATGGAACAGAAGCTTTTACATTGACTTAAGTTATTTAAGTTTATCTCCAGGAAGCCAACGGGGAGCCTGCATTCTGGGTTTGAATTATCCCAACCTCAGGAGTTATCATGGCTTGAGATCTGTTTCTAGTCCAGTTCTTTTTATTTATCAGAGAAATTTTAAATGTGACATTATGGGTGGTCTTCATCTGATCACTATGGACATCATGCTGTCTGAATAGTTGGTGTTGTAGCAGGAGAGGCGAATCACAGCCTGCAGATGACTGATGCATTTTACTGATCACAGAGGGACTCTCTCTACTAGAAACCAAAAATGCCACTCAGTATCTACTGACTGTTCATTTTGCTTCGGATGCCAGAAAACAATGTGTTCCAAATTGTCCATGCAGCTTTTACCCTTGCTGCCAGGGCAGTCAGATATCTCATACTTTGGCCGCATTAGAATTTACAGCTGCTGATTTCTAGTGAGAGTGTTGTTTGTTTCCTGCCTTCTTTGAAAACTCATTTTACATTTCCACCTCAATTTCCTGACAAGTTAGGATGGGAAATTTTTGGAGTTCTTTTTCTGGGACTGAAGTGCTGTGGAAATACCCATTTAACCAAAATACTTGGCTAAGGACAGTACACGCTGTTGTGTTGGTGGAACTCAGTAGCACCTCCACCTATTCTGCTTATATTTTTCAGAGATGAAAAACAGTGCTTAAGGTATTAGGTAATCATTTGATAAAAAACTTCACATGAAATGGTGGAATAAGAGGTTTTGCCCCTGAAAAATTATTTTTAAAAGTTGTATAATTGCACAGCTAAAATTTAGTTTACTTTTCTTTCTTGTTTTGCTTTTTAAATTAAAATGCAACAGAAGTTATTATAAGCACATCTAAATCCAGCACGGAAGACAAAGTACTTTTGATTTTTATTTTGTTTTACGGAAAAAAATTAAAAGAGCTCTGCCTTCCATGCTGAATGGAACAAAACCTGTCCATTGAGGCATGCACAGCCAAGGGGGATATGCACATTATATTCTCATCTACATTTAAATATTTCAAATGCTGTACCAGCATGTTTAAAAAAGAACCCAGTGTACAAGACAAGGGATGAGCTATTGGCCAGCATCACATAGCTGGTCAGCAGCAGAACTGTACATAGACCTGCAACCCAGGGCAGCAGTTGATCTACTGAACCTGCCTAGCCACTAGTTTAACCTTATAAATATATATATATATGTTTGTCATGAGCAGCTTCCCCAAACCACACTGGCCAGACAGGGTGGTGCATGCAGTGCATTTTAAAATAGGGACAGAAACTGATACTACAAAGGATTTCAGGTAGCACCTTGCAATCTCACACCTACATCTTTCATAGTGGGCAGGAGAATAAAAACTTTCCCTACCCCCTGGGCACTGGGAAACTGCAGATCTTTGAACCCAGACCAGGAGATTTTCAAGTTGGTTTTTCAGGCTGATTGAAATCTAAGCCGTGGTAGTAAAGAGTGATTGCTTTGTTTCTTCTGATGAATGTACGTTTTAGATAACTTCTGGCTACAATGCAGAAACCATTTCAAGGATGCTTTATATTTAAATATGTATAGAATTTCAGACATGATGGATAGCCAGACAAAATTTCATGGCGAACAGAAATTACTGACGTGGTACATAAATTCCATCTACATAAACTAAACCGTGTTATATCTGTGCAGCGTAGCGCAGTATATCACAGGTGGGCAAACACAATGGAGCTCAGCAGGGCTCCTCTCCTCCTGTGTGCATTCTGTGATGCTCAGTAGGGCAGAAAGACGTCAAAAATGATACAGCAGATAATGTCTCTCCCTCTCACTAACATCTCATTACTTAGGATTCAAGAGAAGTCTATCCTGAAATCAGGTAACTGTACATCTGTCTCCCACGAGATGTTTTTTGCCTCTCTCTGAATTTGCTGCTGCCAGAAGGCTGCTTTAGGTAGCCCAGCAGCCAGGCCCAGTGTGCTAAATCCTCTGCTCCTGCAGCGTTTCTCGGCAGCCTCCTGTGTGCTGTCACCGTTGAGTCCTATCCACTTCTGACATTTTAAGTGATGATCGTAATATGTATTTCTGCAAAGTGTTTAAGAGCGTGTTTCCTTACCTGTGGAAACACAGTAATATTTTATCACCTGCTTCGCAGGAAAAGGGGCCAAAGAATAACAGTCTTTAATGTTTTCATGTTTCCTTTGCTACTGTTTATTTTCCTGTGTGATGCCTGACTAAAATGTTTGTTTAATGTAGTCGGACAACTCACCTTACCAAGGCAGCACTTAAGCTGACGGAAAAACCTCACATCTGCTCTATTCTTTCTGTGAGTGAATAAACTTTTCCTTATTTCAGAGTAGGATGCTCATATTAAATTACTGGAGGAAGGCAATGACTTTTATGTATTTATAGTCCTATTTATTTATTAAAGTCAATCTGCTTCATAATTTACCCCATTTCCAAAAGAAAGAAAGATGTTTAATGAGGACTTTTATTACTTGCAAAAACTTTTACTTTCCTGTGAAAGCCTTATGAAAATAAGGGTAATAATGTGGAAATTTCTCATTTGGTCTATTTCTGTTAATTATTCCTCTTTTTCTTCTTGGGGGGAAAACCCAACGTAAAAAACTCCCATCATAAATATTACTCATAAGGCGTGAATGTTTTGATAGTGGAACGGCTGATCATTTCCATGAAATGTGAGGCACAGTTGGGATTTGGTTGGGGAAGGGGAGATTGTTTATTCACCCCTGGTGAGGTTTCATCCCCAGGGATAAAATCTACGCCCACAAATTTGCAGTGAGTCTAATGATGTGTTGCAAATGGCATGAAAAAGGAAGAGGTAACATCAACAAAGCAGAAAGGATGTTGAAAATAAGTGTATGCCAGTTAAGTGCTACCAGCTACAGTTGCTTTGTGTTAAGCTATGCCAGTCAGTCATCTGCGAATTAGCACTTGATTTTCCCTAGGCCCAATACAAAGCCCCCTGAATTCAGGGGAAGGACTCCCTTCTGCAGTAGTATCACACCTTTTGAATCTAAGGTGTCTGTCTAAACTCCCCCAAGGAATAGCTGAAGTAGAACGCCTGGCTATGTCATAGCTTGTGTTTACTGGTTAGAAATTTAGCTTGATTCATTAACTCCATCATGCAGTACCAGCAAAGCACTTAAACACATGCTAAATCCATACCCACGGGTAAACTCTAGACATTTGTGTATCGGAACAAGTTTTTTTTTGAAAATGGCATTTACAAAGCTGGTAATTAATGCAGTACCTGTTATTCCATGTGACTGAAGAGGACGCTGGTTTGGATGTAATTCCTATGATCAGCTAGAACAGTATGGCAATCCACTTTGCTGCTGCTCCTTATCATGAAGATGTCCACCAGCACTCACTAATTCTTCAGTGTGACAGTATTGACAAGGAGAAAATTCCTACAGAATCTTCATGGATCTGGGAAGGAAATGCTGGCTTATCTTAAGCAAACCCAGTGGCACAAGAGACTGCTTGCTGGTTAGTGAAAAGGTCAGGTCTATTTAAAATGAGCTTTTAAAATAGTGGATTACATTTATGAAGTATAAAGTGGTATAAAGTCCACCTTTCTTACTAATCAAAGCCACTCCAGTTGAGAGAAAGTTACCTTTTTCAAAGGATGGGTGGTCCAGTTGCTGAATTTCATGAGGCTTCCTCAAGAAAGAATCAGCGCCAGGTCCCAGTCCAGAAGGGCACTTAAACTGACCTCCATGTAGCTACTCACAGGCATAAACCCTTGTCTAGGAGAGCAGAGTAATCCCACAGAGCTCAGGCAGGAACCACAGTGTGGAGATGCTGAATTGCTGCGGACAGTGTCCATCCTGGCCATTTCCTGTGGACTGAGCACCACCTACAGAAGGCCCTTCCGTGTCCCTCTTGCAGGGTAAGAGGAGACACTTTCCATGACCAAAATCTGGACCCAAAATCTGGCAGAAATCCCAGCATCACAGCCAGCTGCCACGGTATGTGAGAGCTTAAGCTGGAGATGAATTTTTCTACCTAAGGGATAGTTCTGTCATTTGAAGATGGTGGGAGTTGTTCCAAAGTAACTTCGGGCAGGATTAAGCCCGTGGACATTTCAGTTTCCATCACACACCCCACTTCATCTGCACATGCTTCATCAGACAAAGTAAACGAGTGTTTTTCGCACTCCCCAACAAAGCATCTATTGTTTGTAAAGCACCTGGGTATAATTGTTGAATAAGTTTTTACTTTTGCCTTTAGCCTCTGCTGTGCTTTCTCAAGCACAACTGACCGATTTTCTTGTATAGTTCTGATCTTCCTGCAACTGCAGTACCAAGCAGATTGGAGAAGCCCGTCCGTAACAATTGCAGCTGTTTCTGCCTATTCATGTCCATCATGGTTATACATTAACTGCTATGTTTTCATTCTAAATTCAAGTGTAAACTTAAGCAGACCCCAAAGTCAATGTTTATATCTTGTAAACCTCTAAACATCAACATTTTATCTGATGTGTGTGTGCATGTGTGGAGGCACATGTTCCTGCATTAGTCATCCTTGATACAAAGCAGTTCCTTCTGTTTGATGTTTTAAACAATAAGTTATACGATATTTCCAAGATTGCTGTTGGCAATAATTACCGGTAGAAAATATGTTTTCCCCATAGGAAATTACAGTGCTGTTTGGTATTATTAGTTCTTACCACTGTTTTCTGACTCCTTCAGAGGAATGACAGAGATTGCTTCCTCAAGAGCAGAGGATAAACTGGAAATGATCTTAATGTTACACTTCACTTACCTTACAGTAAGACAGGCAACTTACCAGGAAAAAAAAAATGTGACCAGATAGTAGTATATTTCTTGAAGGAAACCTAATTTCAAAAATTTAGTCAACTTTTTGCAGGGCATTTTGATACGAATGTAGCATTTATTCTTCACTTTCCAATTTAAGCAACTTTGCTTTGGAGTTTAGAGGACTTTTGAAAGAGTTGTATTGCAGCCTGTCAAAGTACAGATGAGCTCTGCAGCACCTGAAAATCACAGACTCACAGAGCAGTTTGTTTTGGAAAGGACCATAAAGATCATCCAGTTCCAATGACCCTGCCATGGGCAGGGACACCTTCCACTAGGAAAGGCTCCTCAAAGCCCCATCCAACCTGGCCTTGAACACTTCCAGGGATGGCGCACTCACAGCTTCTCTGGGCATCCCATTGCAGTGTCTCACCACCCTCACAGTAAAGAATTTCTTCCTAGTATCTAATCTAAACCTTCCCTCTGTCAATTTAAAGCCATTCTGTCTTGTCCTACCACTCCATGCCTTTGTAAAAGTCCTTCTCAGCTCTCTTATAGCCCC
Organism: Mohoua ochrocephala; assembly: GCA_013398855.1. Taxonomy (NCBI): domain Eukaryota; kingdom Metazoa; phylum Chordata; class Aves; order Passeriformes; family Acanthizidae; genus Mohoua; species Mohoua ochrocephala. The sequence continues at coordinate 44,372 of VZTA01022879.1, read as the reverse complement.
ATTAGGTACTGGAAGGTGCTATAAGGTCTCCCAAAGCCTTTTCTTCTCCTGTCTCAACAGTCCCAACGCTCTCAGCCTGTCTTCATAGGAGAGTTTTTGGCAATAATTATCCCATTGAAGTCAAATTATTTTATTCTTGTACTCTCTGCTTGTAGTCCCTCAGAAGGACAAGCAGAACTCTGTGTGCATATCTGCACCTTGATGTTCAGCAGTAATGTGTTTAGAAATAAACTGTAAAATTTATGGAACAGAAATGTTATTTTTCCTGATAGCCTAAGTAGCCTCTGAGACGCTGAAGCCAACTTGACTGGGACCTTTAGCACTCCACGCAGTATAATTCTTTCTTAGATGCAGAAAAAAGATCCAGTCAGGCACCCAGGACTCTCCTTTGGCCACAATTACCCACAAATTATCAATTTAATTGTATATTGTCCAATTTACCTTTACAGAGGCCAAGATTGGGAATTTAAAGTTGTCATTTTGCATATTTAAAAATATATCTGAAACATTTTGTGGTAACGGATTATTGTGAAATTATCCTGCTGCCAGGCAGATTTAAGGGGGCATCAGTGAAATGTTCTGGAAGAAAGAGACTAAGAATTTGTGGAGGTTCTGTGGGAGTCTCTTCTGTGACAGAAGAAAGCATCACTTCAGGCTTTTCCATGTCATTTCTGCCACTACCTGACAAAAGATGTCCCCAGTCTCTGCTGTGGTCCTTAGCCAACACAAACAAGAGTCTAAAGTAATAGCAGTAATGGCAATTAAATGGCAAATGGTGGAATAGCAGATTCATTCTGTGAAAAATTTGACAGTAAATGATAGTTTTGTAAGGAAGAGCATCAGAACTGTCCTGGGAAGCTGCAGTGTCAATATGGGAAAGAAAGATGTGTGGAAACAAACTATAGAGAGTGCGAGGCTAATGACAGGGCAACGAGGTTGCTTGTTTTTCACAAGCCATAAGACTCGGCTATCAAAACCACTGTGCTTCCTCAAAGGGATATTTTCAAGAAGGCACAGAGCTTGGAGCATTTTCAATCTGACCAGTGTCCTGGGAGCTTTGGCTTCCTTAGCTATGAAAAAGTGATTAACATTGAAACATTTAGTAAAGGAGGCTTGCTGATGAGTTCAAGGAAAAAGATAAAAAAACCCTCTGTATCACTAGGAGCAAATTTGTGCTCATGAATGATCTGAAATTATGGTGAAGAAAGAAAATCATAAGGGACAAAAGGACTACTGGAAGATGGTAGATGAGACAGGTGGTGTGCAGATAATGTAAATTTCTAAAGTACGGAAAATAAAATAGCATTGCAAACTTTTACATATTATCAAAATTGTTAGTTAATTGGCTTAACAGACATGGGTGAGAGAACCGACAGAGCTGGAATATTGATATGAAGTGACACGACACGCTTGGGAAAGAACAGGGATAGAGGAGGATAGATGGGCTTGCCTTTGCGTCCACATATTAAAGACAAGAGACCTGCTGAATATTATGTCCACCAGAGCATGACAGATATATTCAGGGGACCTCTGAGAAAATTTGGAGCTATCCAAAATGCAGTATCCAAAATGCTTGACGGTTGTAGAGGGAGGAATCCAGCAACATAGACTGTTCAGCTATTTTTCATAGTGCATTGCTTTACACACACACACACACATGTATATATATCAGAGAAAGCAATTGGCAGAGAATAGATGGCAGTCTGATACAGAGCATTTGAAGACAAGAGGCAGATTTGCTGCATATTTTCACAAAAGGGTAACACCTGTGCTAGAACAGAAATACTTAACATGTTTACAACATAAAGCTCTATTCATTCACTAATCCCCTTAAAATCCTGCCATAGTCAGTGGAGAAGTAGGTAGCACTTGTCTAATCTATCTAGGTCAGTACTTAAGGATGAGATGAACTGTGTACTTTCCTCTGACTGTGAAGAAAGAAAAATTAAGCTTCAGATATCCACGTTTAATCAGGAGAATCCTATGACAGGTATAAAATAGAGTTGTTTAGACTGAACAAGGGAGAACTGAAGGACATAATAAGAGTTTTCAAATAAAGGGCAGTAATTTAACTTACATGTCCATGGCAGATGAGGTAATATATAATGAAGTACATTGCAACAAAAGTGATTCAGAGTAGAATTTAGTTAATGATATGAATGGAATTCTAGATGGGATTTCCTGTGAAGATAATGAAACTTTCATCATGTGCGCTTCCTAATGACATGATGCATAAGTATCTGCTGAAAATAACATATTGATTCACCTTAAGAAGAGACCAATGGCGATCCCTTCCAGCCCTGTAATGTCATACACACTAATTGAATGTACAAGCAAGCATAGAGAATTTCAGAAACCCTTCATGAGGGACACTTTACTATAGAGGAATCAAGCAAAACAGATGAACAGATACAACACAGAATGGTTGAGGAAACCCAAATACGGGCAAAACATGCCTAATGTCAGACATTAGTTAAAAGCAAATCTGAAAGTTCAGAAAATGTGGTCTGATTGAATGTCCGAATGAATCTGCATTCTGCAGAGTGAATGCAGGATACAGAAATGTTATAAAAGGACCTGCAAAGATAGATAGGTTACCTCTAGAAATCAGCTGAGTGTAGGAGTCGTGGTAGCACTGGAGTATGATCATACATACTGCTAAATTATTAATGAATTCTGGTATGGTTTTAGCCTTCTCCAGTTAGCATTCTCCTAGTATTCAGGCACAGGTCAGGAGTTAGCACTGCCACCCATCTTCCCCATAAGCGGTGTGGGTAGAGGAAGAATCTAATTCTGTGGAAACAAGCCATTCTATTCCACTTAGCCTCAGGGCCTCAGAATAGTTCCTGGCTCTGTTTCATACAGTGGTGCAGATATAGCCTGTGTTTGTACCTGCAAAAGCAACAACAGTTCGATTCTTGGAGAGCGGTTGTGAGAGAACAGACTGTGGAAGTTTGACTTCACAATTGTCAAAGCAGAAGCTGAGAAGATGCATTTTGTGTTGGCAGAAGGGTGAAATAGAGTAGGAAAGGCTTTTTACAATGCTGTTGATCAGTGAAGAGAGAAAGGGCTATCAAAAGCAAGCCGGTGTGGAAATATGTGCTTTACAGCCTGGCATTTATGGAACAATTGAGTAGATTTTTCTATAACCAGTGAGTACTTGATGAAAGTACAATGAAATGCACCATCATTTCTCAAACCATCAAGCCATGTCTGAGAGAACTATACTATGCACTGGGTTTAAGAGCAAACCTGTAAGACTCTAATGTCAGAGAAGGGCAGACTAATAAAGAGCTTTGCTCAGACTTTTATTTAAGAAATGTGGAATAAGTAAGTAAGTTGTAGCCACTCTTCAGTTTTTTATATTGAGTCTAGTAGAACTGATGTTCAGTACTTGTAATAATACAGTACTAAATGAGAAGTTCTTTTCTTAAGAGATAGTGACAAATATTGCTGAAAAATTGGTTCCAAATTGGATGAATATAAACATTACCATACTGAGATATACTATTGACTTACAAAGGAAATAATAGCTGGAATTGAGGTCCAAAGTCCATCTTGCCTGGTCTCTTATTTCCAACAATAGTCAGAACAAAATGCTTCCAAGAAATGGGCAAAAACTCTGCAGTAGAAAAGTCTGCCAGTTAGTAAAGGCATCGTTCTTTGAGGTAAAGGCTTAAAGATCTGAGGCTTTTGTAGTTACAAAGAGTAAGTAGCTCTAAATTTTGGTGATATTTTGTTAAGAGAATTCTAAATATTTCTTGACTAAGAATGTCTTTGTCCTCTCTTGCTAATTTCTTGGCCCTGAGAAGTTCTTACTGTAATGGGTTGTATCCTATGTGGTGTAAAATGGCTTTCCTTTCACATGTTGTTCTACTTCTTAATATTCCTTTATATTACAAATGATTTGCAAAAGATTTTTTAATAACTAAAGAGTTCTCTTCTGGGCCTGCTTGCCCTTCAGGTTTGTGGTTTTTAATCCATAGTGAGCTGTCTTTCATTAAAGGCCTCAAACACAAGGGAGGACAGAGACCCGCTGGAAAGTGTTGTTTTCCTGAAAAATAAGTGAATTAAGTGACTGACATTCAACCTGGAAAAATAAAGCTAATTGAATACATAAGATTTTTTTTTAAGTATGTAAAGCATAGGTTCCCTATAGGTGGGGAACAGAATCAAGGGAGCCAGAAGTAGGGGGTGGGTGAGGGTGGACGGGAAGGGTCATAAAACTTTTTGTGCTGCAGAGTCTCAGAACACCCTACAGAAGTACTGAGAGTACCTGCAGCCTGCACTACAGTCACAAGGGGATCACTGATCTCTTACAAACCCCGCCAGTTCTAGCTAAAGAAAGTTTACTAATTTCTCAGTGAAAAAAGACAATGCCTTAGTATGTGTGACCTTCACAAGACAGTGTGAGGTGTCTCTCCAGTCTCTGTATTCATCTCCTTGAGTGGTTGGTTGATCTGAGTAGAGGCACCAGATTTGCATTTGGGAGGCATCCTGAAGGCAGGGCCGTGCTCTTCTTTTCCTCTGAATTTGTCCACTCTAGAAACTCTTACAGTATGTTCTTCCAAGGCTGATGCTGCTGAAACTGTACTGTCTGGACCTTGAAGTAAAAATTTGACTTCGTGTTTCTCCCTGTATCCATTCCAGAGCATAGCTCCTACTAACTTGAAAAATAGAACAATATTTTGATGTGTGGGACTTAATAAATATACACCTACAGCCACAGTCTTGTTGATAGAGTCAACATAATCTAAAGCCAACAGCAGTAGGGAAATGAAGTGAGCTTGGGTAACCCTTTGTAGTCTTATGTTTATTTTTGTCTGATGAACAAGCTCTTAAAGAATGTGTGTGCATCCATTAAATTGTCTAGATTGGGGCTATCTTCACAACCACTCATTTTTGTTGGAAAACGAACTATTCTGATGATTTCCTGAAAATCATTAGCCAATGAAGTTGAAAAGGATTTGTTTTCCTTTGTTATTGTCCCTTGTTTCATTAGTATGGCATCTCTTTCTGTCTATTCTTTCCATCACAGTAAATTCATTTCCTTAGCCCAGCAAAGAACACAGTATCATTTTTATGTAATTAGGATACAGACTACAGAGCAAACCACACAGAATGAGCTCTAGTCATGGCACTACAACACAGAGCTGGTTTTAAATTAATCAAGGGCATGTATATCTCTGAAAGTTTATCAGGGTTAAGTCAGAAATACATAACCTTTTATATTTTATGTGTATGTGTGCCATGTGTAAGTCATTTTTTTCAAGACTTCTTTCCATAAAGACATAGTTCCAAATCATCTTGAATTTCCACAGGCAACATAGTGTGACCCCTCAGTTTTTAGTGTGAGTTTATGATTAATTTAGCCCTAATCTAATCTTTTTCTTGCAAATAAGCAGGCAAATCTTCTTTGGATATTCAATAATCAAGCAAGAAATTTAAAGACTTGAGGAAAAATACATATTTCAGTCCAAGTACAGGAAATCTCTGTATTGCTTCAAGAATCAAATATAAAGTTTATCTGTCCTGAGTTAGAAATGTGTTTCTTCCCTGAAACTTGCACAACTTCCCAAGTTCTAGCATAGGTCTGTTGATACCCATAGAGTCAACAGACAAGAAATTGGTTTAGAATACAGTTCTAGAATCTTTATAATGCTAGACATGCATTTCTTAAAAATTGGGAAATTTTCTATTTCACACATTGTTTGCTTGGCTGCACTGTGGCTGTATCAATGTGTTTGAAGTTCAGCTCAATAGATACAGGTATTCATCTAACAACCGGCTGCTTGAATTGGTGATTAAATAACCCGAAGCACTGAAAAGCTTGATTGATTTCAGTCATTATTGTCCATGAAAACTAATAATTTAGCTGAAGGATATTAAGTCCTTGCTGTGACACTTTGGGTTAAAGAGCTACCAATGATATAAAGCACTCTTTTCTTTTCTGGATCCTTGATTTGAGCCCAATCAGGGTTCCTCTATCACAAAACCCCCACAAATAAATCAAACACATTTTGGCACAGTTTGTCGTCTCTGCTTAGCAAATGTTTGAGACTGAACTGACACTGATCCTTAATCACCTTTAATCCATGGAGAGGGAATGATCCTACCAGGGCAGGAAAAAGGTCATTGGCAGGATCATGGGGAGAAGCTAAGTTGGCAGTAAATTTCATAAGCTGGACCTGGGAATAAATGAGGGGCTTCCATTTTCAGGGTAATCCCTGTATATAAAAGATCTGCATATAAAAAGTTACAGCATTTTAAGAAGGTATTTATATGTTAAAAACACAATAAACATGGTATTTGTCTGTTTAAACTTTGATTTCACTTTTAAGCTCTAAGACCTAATTGTTTACGATAGATAATTAACACTAGCTTTTTTTGTTATTAAATCATGGTGACCTGGTTATGAATTACAAGGGGTATCAACAACTTGAGATGAAATAGAACGTAATAAAAACACTTTGGGCTTCTACAGCTGTCACCTACCAGGTATCTTGGCCAGTTTCTGTAGGTTTACAACCACATTTTTTTGTTTGTTTTGTGAGAAACAAACCCACATGAAGGAATATTTACAAAGGCCATGATACTGGAAAAACTCATAAGCTTCACTTTCTGTGCTTTGGAGTATCCCACTGACTCAGGCTGACTCATCATGCATCAGTCCAGTATATGCAAAAGTACAGATTTGAAGGAATGGGATTATACCAGGAAAATTAAGAACAAAGCCCACTCAAATTTGCTTTAGACTGTTAAACCAAATAAACATATTGAATAAGGAAGAAGATGTTTACAGGAAAAGCTAAAGAGCTTCTAGATGTTCTTTTCCTAGAAGTCCTTGGCTGGTTCAAAGCCAAATCTTTAGGAGCCTGATTCCTAGATAGGAATCAAAAGTGCAGGGGTACTGGGCTTTTGCCTTGCAGGCAAAGGATGAGAAAAAATAGTTTTTGTTCCTTTCTTCCAAAGTCTTTTCAAGAGAGAACTGCAGTTCACGTACCCTCAGTGGGTAGAGACATGGCTTCATAAGTCACATCCCTGCGAGACAGGATTTAGGATTTAACTCCAGTATTGATACTGCAAACCATCCCTGCCCAGTAAAGAGCTTTCAGGCCACTGTGTATGTCTGTGACTGGAGTTGTGGAGCACTCACAGGCACATCCATAGGAACTCCCTCCTCATTTCAGGGTCTAAATATCCAAGTTACCAAAAGAACCGATGCAAGTGGTGTTCATCTCATTTACACATCCCATCATAGCTGTGCTGTGGTGGGGTTCTTCAGACACGGAATGTTCTCATGGTTTATCACTGGTGAGGTCCCTCCTTCAGCAGGATAGAACTGGCTTGCTTTTGGGAGGAAGCTCTACAAGGGCACAATTTCTCATAAAGCTCAGGCAACCACTACATACACCTTCATTTTGTGGCAAGGTCAGCTTATTTCAGTTGAACTAAGTATCAGTTAGGGACTGATGGAAGACACACCAATTTCAGGCTACAGGACAGTTCTCATCCTTCAGATATTTAACACTGTCACTTCAAGCATTCCTGCTAAAAGCAAAGAGGCAGGACATCATCTACAGAAACGTGTGGGTGCAATATTAGGTCCTCCAAGCCTTTTGTGTTAACTTCACAAAGCCATTTCAGAGAAGGATTTTAAGTTCAACAAGCAGTTTTCTCACAGAGGCACATCTTGACTTTGGGTACTTACAGGCTAACCCTTGGCTCTGTTTTTGAGGTTTTCTTCATCAGATAGCTATGAAGATTTTGTTACTTGATGACTGTAAAATGCAACATTCAAGGTAGTGGTGGGCAATTCTAGGGGAACATGATGAATTTGGCTCTAAATTTCATTATTGGTAAACAAATCTGTTTTTCAAGGACTAATTAATAGACATTTTTACACAGCGTTTTTCACTCGCAAGTATTTTTAAGACGGTCTACAAAACACACTTCATTGTCATGGCAGCCTGAAGCAGGTTTTTAAAATGAGAAAACTGAGACATAGAGATTTTGTAATTTGCACAGGGTCTCAGAGGATTTCAGTGATAGTTCAGAAAAATTCCAGGCCTCCTGACCTTTTTTCCCACAGTCTTATCTTTCACATATAATGATTTTTCAGAATGCTAATTTCAGTTTCATTTTTACCTTTACTGAACCCTGGACATTTCTTTCTTCGGTGAGTGTGGGAGACTAGTGGTGAATGCCAAACAGATTGAAGCTGCACACTCACCCTAATCCAGCATGGACACTGAGGTCACAACTGCAGCAGAGCTTCCACACAGCCCATTATGTGCATTCCCTACGTTTGCATTTGGAGCCACAGTGCTGCAGGTTTCTGGATGTGCTTTATTTTGTGCAGTGACTGGTTCTGCAGGTTTGGGTGAAACAGCTTCATCATGCAGGAAGTTCATCATGTGGGCTCTACATTGCATTTTATATTCTACTTGAAATCATGACAAACCCAATAAATATATTTTCCAGGACTCTTGGTAATGATTCTGGGAATCTCGAGATTTCCTGCTAAAGCAAGCATTGGCACAGGTTGGAAATCTTTCCAGAGACTGTAACAGCAGGTAGCAAACACTGAGAGAAGGTGATCTCACAGGACAGCCTTCCTCTTCAAAGCCTAGTGAAAGGTTTCAGAGGTCATTCATTTTGTGTCAGCTTCTGGTTGTGCCCAGTTCACAACCTGATTTTCAGAGCTGCTGAAAAGCTCAAAGTAACAGTCCTTGAGAGCCTTTTGAGATGACTTTCTAATTGCACACAGAAGAAGTAAGTTCTGAGTTATTTCCTTAGAAAAAGCAGCTTGGTATTCATGAAATAAGGAAACAAAACAAGTTTTTTTGACAAGGAAAGAACTAAATATTCAAAAAATGCCAAGGTTAGCAGAGTATAGCATTAGGAAATAGCAGAGAGATTTCTCCCTGAACTTGTGACTTAGCTTTTGAGAAAAATAGCTTTTCTGAAGAAGCCTAGATTGACATTCCACAGCAGCAAGAGAGAAGGTTACTGTTCCTGCTTTATAATGGTATATCTTTAAATATAGCTTTCCACAGACATTAAACATCTTACAGTAATGTGGATTAGAGGGAAGCAGTGGATTTAGGATATTTTGACCTTAATAAAAATTTTTACAGTGTCTCCCATTATGTTCTTTTAATGAAGTTTGGGAAATATGACATACCTGAAACACCTACTAGACAGATGTATGACTGTGTGGAAAATGGGATTCAGGAAGATTTTTGAAACTGGAAAGATGTATGTAGTAGGGTTTTGTAACAGTCTTATCTTCATTCCTTTAGTATTCAGTAGCTGTGTTAGGGATGTGAGTGGCAGAATACAGTGTGTGTGTTTGCTGAGGTTACGGATAGCACCATGCTGGAATGTGCTGCAGATGTGCTGGAGAGGGACAGGATCAAAGTGACCTTCACAAGCTGAGAGAAGTGCTGGGGGGCAAGAAGAGGAGAATGCTGTCATTCCTTAAAGAGCCAAGTTGTTCTGTACATAAATTTCTTACAAGGCTGGTAAATTACTGGCTAAGCAATAGTTCCACAAGAAAAAAAACATGGGAATATTGTGGGTCACAAGCTCATGTGGGTTGACATGTTATAAAGTGAGGCAGGATTCTCATGCCTAGGAAGAGGTACAAGGGCTGAAAGAGGTGCAGCTCTGCTATTGAAGAGGGAGAGACACACTGGCATGAGCTGAAATCCTGCATTAGTAAAATTCAAGAGAGATGAGCCACTGGACGTATCCACAGGAAACCAAGAAAGAATAGTAGCAGACGTAGAGAATGGTACCTAAAAGGAGAGGTTGATGTAAGTATAAGTTATCTGGCCTTTGCAGAGATTTGCCCTAAGATGATTTGTATTAACCGTGTTTGCAATTAGAGGAGCTCAGGGCAACACACTTAAAGTGAATGCGACAAATATGTGTGTGGATCAGTTTCCTGGGCCAGCAAGGTTCATAATTAATTGCATATGCCATTAAAAAGTACTTCCTTTTATTGTTTTGTATTTAAATATACTGTGCTGTAAGAGAGGGAAAACCAGTGTGTCATGAAGTATCACAAACATGATGGCAACAGATCTTTAATTGTACTTCTTTGATTGTTTTCCCCACCGTTCTGAGTTTTGCAGTGTCCCTCGGGGGTTGTGGCTGTCAGCACACAGCATACACAGTTCTTCAGGTGTGGTCACACGGTGTGATTTCTGTAGTGGTACTGCAGAATTCTGTATCATTCTCCTCCTCCTATTTATGAAACTTAGTACATGGTCTGATTGGACTTCTGAGTTAATGCGGGTAGTGAACACCAGTCATCTTGGGTGGAATCATTCTGATTCCATTCTTTGCATTGATTTATGAGCTTGTAATGGAAAAAAATTCTCTGTTTTTTATTCTGCATGTATCTTGATTTCTTTAATTTGAACTTCATTAGTGCATTGATTTTTTTTTTCTCTCTTCTCATTGGATCTCTCACATTCTCACTGCCTGTTTCTCACCAACTAACATCATGTCCTGTGCAAGTGCTGTCAATAAAGTACTTATCCATTTACCAGATCATTAAGAAATAAGGTACCCATTGTTTTAATATCGAGGTGGACTAGAATCTTAGGCCAGGATTCATTCCACCTCAATTCAGGTTAAGGTCTAAAGGTTTTATCACTGAAAATAGAGTCATCTTGAGAAGTGATTTAATCCATCCCAGAAATGATCAATTTGCCAGGTGTGTTCAATGATTATTTAGAGATTTTAGAAGAAAATTTGAAATTGTATTATTTTATCATTATTTATTTAAATTTTATTATTATAAATTTATTATTTTTAAAATTGTGATGAATCTAGATCTTCTTTGTTGTTATGAAGACCAGATTATCTAAGCCTATTATTTTATTTGCTTCCAAACTCCTTATCACATTAAAATTTGTTGTGCGATATGTGAGAGAGTTTTTAAAAGACCTGTAATTTTTGTCATCTGGTTATGCATACTGAAGAATTTCCAGATCAGTAAAATGCTATTTTCCTTTGCAAAATTAGTAGCAATTAGATAGTATTTTCTACTCCGAAAGCCATAGGACAGGGTGATTCTTGCATAGCAAGATTGTTATTAACTTAGCAATTCTCTATTTAGAGTTCTTTCGAACTCTTAAATGTACCTTCTAGCCCTGATATATTCTGTATTCTCCACTGTTGCTACTTCTTGATGTCTCGCTACTCAAAGAGAAATTGTTAATGCCAGAAAAGGAATATAGAGAGCAGAAACCTCCTGAATGTATTGAACAAGAAAGTTGGATGCCATAAAGTCATTTATCTTCCAAGCAGCGTTATTATCTTCTTTAGCTGCTCCCTTAGCCTGTACAAATTCTGTTGTAGGCCTCTTGTTTCTGATATACCTAAGGAATATTTTATTGTTTATTTTTAAATCCTTTCATGTTTGTTCTTGGAAACCTACTTTTGCTCTTTGCAATTTCCTCTTACTTAACGCCTGCTGAAGTTTAAGTTCCTGTTTATTGGTTTCCCTAGGATCATGTTTCCAAAATTTGAAGGATTCCTGTTTGGTTGAAATAGACTCTTGAACCTTGCTGTTCATCCGGTTTAGCTTAATCCTGCCTTCCTGGTTCCCTTTCTTGCACAGTACCCAAACCTTCAGAGACATTTCCTTTTGAAGTACTGCCATTACTGCCTTTGCTGTCTTATGGTTTTACTTTTAGGATCTCTATGACTAATCTCAGTTTACTAAGTGTGTGAATTCCACTTCAATTCTTATTATTTACTGAAAAAAACACACAAGCCACCCAGAACTATGAGTGGACCTCACCGAGAGCAGGAGATAGGACAGAGAAACCAGGAAGATGGGAGAAGGGGAGCAGGGCAGTGGTTACTGTTCCCACTGTATGACTGAACTGGGGGTGGAGAGCTGCCTGCAGAGTCCCAGTGGTGTTGAATCTGTCAGGCTCTGCACTGGTGGCCACTGGTGTTGTCATCCCTGCCCTCCATCCACTGCAGGTACTGCAAGGTAAGTACTGTAGAAGCTCTGACTGCAGGTGTGCTCTCTCTTGTGGCCTGCTAACAAGAACCTCATTCTGGGCTGGAAAGTAGAAATCTTGACATACCAAGATCCTCACGTAGTGCGTTTGGTACGAGTCCTGTTGCCACAGATACCCTCCCAAATCGAGGCTCTTGCACTTAGTGCTTTGTGAAATCTTGTAAATCCATAGTGAGCCACCTTGGTTACCTGAAGGGCCAGCGCTTCGAGTAGCAAGGGCTGCATGCCACATGCTGCCTTCTGACACAGAGCAGGGCTTTTGGCAGACAGATAGCTTCAGTTATAGGTCAGAGTTTGGAGCACTAAAGTCATAGTTACCACAATTAGAAACAGGACTCAATCTGAAATGAATTACTTACCTTATGGAATTCCTCATTACGGACTCACGGAATGGTTTGGGTTGGAAGGAACCTTAAAGATCATCCGGTTCTAACTCCCCTGCCAAGGGTAGGGACACCTTTCACTAGACCAGGTTGCACAAAGCCCCATCCAACCTGGCCTTGAACACTTCCAGGGATGGGGCACCCACAGCTTCTCTGGGCAACCTGTGCCAGGGCCTCACCACTCTCACAGGGAAGAATTTCTTCCTAATATCCAATCTAAACCTGCCCTCTTTGAGCTTAAGGCCATTCTCCCTTGTCCTGTCACTCCATGCCCTCGTGAGAATTCCCTCTCCATCTCTCTTGCCGCCCCTTTGGATACTGGAAAGTGCTATAAAGTCTCCCCAAATCCTTCTCTTATCCAGGCTGAACAGCCTCAAGTCTCAGCCTGTCTTCACAGGAGAGGTGCTCCAGCCCTGTGATCAGTTCAGTGACTCTCGTCTGGATTTGTTCCAACTGTCTTTCCTATCTCTTTTTTAAGTTTTTCCTAGATGATTTTTGAAGGTGCATTCAAAGATGTATGTCCTTCTAAAAACAAGGTGTGTAATTCATCTGTTTGAAGCTGAATTGAGAAGACAATGGCCAATGTTGGGATGTGAACTCAACAATGCTGTAGATGCACAGACTTTTGCCGGCTGCACCACAGGGTTAGATGACTGAGCTGCTAGACATGAAACTGCACAGAGACCCCTTTGCCCAGCAGAGTAGGATGGGACCAGCAAGTTTGCTGGATTGTCTATGACAACCTTTTCATCTTGTCTAGGAAAGGAGGAACTTGCACTAGCTGCATTCAGTGTTTAATTGAAGAAGGCAGAGCTCTGCAGGCATACAACAGAGTCACGTCGTTTTTGGCTGGCTCAGAAGTAGATACTACTTTCTAGGATTTTTTTTTCATTTGAGAGCATTGGCTTTGTCTTCTAACATTTGATCTCCAGTGCCATCACTCATCTCTCTGGTGGCATTCTGTTTCCTTAGAGCACTGCTGGAATTCAGCCAACTCCATGTTTTGGTCACCACCAAAGACCTATGTGATTGCCATTTCCTCCCCTATCTCACAGTGTGAGAATGTTTTACTCTTGTCTCAAAGCAGCATCAGATCCAACACTGTCATTAACTGCTTGTGCACAAAACTTCATTGGTCCAGATTTTAAAAATTGTCAGAATCTTTCCTTTTTCTCCTGTTTTTCAGGGGAGGATTTAGTATCTTAAAATACTTTCAGTCATTCTAAGACCTAGAAATTGAAATGCTTTTAGATAATTTAGCCACATTGGTTTTGTAAACTGGTGAGAAAGTAGAATATTGTCCTTTATTACCACATATAGGTTATGAATGTCTCTGTGATCAGAGGTCAGGAGAGGCTTGGCCATCTTATTAGCCCAGTAAGCTGACTGGTCCAAAAGAGAGATAAAAGAAGTGCTAATTCTTTGGCTAGCTTCACATTCTTCAGTACAGCACTGATGAAAGAGATTGGTAGCCCTTATTAAAACACCCCTTGAAGGTCCTCTCATATTCTGGAAACAAAATGCATGGAGCAACTCCTGATTGTGCAGTTCAGTACATGAGGTTTGTTGTAGCAGTAGAACTCATAATCTACAGTGCTTGTTCAAAGCCAGGTTTTGGACTGTGCATTGAGCTTCTATAGATTCTGTTGTAAGAAAAGTCAGGCTGTGTAGGCGCAGTGTAATCCTTCTGTGTCAGAACATTTGAATTGGTGAATATTTAGGCATCCAGACAAAGCAACCCGCTTTTCAGAAGTGCATAGTTCCCATTGCTGTCTAACATACATGGGATGTGCCAGAACTCAAGACTTCATGAAATTAATTAGGTGTTCAAACATTAGACTCAATCATTTATGTCTCTGAGACAGTATCTTGCAGATCAACTCAAAATAAATTGCACCGAGCCATTTTTAATACTTTACATTCCAGAAAGGTAAGGCTTAGACATTTGGTGTCCAGTCCAGTCCTGGCTGAGCAAGTACCATCTATTTTATGCAGGACAACCACGTATTTGTAGTCGCCATTGTTTTTACTATTTGTTATGTTGAATATTTGAATGACTTGCATATTGAGATGTCAATAATTTAATCATCTACTGTTTAATAACACCTTGTAATGTATGTTTTGTATTTAAAGCCCAGTCTTGAAAACCCTTCATGGGTGATTTATCATACTTACCTTTACCTTTCTAAAAGTGTGTAGTGAAAGCTAGTCATTAGAGTTCTTTCTCTGGTCAGGGGAGAGAGAGTCATCAGTGTGGGTTGATCTAGAAGTCTGTAGGATAAATGGATAGAGTTACGATCCAAAGATCCTTTCCATTAATTATGGATTTAATTAGTAGGAGGTGACTTAATTCAGTCTATATGCCATTTAATCATTTGGTTAGGGGAGATAAAACTGCTCTTTCTGTCAGTGGCATTCTTTTCCCTGGGATTGTCAAGATGATGGCTGCTCTAGTTGCCCTGCTTTTTTGCAGAGTTGTGTCTGTATTGTTTTTTCTAAAAGTTTTGCTGTGTGTTTACATTATTGCCTGTTTCTCTTTCTGCAGCCAACATCTTGTATATGGCAAGCCAAGAAATGATGAAGGTGGTGGAGAGAGACAGTACAACCATAAAGCAAAATTTAAAGAAGGTAACAATTTAATTCTGTTTTCAAAGGAATCCCACATGCATGAGGACATGTTACACCAGTTATATTTGTGCAAAATCAGAATTTCAGCAGGCTTGATTCTGCTTTTTTTTGAGTGTCATTCCATTAACTTTAGAGAAGCCTTTAAAGAGGTCACTGATCCTTAAAATGTGTTGATCCACACCTTTGCCAGATGTAGCATTCACTGCTATCAGATGTACCAACCCATCTGGGTTGTTTGTTTCCCTTGCTGGAGGAGAAGCAGTCTGTGTTCTGGCTGAGCATGAGGTGTGGTTCCCAGTGAGGCCTGTGGTTACCTGGCTTCTGATCACACAGGCAGGTGGCCAGCCAGGACATGAGGGACTGATGGACCAAATCCTCTGACTTTGCTGCTGGACAGGTCAAGAAGAACGTGCATCCTCTGTGCTGTGAGTGTCAGTTATTACCACGGGATTCTGCAGGCTCAATCTTTCCATGGCTTCAAAATCTAACAGAGAGGAGTCAGCAAAATTATGGCTCCAGTGTTTTAGCCATTGGACAGTAGTGTAAGAGAAGATCCTCAGAAGCTGGAGCTACTGCTCTACAGGTGAATTAATTCATTTCAGGGACCTTTCTCACACTGAGCTTTCTTGGATTTATTGTTGAAAGAGATTCTGTAAAGTTCTTATCTGGACCAATTGCATTTTCCCAGTCACAGTTCAGGGGTTGGCACAGGCCAAGAACTGTTCTAATTGGAGTTCTGATGTGGTCACCCTGTGGTCACCATGTTTTGGAGGCTGAGATAATTTAATAATGTGAGACGGTCAGACAATTCCAGATGGCTTATGAGCCAGAAAACTGTCACAGTTAATAAACTTCCATTGAGATAGCCTCTGTGTGAGTAGATAATCAGTATAACATATTATTCTACTGTGTCCCCTTCCTTCCTTCCGTTTTTTTGTATCATCCCTGTCTTTTTGCTGGAAGAATGATTCCAGCACTTTGCACTGGAAGAGATTTTCCTCAGAGAATGGGGTTTTCTAGGACAGAGGTCCTAGATCTCTGCAAGATTACTCTGTGCCTTTTAAATAGAAATGGTACAAAGTTCACTTCATAAAATAGTCTTTCTTTTTTTGTCTGAAAATAGATTTATTTTTTATTTAGCCCATTTGCCTTCTCTTCACTTGGAAAGGTATGTTCATATTTTAAAGGAGTTGCAGTAGCACACGTGAACAGGGATCCCTGCACTGCACCTGGCACGCCTGGGCTTTCTCATTTTTGTTGCAGAGCACTCAAAGTTCTCCTGCACTTTGTGGGGAATCTCAGTGAGACTGAAGGGCTCATCTTGCAGACTACAAATACTCTCATTGTCTTAAATGAAACTTTCCATGGGTTGATCCGAACCCCAGTGAATTCAAGGAAAATGGTTGATTTTATTGACTGAATCACCCCTCCGAGTGTCAGGGAGCTGGAGGGCCTGCCTGTTCCCTGAACGTGAGCCAAGGCTGACCCCACACAGGCAGTGCCCTCTCCAAGCAGGATGCAGTCCCACAGCACTTGAGCAGAGCACAGAACAGGGTCTGTTGACTGTCCCAAACAAGGCAAAACAATGAACTAGGTCCAGCATCCCTCCAGAGAATCCAGTCAGGAGCAAAAGGGGACAGAGGCAGGAGTGGTGACAAGGCTACAGCATGGGTCCAAAGTCTATCCAGGAGGGATTGCCAAAGACATGGTGGAAGGGAAGCTGCAAGGTGGGAGCCATCCAGGTGACAAGCTGTGTGCAGTGTAGGTCTGATGTCAGTCTGGGGCACAGGGCCAGGGCTGGAGTCACTCTACAGTGTAGCTTGGGAGGCTGAGACTAAAGGCGAAGGATGGAGCTGGAGACCCTGGAGCCCTGTGCAGGGAGCGTGGGCTGGGGGCCAGGTAAGGCTGGGGAGGGCTGTCAGTGCCCTGAAGGGTGGGACTGCAGGTCCCTGTGTTGGCCTGGGTACAAACTGAAGAGTGCAGGAGCAGGACTCCAGGTGCTTGTGGAAATGTGAATCACAAGCACACATGCCTGAAGTTAAGCATAAATGCTTTGTTGGGTGGGACAGTAGTGGTGGGACAGTCAGCTGCAGTTCGGTGACTTCAGGTGGTCTATCAGATGCTTCACATTACAAAAATTCTGATTTCTTGTACTGAAGGAAGGCCCATAGCCAACAGTAAGAGTTTGCAGGTGTTCTAGTCTGCTCCATCTGTGCTTTTGTTGACTCTGTCAATCTAAGCATGGCCTTGGCAGGCAGGAGCTGCTTTAAACCTGTGTTAACCTTCTTTTATTGATTCTTCTATGTCCCCATGCATGTGTGGCAAACAGACTCAAGAAAACAAAAAGCCGAAGCAAGCTTACAAGAGTTGGCAAAGTGAAGAAAAAGCTGGTCTAAAAATGAAGCTAAATGCTTCACCTTTTTCATCTTCTAGTAATTTCTGGGAATGTAAGAATTTAGGGGAAAATTTTCAGTTGGCATCATGTTAAATTTGAAGAGTATTGACAATAAAAATGGGCTTAACTTATAAAGGTTGGAAGTTTATAAAAACAGGAACTATAGTCCAAGTTGCTATAGAACTGGCAAGCTGTTACTTCAAAAAATTCATACTGTTTAGTAGTCACTGTGATCATATGGTAAAAGCCAATCTTAACACCTGACTTTGCCAGCTGCTGCGGAATAGAAAAGTTATTTCTGGATCTTATTTGCATTCTGTGATCTGAAAGAAGAGACACAAAATTATTCCAATCTTTCCATGTCCAGGTTTAACTATAATTAATACTAGCTAGGGACCAGGAGAAATTTTATCACCAGACTTCAGATTCTTAGTCTAACAAAGTTAGTTGCTTGGATTTATGTTGAAAGAATGGGAGCTGGAGTATTGTTTGGATAATTAAGTGAGGTTTTTCACGTAAACTCTTTTAAAGTCAGAAGTTGGGCACATGAAATAGCAGCGGAACTGTATGAGGAGGATGAAGACCTGTCTTCTAACAAAGCAATATTAGTAATATATGATAGAGGCCTTTGAAATATTGTGTAAAAACTATTTGTCCAGATGAAGCCGTACGTGAATGTACAGGAATTTGAGCTTCTTATTGCAGTGACATGGGGGGTTGTGATAAACCAGAAACGCCAAACAAATAAGGTAAGGGATACTGATAAAAGATTTCCTCAGCTCTGGAGGTTAATTATTAGCTGATCATGTCTAAGGCAGCTGAGCTACCTACGTTCTTTCACTGTAATAACACCAACTCCCTTTCCTAACAGAAGCTGGAGGCAGAGATACTACTGAACTAGAGGAAGTTTATTGTAATTCCTGCACAAAAGGAAGTGGGTGTAATTCCATGTTCTTAAAAGATGGATCAGCTTTTACAGATGGATCTTTTTTAAAAGATCACGGAGCTTTTACAAATAGAATAAGAAGAAGTTTAAAAGGCACAGGAAAATGGATGTGTTGAGCATTCACTAGCATGCCTGGAATGGACAATGATATTTCCTTGCAGAGATTCTCTACAGCACTTAACTTTTTGTGTCATGACCCATTCACTGCTCTCTTTTAAGACTTAGCCTTACTGACTCTTTTTCTGTCAAGTAAGCTTATAAACCTGTTATAATAAATATAACCTTATATAAATCAAGGAGATAATTGCACGAAAGGGTAGAACTAGGGTGCTTACAGAGCAAATTCTCTTTTAAAATAATCACCCCTCAGATTTTACATTTATTGAGAGATACATCTGGTTCATCACTCCATGTGTAATACACAGTAGTCCTATTTTGAAATGTAGGATCTGCTCCAAAGTCCTTTTAAATCCATTGAAGAGCTTCCACAGGCTTCAGGAATTCTTGAATCAGTGAATTTTCTGTAGTGGTTCATAATTTTTTTTAAGATCATAAACCATCTCCTCCAACTGCAAATCAGGATTCTTTTGGTTAGCATGCTAAACCAAAAAACGTGTATATGCTCCTTGAGTTTTTTGCCAGTGGTCTGGTGTAGCGGTTGCATTGATTGCATAGGGAAAAGGACAGGAAACATCTGAAACAGAGATACAAAGATGAAAAAACCAACCTGTTGTCTGAGAAGAAAGGTATAAACTGGAAGTTTATGGATATATTAACCTATTTTCACTCAAATTGTGGAAGTCTGTGTTGTAGGTGGCTTATAACCACTCATATGTAGATGGCTAGGTGGGGAAGAAATTCAGTGTTGAAAAAACTAAATTGATGAAGTGAACGTTTAATACTTCTTGTATTTAGAATTTAAAGCAGTGCAAATTTATAACACACCAGTGATACCATAGATAATGTGTTCTCCAAGAGTAACAACTAAACACTGGCATGCAGAGATTTAGAATAAAAGCTGAAGAATGAAGTATTTCCTTTCCACAGAGAACTGCTAGGTTTTCCTTTTGCAAAATTGTCCTTGCTACAGAAATTTTTTAAAACTAAGCAACCGAGAACTATTTTGACCCCTGAAGCAGCTGTTTTCATGTTGCCCAGTGTTTTTGTTTGAGTCTCTGTAGACATCCATGGGGGTTCGTAATTATTCCCAGTGAGAGGAGCATGATCTGAAGATATGTGCTTAAAAGAATTCTACAAACACTTTGCCTGCCCACAGCCTGAGTGAGGTGCTTGCCTACATTTGTGAAAAACCTTCCAAACACTCTTTCTGAATAGGTGCAAAGTGTTCTCTCGAGCCAAGAACACCTCTTTTTTTGGCTGGTCTCACATCCTTTTTGGCCTACGTTCCCTGGAGGTGCAGAGTTGAAGCCAGGGAAGTTGCACATGTGCTTGGGGATTTTGGTGCCCGTGTCATTTAACCACAAGAACAACTTTCTCTTTGAAGTACCCAGAATGCCTAACCAGGGATCAGCAGCTTCTCTCCTCGGTGGAAAAGGATCCCAGTGAGCATTTTAAAAAGTCAGTATCCTTACCTGTGATGTTTCACTTACTCTGTAACCGAGTGCCTGTTACCATCATTTGTGCTGTGTGGTATTCTAGTAAAGAAGTGATGACAAGAATTTCCAAAATGTTTGGGCTGGGTATAAGGTGTGTGCTGCACACAGTGAGCAAAGACAGCGATATTTCCCCAACCTTCTGAAGAATATTTAAAAGTTACCACTGGCCCCTTACTACCCCTTTATTTCTTACCTCCTCCTGTGCACACCGCTGGGGAACATTGCCATTTACAGCCAGATGCTGATCCTGCTGTTGCAAGAGCAATTTGACTGATTTACCCTAGATAAAGTCCCACTGAATGCAGATAGTGTCAGGCTGATACTCAGAGGGAAAAACTGTTTGCAGTAAATACGATTGGAAGAATCTGTCCCAGCAGTAGTATTGCTTAAATAGGGGTTTCAGGTCTGTTTGTTTTTATTTTGGTATTTATACAGACTTGACTTCTGAAATATTCATGTTCCTGACACGTCTAAATATATACCCTCGAAATGCTTTTAAGTCTTTAAAAGTAACATAGATAATATAAATAAATTAATCACCCTGATTTGTTGATAAATCCTGTGCATCCTCTTTAAAAGCACAGTTTTACTTTGCATTGAGTTTGACCCATCATTGTCTGTGAGAAAGTGGAAATAAAAGCGGCCTCTCTTGATCTCATGGGTCTTTGTGCAGAGCAGTCGGTGGCACTGCTAACACACTGCAGCAGAGTTAAAGAGAAGCCCTTTTCCCTTTGTCCATTTACCAAGTTTCAACACCGATAAAGGCATGAAAACTGTGTAGATCACCATACTTGGCACTGGGGAGAGCAGTAACACACCTGGAATCACATGCCAAGTTAGCCACTACATCAGGCCCTGTCTGAGGGTTTGCATCCTAATTTCCCCGATAGTAAAATGTTTCTCCACCTCCTTTCCAGCCAGGGAAGCGGGTTTTGGTTTTTATTTATGCTGATTTAACAAAAGTGGCCACCATCCTTATGTTAAATAAACTCACCACAAGCACTTGAACTACCCGTTACAGCTTCGCTACAAGTCCTACAGGTTGGTATTTAAAAAGAGCATCGTGTACCCCAGATTGTCGACTGCCTCTTCTCAAAACAGTGCAACTGGAAACATTTGGCTTCACACTGCCCTTGGACAGTTGAGAAAACCCAGTTCTGGTAAAACAAGCTGAGAAGCAAGTTCCCAGGACCTTACCATCAAGCTGGCTGATCTCTCAACCATGGCAGGATGATGAGGGAGAGAGATGGTATCTCGGAGGATCATATCCCAAAGCATTTAGGGCTTCTAGGGCAATGCCAGCTCTTTGAATTCCCAGAAGCTAAAGTACAACTGAAGCAAATTTTTTAAAAAAGTAAGTCCCAAACCAGTCTATTCCCATGTCATTTATCCTATTCTTTTGGCAGGATAAGGTGGAGACACTTTCATAATTCCAGGGAAGCTAAGTCATTTTCTGTAACCCTCGGTTGAAACTAAAATTAATTCTGGGATAATGCCTTTTAAACTAGTTTTCATCCAAGAACAAATGAAACGACTCACTGGTTACTGCCGAAAGATGTCAACCAGAGAGAAGCTGCTGTGGCAGCCAGTGAATTCACGTGGGTGTAATACTGATAAAATGTGAGTGTATCAGAGACAAGGATTTCAGCAAGGACACTGGTGCAGTCCTGCTATTGCACGTGTGCTGCTCCTTTATAGCCACAGAGATCAGTCCTTCACTCTTGGCCATCACTGGAGTGGTGCCTGCCCATGTAATAAGATGCTAAAGTTGTTATAACGTGTACCAAATTCCAGAGAGATGGAAAAAACTCAATTAATATATTTTAACTTTTTTGGGTTTTTTTTTTCAGTGCTGGCTAATGACAGTTACAGAAGAGGCAGAAAAGAAATCTCTCTGCAATTTGTACTTCTGTGAACTGTCATACGTATTGTAACAAGTGCCAATGGAGTCAACTGCAGGAAATCTTTATTATTTTCTTAGAAACTCTTTAAAATGTAAACATCCTGTTGATACAAATCTCAGATTCTTCTGATGTTTACTTAGCAGCTGCCATCGTTGTGCAGTGTCAGAGTACACATACCATATTACAGGGTATGAGGCTGACAGAGCCCTATTTGGACTTGTGTTTTATTTTACAGAAGCTAAGGCTCAAAAGACTTCTGAGCCATTTAATGGTAAATCATCTCCTAAGAATACTGCTGTTATTTTAAAGCTATTTGAAATTTAGAAATTGCATAACTATTTCAAAAGCAGCATTGTAATGGCTGGCAAAGACAGCCCACGTCCCCTTCGCTCTGCCCTCAACATCAGATCCTGAAAGGGGACATGTTTTAGTCACTCACAGCAAGCGGGATATTGCATCAGGAATCATAAAGTCTTTGTCATGTCCAGTGGTAGCTGTCCCTTCTGAGTCAGGAATACCTGGAAGTCTCACCATTCAATATTGCAAAAGAATAAAAGATAATCCTCTCACCCTCATGGCAGATAAGTTTAAAAAGATGCAAGTATTGGAAAGTTTAAGCCCAGAGGAAAATTAGAAAGAACTTCTTATTTATTGTTTTGCAAATCTGTTTATTTTTAGCTAGTCTAATTATTTTGGGGGCCTGACTCATCATTTCTGAATGCTTAGATTGGCAGCAGCTTTCCATTGCTGGTGCAGTGGTTGTGCTGACTCAGGATGTCGTTACAGCCATCCACCATCCACAGGAAAATATGCACTTTACAGATCCATGCAAGCCATACACTGCATGCCAGTGTTCCCTACATTAATGGAGATCCCATGTGCCTCTGGTTACACATGGTTTGTTAATTATTCCTGCCTGCCTGCTGCAGTAGCAAAGCTCCTGATGTTAAAATGAAGATGGGGAGATGGATTCTGGAAACTTTTCCTTAAATATATCTAAAATTATTCTGGTTAAATATATTAGGAAAGTAGGTGACATTTTAAAGTCATTTATTGTGTGTCTTTGTGCGACACAGGCAAAGAGCAGAGACATTTTGTCACTCAGAAGGAGATCCTCAGTTTCACAAATGGCAGTCAGGTAGCTGACAGGTTTCAAAGGCCCTGTACCAACATCTGGATCACTGGAAATTTACACCTTAACTGCAGTCTTGCTCTTTCTCATAATCCAGCGATAAGGAAGCATTTTGAAAACAATTCTGCAATTAAGAAACACTTCTGTTAAAGTTTTGGATGTGCACGCATGGGCACACGGACAGAATGCACACACCAACGCGTGCACAGGAAATAAGCAGACAGAATAACTGCAGCATCGAATCAAGCTCCCCAACTCTCCTGTTCAAAAACCGTTCTTAGTTGGTTATAACAGACCCAAACCTTAGTTGCATGAACGACACAAGTGCCTGTCCTACCTTGAACGGGTTTATTTCAATCCGAAGGATTCTACAATGTGCACAGATGAAGCTCAGGGGAAAATGCGTTGTTTTCTCATGGTAACAATTCCTAGCTTGGAGAAGGAAGCTTCTGATTCCAGTGTAGAGGAGACACATACTGAGCTAGTAAAGAGGGGAACTAGTGAGGGAGAAGTAAACAGAGAGCAGGAGGAGGCAGGAAGAACCAAAGGCTCTGTTTGTTTAGCCGAAGGAAGGCTTCTGGTGCTGTATGAGGTGATGGATTGGAGCTGCCCAAGCAAGGCCATCTTTCCTGAATGTGTGATGGAAATTGGGATGCCTGGTACACACGTAAACACCATGACACAGTGACCTGTACTTGGATGTTTTTATGCTGAACTGAACCCAACCCTGATGCTAGGAACAACTGATAGTCTGCGAGGTGCTTGAGGAGCAGCACTGGGAGTAGAGGCTCTAGAAAAAAACAACTAGGGTTGGAACTGGGACACAGAACGCGATGGAGGACCCAGGAGACTAAACTTTGGACTTTGCAGGGCAAGAATGTGGGACTAGAAGCAGCAGAAGTAGTAGAAATTGGAAATGATGAGGTAGAGAGAAAAGAGCTGAAATAAAGAACCAAAGGGGAGGGATAGAGCAGTCTTGAGACCAGAAAGAGACAAGACAAAAGAAGTCACGCCTGTAAAGAGTGGGCAGGTGACTGGACAACAAGACCAGTAGTTGGTAAATGTCCTGCCCTTTCCTGCTTGGAATGGAACCTGAATTTCAAAAATCTTATTGTTCCTGTTCTCAGCAGGTGCCACTGACTATGTTTACCTTAAGAACAGAAGCAGCACAATAGAAGAGAATTTGTAGAGATGGATAGTAAGTGGTGAGGACCTGGCGTTCCCAATGGAGGCACCTGAGAGGGTTATTACTTCAGCCAGCAGTTGTCTGGTCCCATGGACCGAATGTCCATTGGTGGCTGGAGCTTGTTAAGTGTGATCCTGAAGAGCATCTTTGCTTTAGTTTCAGTTGGAAGGACTCCATGTGGTCCAAAGTAAGTGAACCAAAGTATGTTAAATATGGACAAACTGGACATTTGCTTCAAAAACACACCATAGATTCAAAATAAATCATTAATTTCTGTGCCGGACGCCTCCAATGTGACACCAGCAGGAAGGCGTCCCATGTTCCTCTGGCCAGAAGCTGACAGTGCTGCTTCTTTCAATTTCTCCATGACCTTAAGGAACAGAGGCCTAAAGCAGCAAATCTAGAGGTGTTGACACTGTTGGCAGTACGTGTAGGTGCTAGATGTGAAATACCTGGGGTTTGGTTTACCTCCTCAAAGCCCAGCAGACTGTACACACAAGTTCTGCTGAAACCAGTTGACGTTGCATTACCAAACATTTCACAGTTGGGGAGCAGTGATCTCAATTCAGACACCTTTTGTGTAAGCATTCAGCGCTGATCTTTCATTAAAACATCCCTTTTCCTTTTTCTTCTTTCATTAACCAAGAGACCTGCGTAATGAAGGAGACGGCAGGATGCAGAACTTCTACCTCATCTGTGGCAGAAGGGGTAAAATGCCTATTGAAATAAAAGCGAATAAGCTCATGGTAAAGGCACCTAAACTTTAAAGAGAATGGGCTCTTGGTGAAGTCATCAATATTTTTCATAGATGGTCACAGTTTGTTCTCACTTTTCTGAATATCTCATTTAAGACCTTGAAATGTGTATTACAGACAGATAAACAGTGTTTCAGAACACCTGCAGGCGCAGTCCAGGAGTGCTGTCCTTTGAGTATAGTCAATATTGTGTAACGCTGCACACGCTGGAAAACCAGCTCGAGGTGTTTCACTCTGCATGCTTTCAAATTAATAAATGTAGTTTGACATTAAATTCTGTGCTTCCCGCCTGCAAAATGAAGATAAAAATGGCCACTAAGGTGTTGCAAAACTAAATTAATAAATGTGAGCATGCGAATCCTGTAGTGGTGCATGCCAGAGGAATGCAGAGCATAAAGAAAATAAATCCTGTCTGTAAACCATGAAGTATGTAGTAAATAAATCCTCAGACCGCACACAGAATTTAAAACGAGAAATACTATCAAATAGCAGCTCATCAGCTGAATGTCATCCTGTCAGTGGATTGAGAGAGTCAAGGATCCTTTGGATCATGCAGTGAAAGATTAAACTGTAATGCAAATATACCAGGGGCAAGCTAAGAATGCACATAAATCTTCTGTTTAGGCATTTTCAAATCTGTGACTTCTCAAGTTTACAACCCTACCTGGAGAACAGCCCATTTCACAGTCCATGCGGACTAAGCCAAGTATTTTATCCACCTTTGTAACTGTAAATGGCTTTTCATCTTTTTCTAAATGATCATGTGATGAGACTCTAAGACTTGCCTTTCAAAAAATCCAACCATTTCAAGGACTACTCCATTAAACTGGAGTTGCTCCATTGCTTTTTTTTTTTACTCAGTTTCATAATCTTTATTTCCGTATCTGTTGGTAACGGAGCCCAGCGTTGAACATAATTTGGTCAGATGTTTCGCTTCCAAAGGGCCTGAATGCATCTGGACATTTTACATTGGCTTTTCTGAAGAACTTTTGCTAGTGTGACATCTTGTGATTGATGAATTGAAGGCAAGATCAAAAGAAATTTTCTGCTAGAGCAAACACACCTTGTTTTCAGCAAGTAGTGAGTGACAAAGGAAACCAATAATGTTTGTTAACATGGGATGGTTTATGTTCTATGTTTTGCACATAAATAGAAGTATAACTGGGGTTGGTGTCTGTGCAACTGAGATACTGTATTTTGGGTACAGCCAATAGTCAATAATGTACAAGATTTGGGCAAACTTCAGCAAGAGAAAAGTGAGTTAGGCAAAACCTTGTAATAGTTTGTGAAATGCAGTCTGGGCTCTTAGCCCACCTCTACCCCAGTGGATCCATTTATTTATGTTCCACATGGCTACAAAAATGATGGAATTGAAGATATTTGTGATGAAAGGAAAACTTCTTGTCCCCTAATTTATGTTAGCATTGCTCAATTATTCACCGAAGTACAGAAATGAAATATGAAACAAATGCGAATAATGGAATTGGGCCAAGCTGTGTGTGTGATGTGTTGAGCAATCGGCATCGTTCTGGTACCTGCATTCAAACATTTTAGTATGAAGAGTGCTCCTCATTAATCTTCTTCTTGTTCAGTCTGAAATCCATAGGTTTTTACTCTCTCCCAGACAACTCCTTTCCCCTCATGTACTTTATAGAAATTGAAAAGCATAGCTATAGCATGCAAAGTTGAGATGAAAATGGGGAGAAACGATGACATTCACTGTTTCTAACAGAGAGAGAAGACACTTCCCTGAATATGATATTTGCCTGGGATTTACGACTTTTGTGTTTAGGTGGGCTCTAGGGCAGGTAGCACCTGCTTCATGAATGTCATCGGCCAAGGTTATATTGGGCAAGATCAAGTCAAAATGGATTTTTGCAGAATTTTAGTTCCACGTTACAACCCAGAAGAAAGTTGTTCGTTGATCTCTGGGACGTGCCTGCGCTCCACACAGGCAGCACTTCACAAGGATAAGATAGAGAGTCGGGGCTGTTCAGCCTGGAGAAGGGAAGGCTCCAGGGAGACCTTAGAGCACCTTCCAGTACCTAAAGGGGGCCTGTAAGAAAAATGGGACAAAATTTTTAGCAAGGCCTGTTGCAGTAGGACAAAGGGCAGTGGTTTTAAACTGAAAGAGGATCAATTCAGACTAACTATAAGGAGGAAGTGTTTTTACAGTGAGGGTGGTGAGGCACTGGCACAGGTTGCCCAGCAAGGTGGTGGATGCCCCATCCCCGAAAACATTTAAGGTCAGGTTGGATGGGGTTTTGAGCAACCCGATACAGGTGAAGGTGTCCCTGGTCATTGCTTTTTTTAAATAGTCGGAAAGCTAACACAGAAAACTGCTAGGAGCTGTGGAAAACAGCTGGACTGCTTAGGGGTAGACTCCATGGACAACTCGACGATTTGAGCCATAATAAGAAATTTCTTAAGTCGGCCAGGCTTTCGTCAGCAGATCTCTGTTTCCAGAGTTAAGCCTGTATTGTGTTCCACAGTTTTGCGGGTGAGGAAACTGAGTCACAGAGCATTTAATTGTCTTCATCATACCTGCAGACCTGGAAACAGCCAAGAAGTACCAATCTGCTGTTCCTCACAGTGTATCTCAGGACCTGACGCATTGCTTATTTCCAGATGATTGTATTGGTTGCTCCCCCAGTAACTTTCCACACTGATTATTCGATATGCTTTGCTTTCTAGCTGATTTTTTACTATGGAACGGGAGACAGCTGGTGTCCACAGCACTACTACGATGAGATCAAAATGGATTTTCCAGACGGGGACATTCGGCTCTGTGAGAAAGGGCTCCGCCACGCCTTCGTGCTCGATGCCAGCAAGGAGATGGCTGCCATGATCACAGACTGGCTACAGGATGATCTGACCAAATTATAAGCACTAATTCAGTGATTAACAAGAAAATGATGTAATTATTTTGTGAACGTGTAATTTTTTTGTGAGAGAGTCTGTCTTAATTTTTTTCTGTTTACTATAGATTATGGCTTGTTTTCTATTGAGATGTTTTGGTGAAAGTTGAAGAGAGACTGGCTGGTCCAAAGTATAGTTTTATTGACTCAGTGCTTATGTAGTTTCATCCTGAGTCTTCAGGACTCTGTAAGACTTGGCAAAGGGTGGGTATTTATTGTCTGCTGACGCTGTAGACAATGCTGATACAACTGTACCTGAGCTACTGCCACCTCACTCACTGCTGGAGAAGCGTCGGGATGCGGGTGGATCCTGGCCATGGATCCTGGAATGCTGTGGAAGGCCTGGCCCTCTCCTCGTGTCTCACCCATCCGTGTAAGCCAGGTGCATGGCAGCCAGGACAGCCCAAGGCCCTGGACAACCCTGATGTTGTCTCCTCTGGGTCACAGGGGGTTGGTGGTCAGGCTGAGTTCGGGATTGAGTTCAGGATGAGTTCAGGGGAGATGTGTAGATCAGGTGTGCAGTTTCTCCAAGTCTCACCAGGGGTTTGGGGCACTGCCAGGACTCCACAGGGTATTAGAAATGCCATAAGGTATCTGTGGCTGCTCAGCAAGGGAATGCGTAAGGATCTCTTGCCTGGAACATGGCCAAGTGTTTCATTTTTCAGTTGACTGTAGAGAAGGGAGAAGTACACTGGTCAAAAATGCCAGTGTTTAAAGGTTAAAATGGATTGCAGAATCCATGTATAACAACTTCTAGGTGGCCTAGCTCTCCCAATGAAGTCCATGAGAGCAGTGCTTGCTCAGCAACTTTAAAGAATTAAACCACTTTTGATGCATGTCTAAATTTCAGTTCTTTGCTCTAAGGACTGAAGTATGAAATTTTCTGCCAAGCCACAAATTAGGTAAGCTCACCATCAGAAAACATCTGTTACTGTGCCACAGCTGCACCCATGACATGGCATGAACGTTACCGTTGAGAACCAGACCCTTGCGTGGTGCTGACAAGTTCACTGTTCCTCACATTTGGTGAACCCTCTCCTTTACAGATGGAAAAAAAATAGAAAAAAGCATCCTACCAGTTGTGATAACAAAAGAAGTTACAGGGAATAGCTAGAAATGAAAATATTGCAAGTAAGGGGAACAGAGCCAAGTGTAATCAGGAAAAGCTTTCTAGCCATGAACCTGTGAAATAGTCTCCCTGTGGAGTTCAGAGAGACATTTATAAATAAGCGAAACACTA
The DNA here is from genome assembly GCA_013398855.1 of Mohoua ochrocephala. NCBI lineage: Eukaryota > Metazoa > Chordata > Aves > Passeriformes > Acanthizidae > Mohoua > Mohoua ochrocephala. The sequence goes on along the minus strand of VZTA01022879.1, from coordinate 15,220 downwards.
CAGAGTATAGTCAGGGGAGGTCCTGCCCTTGCAAACAGATGAATTTAGATGATGCATTGAGTATCTAACTTACATGATTTATTACCAGTTTTGATACGGGTGAGAATGGTATTGGAGAATGTTCTCTGTGATGCAGAAAGATCAATTAATTGCTTCATTTTCTTACACGATTGTACACTCCCCTTCCACTGCTCTCTAAACCCCCCTTGAACCTTTCACTAATATTTAGAGCAACTTGTAATAGAGTTCGGTTCCTGGATATTTTGGACTAGTTTTCAAACCTGCAGACTGACAGTGGATTTCCAATTACACTGCCACGTAATGAAATGGTACTGATGAGTGGGGCAGGAATGTTGGGAACACAGTTTCAGCAGCGTGGGGAGGAACCAGACACGTTCAAAGTGAGGGGACTATGCCCATGCAACTGATTCTGCTCATTGGAGAGTCACGAGGCTTTCCTTCTTTCTACAGGTCCATTTTCAGTCATGATCAAAACAATCTTTGTGCTCACTTTAGAAGTCCATAGTTGTATGTGTCTGTGTGTGCTTGAATAGCCCCCAGATGTTGGCACCATCCCAGCTGGATGGCCTTGTGGCAGATGCTCCCTGCATCTGTTGGCCGAGGTGCTCCCTGGGGCAGAGCCGGGAGGACGTGCGCATACGTGGAGATGCATTAATGTACGCGGAGATGTACACGTGCACCTGTTTGTGTGTCAGCAGCATAAAAGCTGCAGTTCACTCGGTTGTTTTGGTTTGCACATTGATCTGGTTGAACAAAACGTTTGTTCTTCGAAGTATGTGGAATCAGGGAATCGACAAAGACTCGGTTTGTGGGAGTTCAGCTGCTGTAGTGGATCTCCTGAGACCTGAAGAAATCTTGCGTTAACCAAAGATGACAAGCAACTACTACAGCCTGGAAACTGAAGCACCTACGAGAAGCAGTTGTTTACAGTGCATTATTCGTATACTTTGTATGAGGAATTAATTTAGCAATACTTGTACTTGACTTGTGTATGCCTTTTATACAAATGTTAATCCATTATACTAAATCCTAACTGCATTAAGACCTAAACTGAGATTAGGTCTGGTCAGCGATGACCAGATCTACTGCAGAAGAATGCCTTACAATTTTCTTAAAAAGAATTTTCTCAAAAAGAATTTTCTCTAGTATTATCAAAACCATATTGATTCAATTGCTACTTTCCTCCTAGAAGCTGTGACTGTAAGGCTAAGATCTGAAAATTTGCTACTCTATTCATTCCTAAAACACACGGGCCTAGTTTCCACAGCTGTATTTCCTGAGAGGAGCAGATCCCACACAGTGAGAATCCAGCTCCTCAGAAGCCCGTGGTGTTCATTGTCACCCCAGGCAAAGAGTGTCAGAAGTGCTTGTGGTCCAAATGTGCCAATTTACCATGAAAACACAGTGTGGTCTTGCCTATTTTAGACTATTTAAGAATTCTTGGAAAACCTATCACAAATGTATTGGCTGTATGCTGTAGCACCTACTCACTGTCATTCACATCTGTGCTTGATTCTCACCACACGAGTAACCCTGCTAGTGCAGTGACTTTGCCTCATGTGCAAGTGTTTTGCTAGATCGATACCTTTTATTAAAAGTACACAACTCCAGTAACAAAAATAAAGAAGTTTATGGTAAAATGTAACTTGATTCTTTGTTTTGGTAACTTGTTTAGTCCTAGTTCACCTCCTGTATTACTTCATGCATACAAAATTTACAAAAATACTTGCCAAACCCCGAATTTCACATGCGATGCAGACATCTGCCAAGTGCACAGAAAATCCGTGGGTGGTAGGCACCTGACTCGCTTAAGCATTTTTGTCCAGAGCCCCTCCAAAATAATCAATCAGTTTCCCCTTGCTGCCTCCAGCTCCGTGTTTGCTACTCTGAATGAGCTATAGAGTGTGCGGATCGGTGAGGTTTGTCCCTTCAGGAAGCTGGATGAGTGCTTCCCCAGTGTTTATGGTGAAGAATTTGGAGTTGGACTCCAAGCTAAACACCAGATTCTTGACTCTCGGAGACAGATTGCATACATGAGCCACAGCAGATAATCTCTTCTCTGCAGCTGAGGTCATTTATGTATTTATTTTACAGAAAATGGGTTTATACGTGCATCCACTCCCCATCCCTTTCTTTGGTCTAGCTAATTGCCAGCAAAGACTTTAAACAAGATGTTCAATGTTATCATTTTAAAGTCACTCAAACTATTACTGGGTTTGGATAAACTCACTAGGCCCAAGAGACTTGTTTTACTCTGTGTCACAGGTCATGCTCAGACTCCCAACTACAATAAGTTTCTGAGGCTCTTCACTTGCAGGCAAATGTTCTCTTTCCTGGCACATTTACAAAATAAGAATCCAGAGAGCGTTTGTGAGTGACCAGGAACTATTAAAACAGCATATATTTCTGGAACAGCTGATGGGGGTTGAGCACAAGCAGCAGATCCAGCAGTAACAGCACAAGCAGCTGCCAGGAGCGATCGCTGCTCTCAGTAGCATCACGCAGAAGTTATGGAACAGGCTAACATTCGTGCTCAGATGGGACAGGCAGGGAGGGATTTAATTAAAAACTCTTTCAGAGTGCTTGAGCTGATAGTCAACGGCCTCGGTTTTGCCTGCTGCAGGAATGTGCTTGCAGGAGAATAGTTGTCTTGCAGAAAGTAGTTTGCAGCAGCTAATAAAATACAGGGTGCTTTTTAAAACATCTGACTGACTGTACCTGACTGCAGGGTCTGCCAGTCAGACACTCAAAGATCTTTTGCCATCCTGCTTGAAGCAATTCACACTGAAGGAGGAAGTGGGGGGTGCCTCCCACTCTCCCCCTTTGCCAACATCTTCGACAAAGCCCCCAGACTCTGAAATACTGCACTTCGTACGTTGAGAGGAATCCATGAAGATGAGATGACTTGGAATTAGGAAAAACAGGCTTTTGCAATGTCAAGACTCATCTACTCCTCTTCCCTAACAGGCACCCTTAAAATTTGATGAGGATTCAGCTGTTCCAATCTAACTTGTAGGATACAGGAATGCCATTTACAGAATATAAATGTTCTGAAGTGCTAGCATCATGCTCTCGTCATGCAGGGGGTACTGCAGCTCATTGGTGCTTATAGGAAAGACCTTGTCTTTTCACCCCCAAAATAATCCCACAGGATTTTAAGCATCCAGAGTGATCCAGTCCCAATTCAGACCATGTCCTGTTTTACTAACGCTCTGTATTTTCTTCCATTGTATTCAGGGATGACCTTGGACATCTCCTCTGTCCTTGCTGTGCCTTTGACTTGACTTCAGTTATAAACTGACTAGTTTATGTTGTCAGTCACAGGAGTAGTCTGAAGCGCTGTGGAGTAAAAACCCGTGTCCATTGAGCACAAACCCACCACTCCCGCTGGTTTCAGTGAAGGCGAGGTGGGATGCCTGTGAATAACCGTTTGCTCTCACCCTTCAATGTTCTGTTGAAAATAGTTTGTTAAGATGGCACATTCCTGTAAAACTGCTCACAGACTGGGCCAGGGGGCAAGGGGGCAAATGCCATCCTGCCTCCCTCCCCAGAGAACCTTTACCAAAGATCCCCTCAGCCAGTGTGACCATAAAATGGGCATGTGGCACTGCAGGACACTGACCAAAAAGTGGGTCCTGCTTGGTCTGTCGCTCCATGTGCCACTGGGAATAGAAATGACCGTGCCTTACTCCAGCGTAAGAGTGCGCTTGAGAGGAAAGGACAGCCTAGAAAATACGAGAATTTTAAGAACTAGTTTTTTAAGTCCTTCAGGGAAACCTCTCTTTTCAGTTCTCCATATTTCTTCTGAGTCTTGAAAGCTGAGTTTGCTCTGCTATGTCTAAAACACATACCTCATTGCCTTGAGGACTTCTTCCATGCCTCCAAATGTGCCTTACTCCACACCTGCATGTCCACAGTACTGTGTGCTCAGGGATGTAGCAGAGAGAGTCATAATCCTTATTACCTTCACACTCTGCCTCCGAGGCACGCGGGTGATGTCCATTGCAGGAGCATGTGCTAAAGCACCTCACTGTCTGTACAGCCTGTCCTTGAGCACTTCCAGGGATGGGGCACCCACAGCTTCTCTGGGCAACCTGTGCCGGTGCCTCACCACCCTCACAGGGAAGAATTTCCTCCTAATACCCAATCTAGATCTCTCCTCTTTTAGTTTAAAACCGTTCCCCCTTGTCCTATCACTATCTGCCTGTGCAAAATGTCACTCTTCCTCTTTTTTATAAGCCCCCCTTTAAGCACTGAAGGCCACAATGAGGTCTCCATGGAGCCTTCTCTTGTGCAGGCTGATGGAGTCGATGGAGAGAATCCCGTTTGGCTGGCTGGAGCTGGGTGGCTACTCATCACAGCAGGTGAACACAGTCAGAAACACAGGGAAGAAAAAGTATGTACATTTTGATGATAAATCCATCACAAACACTCACTGTTCTGTGACTTTATTTATTGGAAAATACCTGTGGCTGCCCTGGAAGGCAGTTTAAAATGAATGGGTATTTCATTTTTGGTTTAACACCTTAGGTAGCCCGGGGAATAAAGGTGGTTTACAAAGGCTGCTCTGACATCTGGTTTCAGGACACAGGCACAAGTCATCAAAAGAAAATCTTGTAGAGGTCTATTTATCAATAAAATATTTAATAAACTTATCTGTACAAAATATTAGAAAGGTTATTGAAGCGTATACAAGAATATTTATTTAACAAATATATACTGCTATATAATATATTCAAGAAAATATAGACTGCTGTTTACAGTTCATTTACAATCCCATATGTACAATCTATTTAAACTTTAGATACATACAAACAATGCATTTACACCATCACGTACAGAGCTATCTTCTTTAGAGATATTTCACACACCCGGACCTGAAAAAGCTGAACAAATACATGGATAATTCAGAGGCACACACAGGGATATGAGTATTGCTTCAAAAATTGTAACTACTACAGATACAGTTATTGGAAACTTTTTCATTTTCTGGTATTTTCCTTTCTAATCAAAGAAAAGAACATATAAATAAAACCATGACTGACCAGCAGAGAGGCTCATTTTGTCAAGGGAACTCCAGAAAGCGTTGACTTGACTCCGGAAACAGAGCGGGCAGTGGTGGGATACAAAGGGACTGAGCAAGCCGGATCAACGCTGCTCCCCTCCGAGACACGGAGCACCGGGAGCAGAGCAGCTCTGTGCTACACAGACAAGTGTCCAGTACCTTTGGGCAGCATCTCCAGCAGCTTTTCCAGTGGGAGCTGCAGAGCACGACAGGGCTGGTGACTCCAGGTGGGCACAGCCCCTGAGTCCTCCGGCTGTGAGAGCTCCGTTTGCAAAGGCACTGCACAAACGTGGCTTCAGCTGAAGCGTGTGGGAGCTCTGGATGCGCAGCACCTCAGGAACTCAGACCCTGCTTGAAAAGGTTAATCGCTCACAGCAGGTGGGATGAGTGTAAGCAGGATGATCACCCTCTCCCTAGGCAAAGAGAGGATGAGCTGTTCCTACAGAATTCCATCCTCAGCTGATCACTTCCTACACACCCACTTAACTCTGGCACCTTCAAGGACCGAAGCCTGGCCCCTCCCTGTGTGACCATCCCTTTTCCCGGCCTGTGGGTGCTATTTCACACTGCTGCTGCTGGCTGAGCTCCTGTCAGCCCCTTGGTGCTCAGCAGTTCCTGGCACACAGCTCCCTGGAAGGACCAGCTTGGGAGCAAAGCAGCCCTAAACTTTGCCTCCTGTTTATTCCCTACTGTTCTCCTCCCGTCTCTTCACCAAGGCAGGATGGAGGAAATGAATGAAACACCACAGAGAACGCTACCATCTCCCCAAAAACTGGGGCCAAGGCAAATGCCACAGCTCCCAGGGAGGCCAGGCTTGGCTCAGCCTCAGGGTCTCATTCCTCCAGTGATGGAGACCAGGGTGGCACCAGCACAGGTTGACACTGTGGCAAAGAGAAGGGGAGGGGAGACCCAAACACTCCCAGCTTCCATCAGAAACACTCCCAGCTTCCATCAGAGAAGCACTTGAGTGTGTGACCCATCATGAGCTGGTCCCCTCCTCCCACCAGCTTCAACCCTGCCAGACCTGTCCTCTCAACGTCCCCTGCCCAAAGGCACAGACTGCACCACGTCCTGCTGCTGCTGAGGCTCAGCCGTCCCTTCCTCACCCTCCTTCCCCCACCCAACACCACAGCAAGTCTCCACACTCCCCGTCCTGAAAACCCAAAGCATGAGCACAAGTATCAAAGCAGAAAAACGAGCTCGCAAAACGTACAACTGAACTATTAAGTGGTGATGACAGAAAAATGGAGAGCAAAACCTGCTGAAAAAACATTGAAAATGCATAGAGTTCTGGTTTCATCCATGGAATGGATGGGAATGGATCAAGCTTTGGTTTAAGGTTTTTCAATACCAGCTCCATGAAAATGCTGCACAGCCCAAGCTTCCTACCCTAGTCCATGCATTCAGCAAGAGTCAAACCCAGCGCGTCCATCAGCCTGCCAGTGCTCCTTCCCACCACCACCTACATCAGGCTCCTCTCCAACCCGGAAAATTCAGGGGTTGTTTGGATACTGCTGCCAGTAAAGGGGAAAAGCAGCCACAGGGCTATTTGTGTCTCGAGGTGCAAAGATGCAAAACATCCTTTAAGATGGAGAGTGGGCTCCTTGGTCAGTGGGTTACACCAGCACGAATTCCAAATTTTGGACATTTTCTGAAGGCCCAGATCACTGGCTGACAGGACATAAATGATTTTCAGAGACATCTTTGCACCTCTGTGAACCTCACAACACATTGTTCTGGGAACAAAGAGCTTTAAAGGACTGAATGCATCTGGTTTTACCTTGGAAGACATAAACCAGCTATGACAAAATTGAAGGTGTCACACACACCAGCCTGGTGGAACATCTCACTCTTTTACCAGCCATTAATTGATAGATAGGAAAGACAGAAAAGCTGCCCCTACCACACAAAGTCACAGGCTCCTGATCACCAGCAACACCCCACCCACAGAACAGGTACCCCCCAACTCCTCTCCTCATTGTGTTTCCATGGAGGACACACTCCCACAGTGGGGACACCACTACACTCTGCTCCTGCCACCCAGCATCTCCATTCCAGCCCCACAATAAGGGATCCCTGATGCCAAGGGAGCTGCTCAGGGGCCAGTGGGACACACATGATCTGCTGGTCATGAGGACTTAGAAAAAAGAATCACACTGCTGTCAAAGACCTTGCTTTTTCCCACACAGGTTTCCCCATCCACTCACCTCTGCAGAGCATGATGTGACGAGAGAAAAACTCACACCACAACTCCAGCTGCACCCAGGACAGGGGACACAGCAAGTGCTTTGATGGAACTGCCCAGCCAGGGTCCATGTGACAGCCCTTTGTTCTGATCATCTTTCAAACACAGTGGCTCACAGCCCCATTTCAGGTGACAGCCTCTGTGCAATACCCAGGCTCTCGGTGCCATCCCCCCACGGAGTTTTTTTCTCCCTGGCACGTGGCCCTGCTGCCCCAGCACAGACACAAGAGAAGGCACTTGGATTTCAGAACTCACTCCACACTCAGCAGGAAACCATGACATTTCCCACCAGTTTCAGTCCAACACGAGTCTGAGCTGGGCTGGTATTTATGATGTATCTGCCACATTAAATGGGTCCTGTGGGTTTGGATGTAACTGTTAATGCTGCTATTGAATCACAACAAGAAGAAACTCATCACAGAACTCCTGTTAAGGCTGGAGAGCAAAGCCACGGCATCCCATCAGCATCCAAGGTGCTCTGCTCCATTTGCCCAGCTGAAGCCCCTGGAACCCGCATTCCCAGGGGGTCCTAAGTGATGCCCCAGCCTCCCTTGTCTCTTCCCTGCCAACAGCAGGGTGTGTCTGTGTCTGCTGTTCCATGGGGGCCAGCACAGGTGACTGTCCCTAAATACCACTTACTAAACCTGCAAAAGGAGCTGCTTGCTTTGCACGGGGAGCGTGAGGGATAAATCCCTGCAGTGCTACCCGGAGAGCTGCGCAGCCAAGGACTGAGTTAAAACCCAGGGGGTGCAAACACACACAGGAGTCACTGGCACTCAAACCTGAGCAGAAGGCTCAAGGCTTGGGGTTTGCTTTTCATCAGAATTGGTGCCTTTGCAGCCTTTTCCTTATGGATATGCCAGCCATCAGCCAACAGGCAAAGAGGACGTGGCTCTGTCTGCCAGTGCTGACCAGAAGTGAGGCCACTGGGATCAGTGCAGCTGTGCCAGGATGAAGCTGCATGAAGCCCTTTTGCATATGAACCCTTCTCTCTGCCAGAGGATACTGATTTCCCGCCTATCATTGGATTTGAAGTATGATGTAAAAAAAGAAAAAAAAAAGCAGGGGGGGCACACATGGTTAGACAAGCCCCCTATTTTCAGAGAATTAAAAAGAAATTATTCCTTTAAAAAAAAAATAAATCTGTGATTCTTGGGAAATATTTCTAGGCCAGAAGCACCCCTGGTCACCAGGGTTAAACAGGGCATAAAGTCATTTTGCTTCTGACTGTTCCTGCAGGCAGTGGCTTGAGCAGCAGACAAGGCAAACACACCAGTCCCTGTCCCAACTGGGCAGCCTTCCCCAAATCCCAGCCCCAGTGCTTCCAAGCCAAATGGGATCGCTCTGCAAGTTTCCCTACTCCTGTGCAATTCCATTCCCATGTCAGAGAGGAGGGAGCCAGTTAAGCAGGGATACATAGTCCTTTTCAAATGCTTAATATTTCTAGTTTCACTGTAATTATATCCTGCAGATAAAAATGGTGCTCAAGGTCAAACAAATCCTCCAGGAGAATATGCACTGCATGGAAACTGTTTGGGTTTTTTTTAACTGGAAAGGTTGTATAAATACTGCAGATTGAGAACCTATAATTATCCATTAAATCACTCTGAGTCTGCTGAATTAATATTTGTCCATGTTCAGCCTCTAGTCTCATATTTATAAAGTTTACATGTGCCCAAAATCAGCTCAGGCAAGAGGCAGCTGATCAGAAATACATTTTTTCTGGACCTGTCCTTTGGCATTAGAGGCTGATGCTCTGCAGAGGAGCAGCTCCAGGGATGGGGGCTGGGCTGGGCTGGGCTGGGCCACCACCATCCTGCAGCCAGTGCCCCACCAACCTTCCTGCAAAGGCAGGGTTCACTGCTCTATTCCCTCCAGACACATCCCTGTGTTGGCCCCCAGCAGTGCAGGGCTGCAACAATTCAGCTGAGGGAACCTCCCCGCCCTGGAAAGGCATTCCCACCCACCGCTTCCACTTAGAATCACGTAATCATTAATGTTGGAAATGATCAAGCCCTACCATCAACCCTGCACCACCACCATGTTCACCATTAAACCATCTCCTCAGGTGCCATATCCACACAGTTTTTGAACACTCCCAGGGATGGTGACTCCACCACCTCCCTGGGCACAGCTTCCTGTGACTTTTCTTCCCCCAGTATTTAATCTAAACCTCTAGACATTTGCAGCAGCTCTGATGGTTGTTGCCCAAGTCTAATCCCACTGTTTGGGTGCAATCTCCAAATCCGCCCGGGGATGGAGAGGCAGCCCTTGCAGTTGTCATGCAGGGATTCATAAAGGGGGCAGTGGTGGCTTCTGCTCTGGAAATACTCCCCTGGGAGCAATGGGAACAATGTGACAGCCAAGCCCTGCAGCTGATACACTCGCCCAGGGGGAGCAGCACAGTTACCTACCAAAGCCCCAGCTCCACTCTCCTCCAGCCCTGCCCTGCTCATAAACATCCCCCTGGAGCAGCCCCAGGTAGGGAGCTGCCTCCCCTGACTCCTTAGAGGAGCAGAAAGAGAGTTCAACTCCATCCTTTGCCCTCCTGTTGCCCTCCAGAGGTTGTTTTCCCAGGAAAAGAACAGGTGGCACCTGGCATAGGCCCCAGCACTGCTGGGCTCCCCTCAGGGGGATGAAGTTTGCTCCCCCACCAAACACCCCTGTTCAGGGATCCCTGCAGCTGGGAAAGCCAGGTCTGGGTCCCACGTGGGTGAAACCATGGACAGCATCGCTGCCAGCAGCAGCCTTTGCGCTCTCCCCAAATCCTCCCCTCTCCTTTATCATAGCGATCCAGGCTACAGAACTGCAGCAACTGAGCCACTGCTTTTGTCCCCAGGACCAGCAAAGCCATCGGGGGGTTCAGGACACGAACCCCAGCAATGGGCACTGCCCCAGAACCGGGGTTGGGGTGAAGCATTGCAAGACCCAACCTGCCACCCTGCTCTCCATCAGCCACCTCCAGGCCTGAGGAGGGTGACATCTGTCTGTTCCCTGTGACTGTGGCTGAACAAAAACCACAAGAACCGGGAGTCACACACACTGGAGTCATGTCCCCTTGGACACAGTCTCACAGGAGCAGATCTCAGGACACCTTTTTGGTAGAGGCACACAAGAGCCACCAGCCAGCAGGGGCTGCCAGGAGCTATATATATCTTGCCTGGATTTGAACTGCCCATGAACCTTCACCACAAATATTTGGAGGAAGGGGAGGGGGTAAAAGAAACAAAAACATTTTTTAAAATTGTCTCAGCAGTGAGAAAAACTATCAAACAACCAAAGGCAATTGAAAAATTAGGTACTTCCAAAGCTTGGTAACTTTACAACTGATGTGGAGTCCAGCAGCTTGAGCACTGCTGTGCCAATCTCCTTCCCCAACCAGCTGTGCTAAAGCCAAAGGGCAGAGGAAATCCACAAATCCTCGCGCTGACCCCTCCTCACCCACTCAGGAACCTTGGCCTCCCCAAATGCTGACAGGGACAAAACCCATGGCATGGACCTGATCCTTCCTCTCCCCTCGCCCGACCTCCATCTCTGAGCATCCCCCTGGGGATGGGTACCTCATTAGCATATATTTACATCTGCGCTGAGGCAGGGAGATGGCTTTTCCTCTTGGATACACGGATGTAAAGCCAGAGGAGCTCAGCAGGTGTCAAGGGCAATACACTCGCTCCTCTGAGTTGCCACCAGCCACAGGCTGAGGATGCAGAGCAGGCTCTGTGGGCAGGGATGGAGGGAGGCTGGGGGTGTTATCTCAGTGGATCTGTCCCTGTTATCAATGGGCACCGTTTACTTCCTACGGATGCACTTGGGGGAAAGGTGCTGTTGGACCTCACCAAGGCTTTCCTGACCTTTGAAATCATTTGGATCTCAGTAGAGCTCTTTGAGGCAACCCCCTCTCTGCCCTGGCCAGGCTCAGCCCTCCCAGCAGAGCACCCCTGCCAGGGAGGGATTTATGTAGGAAAAATCCCATGTTTTCCAGCAGGGATTTATCTCCTCCAAAAGCAAACTACCATCACCAATAAGCACTGATGTTTGCACACCAACACCTTGCCCAACAAGAAAAAAACAAACCATCAAACACAAAACCTGTGCAAATACATCTCTGGTCTAAGCCAACCCACCCATGAAGCCAAAATTTGGTACCAAAAAGCCACTGAGGTGCAGCAGAAATGCTTCCCAGCATCCAAAGAACACCCTGGCATGGATGAAGGGCTTCTCTGGTTTAAAGGTGAAATTTATACTGAGCTCCTGAGTCACTAAAACCCTGCAGCCCTTTCAGCATGCGTCAAAGCACCTCGCTTCATGTAGTAGGCCCTGAGGGTAGCACTCAGCCCTCTGCATGGGAAAGGTCTGCTCCTGGAGGATCCAGCTCCCTTAATGGAGCAGGGAGCGGCCGGCACTCCAGGGAGGGACGCAGCTCCCTGGGAAATCGATGCCAAAGGAAGATAGGGTGGAGCTTAGCGCTTTTATAGAGATTATTTGGAAAGAGAAGAACCCGAGCGAAATGGCTCTTCCCTAGGGAACTCGGGACCTTTGTTTCTCTCCAGACATGCTCAGGATGGCTGTGTGACTTGTGGGCCTGATGCCGGGTTCCCAGTGTGCCTTGGAAATGGAGTTTTGTGCAGGAAAGGGAGGGGACCCACCAACCAGTACCTCCTGCAGGACACAGACACAGGGCCAGCGCTTCCGACCACGTGGACTGGAGGCATCTCCAGCTAACACCTCCCAGGGCCACTCTCATCTTTTTGAGAGCACAAGCTCTGCTTCAGACCTGACTCTTTTAGCCTCCAGTTCTCCTTCTTTCCTGCCTCTGCCATCAGACTCACAAACCTCTCCCCACTGCAAACAGGCCTGGACCAAGTGATTACAGCCCACTCCAGCCACAGGTTCTCCACTCCCTGCCTTCCTCATGGGTTCCCTTATTTTTACACCAGGAAACCCAGGGCAGCGATTCGAAGGCAGCCAGAAAAACTCCTTCAACTCAAAGAAAAGAGCATTCCTACCTCCCCTCCATCCCACTGCCACAGCCAGACGGTGATGCTGACCCCATACCTCTGCCACAGACACCACTCCACTTCCCCCCACCCCCAGGTCACCACTCCCAACGAGACAATTTTGGCTAGACATTTTCCAAAACCTTTGGGAAAGAAGTTGTCAGCTCCGCTTTGGCAAACCGAGTGTATCAGGCAGAGCTCAGAAGCTGAGGAGACATTCCCCTGGGGCTCTGCCAGGCTGTGCGTCCCTCCTTTCCAGGGGGAACAGGCAAGGCACAGAGACGGTGGCAGCCTCACAGTCTCAGAGGGGCATCCCCCATCCCTCTTGCAGTCATGGCCAGGGTGGCACAGGGAACACCCGCTCTGAGCTTGGCTTTTGGAAAGGCACACACCAAAATGTGTATGTGTGTGTATATATATATATATTTTATATATATATATTTATATTCATATATATAAAATGGGCAGGGCTGCTGAGCAAGGCCAAGAGGGGTAGGGAGAGCTGCAGAAATTGCTACCTGCAGCCACACGTCTCCACGACCATGTCCTCGTACTGTTTGTAAACCACATTGTTCCCGGAGTCTATATAGAGGATGCTGATGGGGCTGAGCTTGGAGGGCACGCAGCAGCTCGGGGGGGTGGACTCCGGGTCCATGGAGTTCATCAGGGTCTGGATAATGGCGTGGTTGGTGGGCTCCAGGTGGGAGCGCAGGGGGAAGTCGCAGACCCCCTCGCAGTGGTACGCCTCGTAATCCAGGGGGGCGATTATCCAGTCATCCCAGCCCAGCTCCTTGAAGTTCACGTGCAGGGGCTTCCTGCTGCAGCGGGTCTTCGCCTTCTTCCCGTGGCCCCTGCCCCCAGACCGGGCAGAAATGGTGGTCCTCCTCTTCCTCCGCTTGGGATACGCCTCCTGGCCGGGATCGGGGGGCTCCAGGAAGGGGGGGCTGCCCAGGGCCTTGATCTTATCCCGGATCTCCTTGAAGAGGTTCTCCTTCCTCTGGGTGCGGGAGAAGGCCACGAGCAGGGCTCGCTCATGGGGCTGTGGCCGGGGTTTGCCGAACCCCAGCTGCCGGGGGGGCAGCAGCTGCCCCGACTGATCCGAGACGATCCTCAGCAGGAAGCACAGCAGCTTTCCCGAGAGCGATCTCTGCCTCTCATCTCGCAAGGCCTCCCAGACATCAAACACCTCCCATCTGGAGGAGCCCGTGTCCAAAATGTCTGCAGCCCTGGAGCCCAGCAGCCGGGGCTCCTCGCCGTCCCGGCTCGGGCAGGCGGCGAGGAGGAGGTGGTGGAAGGTGCCTTCGGGGGACAGGGCCAAGCTCCGGTTTTCAGGGAGGGAGCGCAGGATCCGCAGCTCCGCGCCCGTCACCTCCTCTGCCTCGGGCAGGCTGGAGATGTCAAAGAGGTATCGCTGCTCGAAGGCGGATGGGGAGGCATCTGGAAGAGATAACACAGAAGAAAAAAAAGGGAAAAAAATTAAAATATCAGTAAGCCAAAGCCAAGCTCTCATTACGGTGAGGTGCAAGGGATGCAGAGCTAACGGGAGAGATCTCACTGTGCAGCACGGCTCCCTGAGCATCCCAGAGGGACACAGTCTGTGTGTCCTGCATCCATGAGCGTCACTCTGGATGGAGGCACCAACAACAAACGAGGGGGAGAAGGTACAGAGGGAGGGAGGAATCCATTCAAACAAGTGGCTTCTCATCGGCACTCTTCCCCACATCTTGAGGAGGCTTCTCTGCCTCCTCCCAGGTGTTCCAGTGACCCCAGATGCACCGCTATTCTGTTTTGGCACGGAAGCCACATCTGAACCTGTGCAGCACTTTACCATCCCCAGTCAGCAGGTTGTCACCGATTTCTTCTGCCCCAAGTGTCACACACATACACATGCTGTTAAAAATCCCATTTCCCCCTCGCAGATAGGCACAGGCACACAGGACTGATAGAAGCACCTCCAGAGGCTGACAGTGAGCCCAGCCTCAGTTTGTCACTATTTTTGGTGGATCCAAAGACCTGACACAGACTTGTGCAGTTTCTGGCACTGAATAAATATATTCAATGTGAATTTAAAAAAGAAACACCAAAGGAAGTGGAGCTGGGAAGAAGAGATGAATTGAGTTCTGGGAGGGTTGTTTTTTGTTTTCTCCCTCGTTAACGAGAAACCTGACCTGGGCCTGCTGCAAACATCTCTGCTGTGCCCGGAGCGCCCCGACCCGCTGCCGGCAGAGCCCTGCTCGACACCCCCGCCCGGTGCCCGCCCACCCCCGCCGGCAGCGCCGCTGGGTGCAGCCTGCACCGCCCGCCGGGGGTAAACTGTCTTCTCCCTGTCATTTGCCGCTGCTGCTCCTATTATTATCATTAATAGTAGTATAATTATTCATTATAGTTATTATAATTACTATTTGAAAAGCAGATCTAACCCGCCTGTGAGGAGCAGATAAGAGCAGATAAGGAGATCCCTTTGAAGAGTTCATCTGGTTTCATTTTGCGCTGAAACTTCCCAGGACCTGCGCGCAGTTTTCGCCCAGCTCTCCCAAGCCGAGCACTTCTCACCCTCCCACCGGAGCATCCTCCCCCCGTTCCCGTCTCGCTCCCCCGACGTTTCCCCTTCAGCTTCCAGCAAACCCTCTCCCGCAAAGGCTGCCGGCAGGATACGGCCCCTTCTGGGTGTGGGAATGGGGTTTGGAGATGGGGTCTGGGAACGGGGCTTGGGGGGCTCTCCCACCCCGGGGCAGCCCAGGGGCGACGGGAGGCGGCTGGCGCTGCTTTTGAGTGTGCGTTTCCATTTTATTCGATCGGGAATGTATTATTTTTATCCCCCAGCCGAGCGAACTTGGCCGGCAGGGCGCGAAGTACATATACACATGTATTTGTTAGAAGTGTATCGTTAGG